>JAXQQM020059959.1:0-455333 GCA_034641835.2 Pinus albicaulis
AAGAATATAATAAATACTAAGACCCCTAAGTATGTAAAATTTGGACACCATCAAAGGAGATTCTTCCCTCCAATGAAGAATGCCACATGTTATGTCTGCCACAAGCTGGGACACATTGCTGCATATTGTCATGCAAGGAGGAGTAATTCAAACCAGCAAAAGATGCAAACATTGAAGAGACTGCCCCAAGCAAACAAATGGAAGAGACAACCTTACATCAGGTATGCAAATAGTTTCTATGGTTACTATTTTTATTGTAAGGAATTTGGCCATAAAATCATTGAGTGTAGAAATTATGGACAAAGATTGATGTTTAACACCTCAAGGAGGTTTATGAATCAAATAAATTCTGTTCATACTCATAATTCTACAAAAATTATGATCAAATGTTGTGTATGCAATCAAGTTGGACATATACCTTCCAAATGTCCTCTAAGAAGATGTAGTTCATCACCTCACAAAATATACCAAACAAAAGGGTGCCTCCAGGGGATAAAGAAGGTGAATAAGTGTGACCTGGCTCTAACTGCTCAAGATCTGAAAAGCCAATGGTATTTGGATAGTGGCTGCTCTAAACACATGACAGGAGACAAAAGTAAGTTTATAACTCTGGATGAAAAGAAATCTGGCAATGTTACTTTTGGCAATGATAAGTCAGGAAAGATCAAAGGAAAAGGCTCAGTCAGCATAGAAAATGGCAGAGGAAAGGCCCAAGATGTACTATTTTTAGATGGGCTGAAAGCAAATTTACTAAGTGTTAGTCAGATGTCTAACAAAGGCTGTGAAGTTCTTTTTAGAGCACAAGATTGTGAATTCAGATCAAGCACCACAGGTAAGACTCTGCTCAAAGGAGTTCAAACAGAAAGTAATGTTTACATTGTGAAAGAGGAAGATGAAGCATGTCATCTTAGCAAAATAGAAGAGTCATGGTTATGGCATAAAATTTTGGGACATCTCAGCTTCGATCACATCATCAGACTAAGTAAGAAGAAAGCTGTCAGATACATGCCAGAAATAAAGCGACCTTCTAATACCATATGCAAATCATTTCAATTAGGCAAATAGACTCGCACATCCTTCAAGGCCATAGAGGAGTTATCAACAAGAAGACCACTCCAGCTTGTGCACAGGATCTGTGTGGACCTGCAAGAACTAAAACACCAAGTGGAGAATCCTACTTCATGCTGATAATAGATGATTTCTCCAGAATGACATGGGTTTCATTTCTCAAGAATAAATCGGAAGCTCTGGACAAATTAAAAATATTTAAAGCATTAGCAAAAAATCAGACAGGATGCAAGCTGAAATGCATCAGATTAGACAAAGGAGGTGAATTCACTGATTATGACTTTGCAGACCTATGCAATGAACATGGCATAAAACAACAATTTACTATTGCAAGGACACCTCAGCAGAATGGAGTAGCAGAGAGACAAAACAGATCTATTCAACAAATTTCCAGAGCCATGATGCAAGAAAATAATATTCCTCAAACCTTCTGGGCAGAAGCGGTACACACAGCAGTGCATATCCTTAATAAAGCTCACTTAAGGCCAATCAGTGACAAGACTCCCTATGAACTATGGCATGGAAAGCCAGCTTCAATCAAACATTTCAGAATCTTTGGAAGCAAGTGTTACATAAAGAATAATGATGAAAATCTTGGAAAATTTGATGCAAGAGCAGATGAAGGGATATTTATAGGATATGCATCCAAAAGTAAAGGGTACAGGTGCTACAACAAGACTCTTCAGAAAATAGTAGAAAGCATTGATGTGATACTTGATGAAGAACTTCCAAACAATACAAGAGATACTGACTGCTGCAATCCATCAGAAAACCATGAAGAAGAAAACCAAGATGATGAGGAAACAAGCAAGACAACAGAAGATACAGAGCTAAGTTCTAAAGCTCCCTCAAGATATACTCAGAAGAACCATCCTGAAGATCAGATCATTGGAGACAAGAGAGTAGGGGTCCAAACAAGAAGGCAGCTAACAGAACAAACTAAATAGGTATACATAGCCATGTTTTCACAAATTGAGCCAAAGAGATTTGAAGAAGCCAACAAGGACAAGTCTTGGGTAAATTCTATGAATGAATAATTGGACCAAATTGAGAAAAACAATACCTGGGAATTAGTTCCTAGACCCACTAAGAAGAATTTCATAGGCTCAAAATGGGTATTCAAAAATAAAATGAATGAGCAAGGACAAGTAATCAGGAATAAATCCAGGCTGGTCTACAAAGGATACTCACAAATTGAAGGACTTGATTACGATGAAACATTTGCCCCTGTAGCCAGAATAGAAGCTATCAGAATGTTCCTGGCATTTTCATGCTACCAAGACTTCAAGGTATATCAAATGGATGTAAAATCTGCATTTTTGAATGGATACTTAGAAGAAGAAGTCTACATGGAAAAACCAGAAGGCTTCTCGTTGACAGACAAAGAAGACTATGTGTGCAGACTAAAGAAGGCTTTATATGGACTGAAACAGGCTCCTTGTGCTTGGTACTCAAGACTGGATAAATATTTGCAAAAACAAGGATTTAAGAGAGGTGGAGTAGACAACAATCTATACATAAAAGCCCATGAAAATGAACTCCTGATTGTTGTAGTATATGTTGATGATATTATGTTTGGAAGCAACAGAGAAGAACTAGCAAAAGGGTTTGCTGATGAGATGAAAATAGAGTTTGAGATGTCTATGATTGGAGAGCTCAGTTTCTACTTAGGACTTCAAATTCAGCAAAAGAACACAGGTACATTCATCTCACAGGAAAAATACTTAAAAGAAATGTTGAAAAAGTTCAAAATGGAGGACTGCAAACCTGTGTCAACTCCCATGATCACGGGATGCAAGTTGTGTGTTGATGATGGGTCTGCAGATATAGATCAAAAACTCTACAGATCCATGATAGGAAGTCTGTTGTATCTGACAGCATCAAGACCAGACATCATGCTAGCAGTAGGACTAGTGGCTAGATATCAAGCAACACCTAAACAAAACCATCTTCTGGCAGTCAAAAGAATATTTAGATATCTACAAGGAACAACATAGTATGGACTTTGGTATCCTAAAAGCAAAGCTTCACTTTGACAGCATACACAGATGCAGATTGGGCCAGCTGTGTGGATGACAGGAAAAGCACAAGTGGAGGTGCTTTCTATCTAGGAGAAAGTCTGGTGGCATGGTTAAGCAAGAAACAAACATCTATCTATCTATCTACAACAGAAGCAGAATATATAGCAGCAACATCATGTTGTACACAAGTCATGTGGATGAAGCAAACCCTCAAAGACATGAAGGTAAGCATTGATGAACCTATCTCAATCAAATGTGATAATACAAGTGCTATAAGTATATCTAAAAATCTTGTGCTTCACTCAAAAACTAAACATATCCCAATCAAGTATCATTTTCTCCGAGAACAAGTGGCTCAGAAGATAGTAAAACTGGAGTATGTACCAACAAAAGAATAGACATCAGATATATTTACTAAACCGCTTGCTAGAGAACCATTTGAATATTTGAGAGACAGATTAGGGGTAGTATCTGTAGATGCTACTCTCTGATATAAAGAGAAAGAACAGTTTTAGGGGGAGAACAGAAATGAAGATATCATTCTCAGGGGGAGATCAACCAGCAAGGGAAGCATGAAAATAGGTCCTCAAAATCAAAAGGATTATGGAAAGAATACATTCAACATAAAAGAATCAATAAAAGGGCAAAAGGGTCAGTGGTGCAGTGGAAGAGTGGTGAACCTGACGTGAAGCATAAGCAGCAGCGTACAAAGTCAAAAAACTTCAAAGAAAGCAAATGCACGAAATATTGGAAAAGGATAAAATCACAACATCAAAGAATATAAGCTACACTAAGAATTAAAACCCCTTGCCATTGATGTCAAAGGGGGAGGAAGAGCAGGTAACAGGAGGAAGAGCAGGCAAACAGAGAAAGTAAACAGAGAAAGTGTATTGCCATCAATGCCAAAGGGGGAGACTGTTCGAAATATTGTCATTGATGGCAATGGAGGTAACGAAGACAGAGACAGATAAAGGAGGTAGCAGATGCAAAGATAGGCAAAGAACAACAACAGGTAATATGTACAGCGAAGGCAGAGGCAGAGGTCGAGCAACAGTAGCAGCTAAGGCAGAGGCAGAGGCGAAAAAAATAGAGGAGAGCTGTTATCAGAGGCAGAGGTAGAGATAGAGCCGTTATCACATCAGTAGAGGCAGAGGTCTAGAGACAGAAGTCGCGAAGGCAGAGGCAGAGGCAGAGCTGTTATTCCTAGAATCACTACCCAGCTAGTGGAAACACTAAATATAAATTCCAGGAACCGTAACCCAAGCGGAAGGATATATATAAATAAATTCCGAGAATCGCTTAACCCGCTGGAGGATACTCCAAAGATGAAACATAAAACTTACATATATATGCAGCGCATTGCATATTTCACAAAGAATCAAAGTATCATAAGGTGGGACCCTTTCCCAATCACATCGGAGAAAAACTGTGCAACGGAATATGTAAACAACAGAAAAGTGCGATTGCGATTGAAAACCCAGATCCGATGGGAATACAAACTACAATACATATATAAGTTTCATATTATTGAGCCCGAATTTAAAAGAATCAAAGGTCCAAAGCATATTTATTAAGTTATATGGAGCGCATAATACAAATTTTTATATGGCGGGACCCTTTCCCAATCGCATCGGAGAAAGCAGCGGAACATGTTAAAAAATATCTGCGATTGCGATGAAACCTGGACCCGATGGGTTTATAAAACATAATTGATATGTGTCAGAACATGCAACTAAGAGTTGCGATTGCGATCAATAGCAATCGGAAGCAAGACATCAATTGCATTGGAAAGAAGCAGAACGTCGGAGAACTATGTTAAAATATTGCGATTATGATTGAAGCTCGGACCCGATGGGTCTATAAATTATGATCTAACAGGTTTGAGTTCCAGTTCTACTTGCATCGGCACATTTAAATGAACAGTGACCAATCGCAATCGGAGTTAAAGCGGGGCATCGGAACATGCAAATGGAATTTGCGATCACGATTAATCGCATCGCATCAGAGTAATCGCAATTAGAGCTTCAGAATATTGGAATGTTGGTACATTCAAATGGAAATTGCGATTGCGATCAATCGCAATTGGAAGAAGTCGAGAAGTAGTGTATTGCATTGGAAAGCATGGAAAATGGGCCCAGATATATGATAGTCTATTGATTAAATGGAATCGACCCCTTATACTAATGTTTATAATGCTTGACTCGGAAAATAGAGCGGAAGGTTTATACCGCTGTGGGGCCCAAATTTTTCAGAGTTTTTCATTAATATAAATTCCAGGGTTTATTACGAAGGTTATAAAGGGTTTTATTGTTGATGGTTCATGATAAAGATTGTGAGTACTGTGTTATTAAAAAGGTGTTATAAAACGCCGAGAGTTGTTTTATGTAACGGGTGCGATTGTATTGAAATATGCCGCGTGGTATGTGGACCCATGGGCCTCGGCTTAAGGTGGAGGGCGATTGTTAATATAAAACGATTGCTGTGGTGTATGTATGTTCTGCTTGCGGAACTCACCACATCAACAAGACACTTGCTGTGTGTAAAGCGTTGGAATTTTCCCAGAGTTAAAGTGCAGTTACATACATACAGGAGTTACGCAACAGCTATAAACAGAAAAGCATACAAAGGAGAAAAAGGGACAAACACAGTCAAAGAAAAGACAAATGCGCAGAGATCCAAAAGGCTGAATGAGTGAGCTGGAGTTCTCATTGTAATTAAATGTAATATTTTAATTGGTTCATATTGTTTGTGATGCAAAGGCAATTGTCCAAAAGAAAAATAAAAATCCCACTGTAAATTTGTACATATTGTTATAATTTTAAAAATGAGTTGGAAAAAGGAATGAGAAGACAGAAGCTAAAGATTCAGGACTGTTCACTCCAAATTCTCTGTGAAATACAAACATTCATGTGAGGAACTCTATATATAATACCAACTGGATATGCATAAGAGAGGTTAGAGAGAGTAAATCTAGAGAAGGCAGAATATAGAAGTGTGAGGCGGAGAAGATTAAGAAAAGAAGAGTAGAAAGAGAAGCTATAGAACAGAGCTAATATCTGAGGTAAATCAGCAAACATTCAGTTTGATAAATTGAGGAAATTGGAACTTCCCTATCAATTTGCAGCTTGATAGATGTCAGTTGCAGCTGACTGAGGTTGGAGCCTTCTGTAGGTTGGTGCCTGTAGAAAATTGCAGGGAGTTGGTGCTTCCTTTTAAGTTGTAGCTTGCAGAATTGAGGTAGGAGCCTCCTATAGGTTGGTGCCTGCAGAAAAATAGTGGTGAGAGGGAGTTGGAGCTTGCCTTTGCATCACAACAATAATAAGATGTGGTTTTCTCCCTTTATGGGTTTCCACTTACATCTGTTGTCTCTATGTGTGTTTCTTATGTGTTGATGTGATTATTTCAATCTGCTTAATTGTTTGCTGCTCTCAACATAATTATGGTGTCACATTAATTTAATATTCGCTACAACATTTTAATACTATTCACATAGCAAGCTGTAAATAAGTTTGGTGAAAATTTTAAAAGGCTTATGTATGTATTAAACTGATTCACCCCCCGCTCTCAGTTTAATTAAAGATTCAACACATCATTGTCCACAGATCTCATCAATCCTCTTGACATTCAACTACGGCAAGAGCTTTCATGTCAAGATGGTATCGTACCTTACAACCATTGCATTTTGATCAGATCCGTCGAAGACCCATGCCTCCATAAGCGTCTCTATCAAACAATGCTTACACAGGAAGGTCCCAACTAGTACCTATGCATAGATCGTGCAACTATATGCCATACAATTTCACACATATGGGTACCACATTCCACCAATCGTCAAAGAAAAAATGCCCCTGAGGTCGTCAACAATTGTCGTCAACAACTGCCAGCATCACTACCACAGTAGTGACGTAGACAACACATGTATCTGTCACTTTTGTTTAACTAGCCATAGCATCATGAGAATAGGACATGCCCGCCTCATTGAAATTTTTTATATATGTTGTATATTTTTTTTGCTTGCAGGGGTCCCTTAGGCCATGGTCATCTCGGAAACGGTGTAGGGTGTTGTCAATTCCAAGATTCACGCAGCTCTCTCTCTCTCTCTACACATGATACAGAAAAGAAACTATAATGTATTTCGACTATATAGTCCTTCCTAGACCTCACACATTAGGGGGAAACTGTTAACACTGGAAAATCGTACAGTAGAAGATGACATTAATTAATGTCAAGCCAAAGGATTTACAGGGCAGGAAAACATTATGGAATCAAGAAAGTATTTAAAATCTCTAAGGTTTTGAGAAAATCAAATTTGAAATACTCCTAAAATGATAATTGTGCACTTTATCCTTCAAGAAGAACACCTTCTGCGCATATTTTTTCCTGATAAGCGCGCATTCTTGAAAGTGTAAAAATGTCACTTTCCGGGTCCACACAAAGCAAAGGACAGTTACTCCTTACATGAAGCCGCCTAAGGACAGTCACCAGTGCCTCAGACACTATGTGAGCACACAAAGGAATATTTGGAGCACACAATGGAATCATACCTCTCCTTTGGGTCACCATCCACCATGTACCAAGGGAGGGAAGGAGGATTTGAAATCCCCTATATAAAGCCACCAA
This sequence comes from Pinus albicaulis, assembly GCA_034641835.2. Classification (NCBI taxonomy): domain Eukaryota; kingdom Viridiplantae; phylum Streptophyta; class Pinopsida; order Pinales; family Pinaceae; genus Pinus; species Pinus albicaulis. The sequence goes on from JAXQQM020059959.1 coordinate 7,710, forward strand.
GAGATGAATAATGGGTGATCACATTGTTCTGTTGGCCAGAATTTCCCAAGCAATACCAACAGTGTGTGAAACAAAGATGGAGATAGAGGGGACTCGATTGTTGGCCACCCAACAATCCTAGTCCACCACAGTGGAGAGAGAGGGAAAGTGCATTAGAGGCAGAGCTTGTAAAAACAACATCCTTGCATCAGGACCTAGAACCATTGTCTAGGGGCCCTTTAGAAAGTGGGTAAAATTTCTTCTCCATATCAAACGCTTAATAAGAAGAGGCCTTGAGCCATCGTTTTCATTATTATCGTTTTGACTCTCTTCAATAGCTTTTGTATATTTTTGTTTTAGTTTTTAGTTTAATTTGAGCATACATTGCATATTTTTCCCTCTAGATTATATGCTTTTGAGCTCCACCACTTTCTGCCTATTACCAATAGTTTATAGTGGTAGACCACACCCCTTAAACTAGTGCGATTTCATACACCCGTGCGTTAAATCCACCACAAAAATATACATAATATATGATAGTTGGGGTTTCTAGCTTTAAGCTTTCTCGGTAAAAATTCTTGTTATGTGCGGTTGATTTTTCTTCATGTGTTTGCAATTGGCGATTTAATTTCCATAAAGAATTGAGTAGAAGGATATTGTATTTAACAGTGGATTTAATTGTTAGATCAGGGGATTCCGGTAATATACATGCATATTGTCTATAAATTTCTACATCTTATTTCCCTGTGGATTAATTTTAATGAAAATGAATTTCTTGGTTTGGGAAACAATCTTACTACGTTGATTTTCAACTGTCAAAGAGATGGAAGGATGTGGTACTATCTCCGGTATCTTGTAAAATTTATTTCCCAAAGTAATAACAACAGAACAAGGCCTATACTCATACATATCATGTCACTTCCACAAGTATGGTTGGCCTAATAATACATCAGACACATCAGGGCAAGAAACATCACATAGTACCTCATCCGTGAATGACTTGATGTTGTACGGAAGGCAGCACTACTGGCGGACGCGGAGATATATTCATTTGTGAATCCACCCAATGGTATATGGATGCAGGTGTGCTATGGTCAGTAGGCTAAGCCGCCTCATGCCCTGTTCTGAAATGAGGTTATTTTCACTTCTACTGTCGACAAGGAATTGCAGTGGAGAACCCTTCACCCACATCTCTGAATGGAAAAGGCGTTGCCCCTCCTCTGGATCCTCGAGATCCTCCCTCTGGAGCTTGGTGGTGTAAAAAATGGCATTGGGATCTGCATCAATGATCTACCTCCTTTTTGCATTGTCTTTTTCTAATTTTGATTCAGGATCATAACATGCATTTGATTCGGGTGCCTTCAGTTCGACCACTAGTGACTGTTTGGCCCAACACTTGTTTGTGTTGTGAGTGAGGTTGTTATGAAATTCACACCACTTCCCCATGTCCTTCTTTGGATTTTTGGTGTTGTTTTGATTCACCCCGCTTTGGCCTTGCCACTTTTTTTTCGATTCAGGAGCACCTTTCCTTAGCTTTGGATTCGCGGATCCAAAGTCTCGCATATTTTTCTTAAATTCATGCTTGATCTTGGCGCCATAAAAATGTTGTGCAAAGAGAGGTAATGTAGAGGAACTCCATTTCCTCCTAAATGTTTATGTGAAAACAGTTGCAATACTTGAGTACAAAATGTCTCTCTGAATCTTTAATACCCAACTTTGTGCGCAAGGTATGGAACAAATTCGTCAGTTCGTGCACATCTTGATCCCTTTGCTGCAGCAACATGGTCTATTGGATGTACTTGTCCTCATAGATCCCCACAGGGTAATATTGTTCCTTGATTTCGTCTCAGAAATAATTCCAAGTGGGTGGGGCCAAGAACAAAGAGGGTTCCCTCTTTTCCTTTTTCTCAAAGTACGTTTCCCACTAGCCTTTGACATGGGGGGCAGCTTTGAGCAGTGAAAAATAATATTTTCTCAGTCAGAGAAATCATGGATCGAGAAATACCCTTCCATAAAATTCAACCATATCTCTACAATGTATGCATCTATCTGGACTTCAAATACAGGAATGTCAAAGTTGACTTGTACCTTGAAAGGAGTGGCGCCTCCCGAGTGGCTACAGGATGTAGATGTGTCACAGGTGTGTAGCCGTTGAAGGATCTAGGAAAAGTTGTCCATCATCATGTTCCTCTATTTCTCTAGGGCCTTCTCAAGCAATATTTTGATAGGATATCATACTCCCTCATATTTCTCTTCTTCCACCATGGGAGGTCATCGGCTTTTGCAAGGCTGATCTTGCAAGGATTCAACCAGATCGAGCTCTAACTCCTTATCATCCTGACCTTGTTGGGGATATGCAAATAAAAATAGAGAAAGAGCATACCGCTATGATACCACTGATTTAGATTTATGAAAGAATGAAATAAAATACATAAATAAACATAAACACAGATATTCGATGGAAATAACACTTCATTTCATTAAAATCAAATAACTGAACTATGATTATAGACATAATGTAAATAAACTAGCGAGGGCGTTGGTAGCTTAACTCTGAGAAGAGATGTGGCAGATGCATACCTCTGAAATTTGTTATAATGAGGCTCAAAGGCATATTTATTGTTGAGAAACAATGAAAAACCCTAAACATCCAAAAACCTAACCCTAAGAGATGAAGCACCAAAACTATGGGCCCTGTTTGTGTAAACTGGTACATCACCTTCCTAGGGACGCATCTTTGGAATATGATCTATGTTTGACGCGCTCAATACCTCATTAGAAATATCTATATGAGGAATACAACTTTTGAGTGAGAAAAATCAAAGAAACTTCCATGTTTCTCCTATGTTTCCCAAAAAACGCATTTAGGGCCTCGAAATGGCTTCAGAAGTTTGGGACCTGAAAAACTACTAAAAATAGTAAACTGTGTTGAAACTAAAAAACTGAAAGAAATAATGGTGGAGGTCCCAGTGGGATAGGTGGGTGGCCACCAATATCAACCTAGATCATCAATATTATGATATCATAAGTTTTTATTTCATGTTGTCTTTGGTGATTCATTGATTTGTTTCTGCATTCTTTTTCTACATGCCCAAACTTGTCACAAGAAAAACATCTTATGAGACCAGAAAAGGCAGTAGAGGAATCATAATATTTTTTTCTTATATTGCAAAAAAAAAACTTTATGACCAAAAATTTTGGATGAAAAACAATATCCCTTAAAGAAACCTAACTACCTGGGAGCTTATGGTATTTCTGTATAGTGTCTATTTGTATACAACCGAAACAAACTACTTCTGCAATTCGCTACAACATGTCCATAATTATGACATATAAAGAATTCAAAATTATTGATCAAAGGAGATAATCTATTGATACTTCTATAGTTAGGATCGAATGATTTCCTTTTAAAATTCATGATTGTCGTTTGACCTTTTGTCTCTTTAAACACTTCAAGATTTGCATTGATATCCTTTGAATCTTTTACATTGTCTTGTGAAATAGATTCTCCTTTAATAGTGTCGTGAAAACCAAGACCAAATTTAATGCAAGGAGATATTTGACTACTAAGAATATTATCCATAGTCTTAGCACTATCTTTGAAATCTCAAGTGTTTATCCTTTTCTTCTAATTTACCTTTTAAAATGTTTACCTCAACCTCCAATTTTTGGCATTGCTTATTCATACCTTCTTCAACCCTTCTTCCTTCTTCTACTTGCTCATTTAATTTTATAAACTCTTCTTTCAACCCATTTTCTTGTTCTTAAAATGTTTGAAGAACTTATTAATTCCTCTTATTTGATTTTTCCAGATCTGATTTGAGAGAGATGATTTCTTCTTCAAGTCCTTCATTGTGATTGGTCACTTCATCCTGCAGCCTTTGATATTGGTCTATTTGTTCTTTGTTCATCTCTTCAATTGATTTTCTTTCTTGTAACTGATTATTAAATCTAGTAATCACATATTTGTAGATACATTCTCTTTCATTAAATATAATTTGTTGATCTTCAATTTCATTTTTGAGTTTAGAAATTTCTGCTTCTAGATCTATAACATTACTTTAACTTTCATATTCACTATCTTCAATATTACATGAACAAGGACGTGGATCACAAGAAAAAAAATCAGTACCTATTTTATCTTCTTCATTTATTTTTGCACGTGTTTTTTGAGTTGTCTTCTTCCTTTGAGTAGCCTTCTTCTTTTGCTTCCTTCCCATTGTCACAGATCTCCTTCAAGCGATCAAGCTTATTCTAAAGGACCTGCTTTGATTCCAATAGGTGGGAAAAATATTGAGAGGGGGGGGTGAATCAATATTTAAAAATCATACAAAATTTTACTTTTCTTTATTGAATTCTGTACGCGAATTTACTCAAGAAAACTAGCATATGTATGTGACTTTCATTAAGGAGTTAGCGTATGTCCAATGAACCTGTAATTCATATAAATCTTCAGTAAATTTACTTAGACTAGTGTGTCATTGATTCATCAGGAATTTATTTATCATTAAACATGTCCAGTAAGAACATAATAAATCATCACACATAAGCAACACACGTGAACACCAAGATTTAAGGTGGAAACCCAATGTGGGAGAAAAAAACCATTTTTGTCGTCTCTGTCTTCAATATTTATTATATAGAAAACTACTTAAAATCATGTACTAGCGCAGACTCATACCAGCACACAAGAACCCACCTGCAGAAGGTTGCAACCTTCACTCATTCTCCAGCACCCACTAGAAGGGAGCTCCAACCCCCTAATCTCGTTTACTAGTATCCAGTGGAAGGGAGGTACAACCCCCTGATCTTGTTTACTAGCAACCACCGGAAGGGAGCTACTAATGGGCCTCCAAATTAGACATAAATTAAGTCCCATATAACCATCCTTAAGCACGCTAAATCTCTCTTTTTTAATTATATGACATACTTTTAACTTTAATATGTTCATTATGAAGGTTTAAATATAATTTCATATTTGTGCCTAGTATTATTTATTTTTGTAGAATATTGTGAGAATATTGGGTAGATTATGAAGATTTGGAGAAGGAGATAATTTAGTTACTTGCTCCCTACTACTGGAGGATCAAGATTGTAAAATAAATAAATAAAATATCATGAAATTATTGAGAAATTCTAGAGATATTTTGAAACTATGATGATTGAGAAAATCTAAGAATGTGTTCCCTCCGTCGTTTACTGCAAACTCCTAGTGGTCGGAACTAGATCCATTATTTGAGGGGTTTTGGAGGGGAAAGTTTACTCCTTTAAAAGGGAATGCTTCCTCATCATTTTTTATAAGTTCCAATTCGAATTGGCCTCTACGGGTATATAATGTTTACTCTTATTGTGGAGAAAACCAGTTTTCTAAAAGCTCCACTTTCTTTTCTTGTAGGGATGTACTTGGACTGATTAAATAATGAAGATTAGTGCCATTTTTAGCTTATAATGCTTGGTTTATTCAATATTAATCTGATTCCTCCTTGGGCTTGGCCATCCCAGGAACCTCAGAGACCTATTTCATAATTTCTTTATGTTCTTTTCACTTTTTATTCACATGCATCTCTTATTCCGGTTTTTCATATTTCTTTATTTAGTATTGTTTGTTTTCTTGCTATAAGATTGATTTAAATGATTGAAGTGAGTTGTTTTGCAGACTGCTTATAGATTCAAGAGAGTTATTCATCCTTAGAATAACATTGGAAGGTCATCTTAATCATTAAGCTACTTGGATTTGGTTACTAGTTCACGAATATAAGATTTCTAGAAATGCCTTGTAGCGAAATAGTAGTAAATTTCTGCTATTTTTTTAGAATGGGTTAATGAGATCAATATTACTTGATTCCACTTGTATTAGGTCATAATAATGTTAAATTTAATAATAAAAAATTACCCCATTTCATTTTCACCTGATTAGGTTATGTATTTGATAGATTAACTAGCTCATTAGTTCTTGAATTTCCATATTTTAGAGTAGTAATTTTATGTTACTTTTTTAGAATGTGTGAACAGGTTTATTTTGGAGTGAATCCACTTGGAATGGAGACTTAAGACATCCTAATTACTAAAAAAAAATCCCATACCATTTTCATTTGATTTACTTGGTAATTCGGTGAGTTATCTCCAGAACAGAACATCCTGTAGGAAAAACAGAGTTTCCTGTAGCACTCTTGTAGCATGTCTAAATTCAATGATATTTTCTCCCAAAGGTTTGTTTTTGTCTCTTCATCTTGAATCATGACCTCTATGATCTAAATACATGATTTACGAAGAATAAAAACCATGTAGGACATTCATTTTCGCAAATTAGGTTAGGCATTTTTATTTGAATTCATGATCTTAGGATTTCAATTACAAATTTTTATTCTTTCCTAGGATTAATTTATTTTCAAAGCAACACTTCCATTTTTTAAATTACTTAGGCTTTGATTTAATGTCATTCACTCCATTACATGATATCAACAAATAAGGACACATTGTAAGCTAGACATATAGTGTTGATACCTCTTAAGTTTGTACGAACCCCGGGTTGATAATTAAACTTGGTAGCCTTGGGAGTTGTAGCATTCTTGTTGCAATACCGAGTCTTATCACTTTTTGGTGCCATTTTTGGGGAGGTGTAAAAGTATGCATTGTTTCTTCCCTATTTGATTCATTTCTTTTCTTTCTACAAAAACAAAAAAATTGCATTAGGCATATTTCATTTCAAAAATAGAAAATTGCATTACATTAGCATTCTTATTCAAAAAAAATTAAAAATACATCTCCAACAGCAAACCCCCCCACTTGATCACATGGTGCAGTAAGAGACACATCACCATCCACTTTTACAGGTAGAAGAAAAATAGGTGGCAGAAAAGGTAGAATAAATGGATGGAGATGATGACAATGAAGAAGATCCTTTCTTATTTCCCATTCAAGATATTGATGTCAGTGTGCATATGAAGAACATCCCTCCATATTTCCTTCCCAACTTCCATGGTATGATGTCAGAGGATCTAGAATCCTTTCTCTTTGAATTTGAATGATATGGCTACTTATCACACACTCAAAAATTGAGATTGTTTCCAGTAACATTGAAGGATAGAGCTCTAAAATGGTTTATGGGTTTATGTACTAATTCAATAAGGTCATGGAATGATATGAAAAATATATTTTTAGAAAAATATAAAGACCATGATCTTAAGGAATAAATATTTAAAATGTGTTAACACCAAATTGAGTCATGTTGGGCTGCTTCAATGGTCAACTTGGAGTAACTATTTCAAACCACTTGTAATTGGAAAATAGCCTTTCCAGTTTGGGAGAGCTCTCTCAAAGGATAAAGGATATTCAATGAACAACTTGAAAGCAAATGGCTAACTCTAAATTGTAATGAATTTGTTTTTGTGTAGGTGAAAGATGTATAAGGTTTACTACCATTGGGCTTATGGAGTCGATATGAAAAATAAGTCACAAGTTAACCTATCTCATGGAATTTGAAGCAATTTTATTCTTATTAAACCACACATGAAGGAAAAAATAAAAGCTATATGCATATAGTAAATTGGAGCATGTCACCATGAATTCCAAGTGATTATACATAAGCAAACTAATAAATCTGTGACAAAACAATAGACTAGTGTAAACAAGAAGTTGGAGCATGTGATAATGAATTCCAAGTGATTATATAACTATAACACTAGATATAAAGTATAAGACTGATAGAAAAAACTTACATAAGAATACAGAGAAGAATCTTAGGTCTGAAATAGGCATGTTGCAACTGTATATTTCTGATATCAAAATATTACAACAATGGTAGTGTCTAGTAACCATCTCCCAACACTTTATAACTCTAAACCTCCTCTCATTTATAGAATGAGAACTCATACAAATGATTTTCCACCTTACTCACCTTTACTTCCCACCTGAGAGACCTATTTCAAACATGATTCCATCACTTGGAGACTTCCTAGGGATATTTCTGTTTTGTAGAGTTTTAATACAAAGACGACTCTTCTTTCATTAATAGTTCAACAAATCAATTTAATTATCCTTATAAAATACAAACAACTAATTTTTTGAGTGTACTAGAGCACTGATGTGTCATTATGCCATGTGGATGCTGAGCTGGACCTCCTCCAAGTCGAATTTTTACGCTTTTTTCACAAATATGGTTAGTGAAAATTCTGAAAAATGGGCTTCAAAGATGAGTGTATAATTTCCAAAAATTGATGGATTTTCAGAAAATGAGAGAGGTTTTTGTATATGGACCTGTGTTGAAGAAAAACCTCTTTCAAATTTCCAAAATAATTTTTCATTTGTTTTGAAATCAAACTTGAAGTTGACCGCTAAAATAGTCATGTACAACAATTTCGTAGCATAGTTTAGTAGTGAGGTTGTTTTTGTCCTTTGTCTTTTCCTTCTGCCACCTTTGCTAGTAAAAAAATGTTTTTCAGGTCAAAACGAGTGAATACCATCAACCTCCCTCCTTGTATCTTGAAAAAACTTTTTTTATAGGCAAAAAGCATCTTCAGAAATTTCGTAACGTTTTTTGGCCTTCAAGCCTAGAGGACGCTACGAAACTACTTAATAATGGAGAAAATTCCAAAATCTTCATTTTTCTTCCAAATTTCATCTGTAGGTCTAAAAAGTGATATAATGAAATATGACCATGCAAAATTTCTTCTTACCCTCTTCAAAAAAAATCATTTTCACCTTTAGCAAGTTTATTCATCAATAAAATGATTGTTTTCTCTGAAAACATAGGGTTCAGATAGGAGCTCTTATCTCACTATCCTTAATATATATTGAAAAATATAAGGAGGTGTTTGTAGGTTAGTATGTCTTGAAGAAAAACCTCTCTTTTTTTTGTGAAAACCATCTCCAGCTGTCCAGAATCTTCATTCTAAATACATGTATATAACAGGAAAATCTTGCATTCTGAAAATAGAGCCGAAATACATACCTGAATCTCCAAATTTTTAGCACCTTTGAGAAAAGTGAAAGAGGTTAATGTTTTTTTATATATTATTGACAATAACCTCTCTTAGTTTCTTAAAACACTTCTTTATTTGCCCAGAAAATTCCCTTGAAGTTGACTTCGCAAAAGTCAAAAAGCAGAGAAATCCTCATATTCGCTATGAAATTATTAGGCAGTTTCATAGCGAAATCTTCCTATTTTGCACTGAATTCACTACGAAAATGTGTTTAATTGGATAGTGGCTCACTTTTTTAATTTTAAGGCATGGGTGTGAAAACAAAAAGATGTGGAGTGTAATTGATTGACATGACATGACTCATGACGGTTTTTTTGACATAGGATAAACATGATTTAGTAAATTCTTCATCAAAAACTTGACCCAACATGACATAACATGAAACTTACGGTGACCTTATCAAAAAAAAAATTGAAAATTTTGAGTGTGATAACAATGGCTCCACTTGTGATGGTGTGCCCCTATGGTACAACAAAGAACTTGTAGTTCCAGTGCCTTTCTCTTGAAAATTTGATTTTTTTTTTAAATTGATGAAGACTTCACCAAGCTCTTACGACCTTCTCCTCGAGCTCAAGCTTGATGATTACTTCTGAAAAACCAAATCTATACATACTAAAAATATGCTCAATCTACTTGAGCTTATTCACACATGCTCCTACCTACCCTAACAGCTGCAATATTCATATTTGTTTCAAGCAACATGAAACCTCCAATAAAGCGAAACAATGAGCTCATCTAATACTTGAACCCCTTGACTACACTTGAACCAAAAGAAAACTGTATTCTGAAATAATAAAGGTAAGAGAATATGGATCTTTTTTCATAGTGAAAAAATAATTGAAAAGTTGGACTGTATAACTCTTCCATGTAATCAGTTATGGGATCATAGAAGACACAATTTATTGATATCCATTTTAAGCTCTCAATGAAAAATTGATCCTGGATATCCTTTTAATTTTCTTCACCAAGGATGAACCTTAATTCCAACTCTACAATATAAAGCTCATAACCATATTCTTCCTCTATCTGCAAGTCAAATGGGATAAAAATTTCCTCCTTTTTTGGAGGAGGAGGACCTTCCAAGAACCGTTTAGGATCTTGGAAATCATATGATCCAATTTTAACATCTGATATTTAAATTTCATTTTCTAATATTTCAGTGGCTAAACCAATAATACAAATTTTACTTTCAGGTGTGAGTCGACTGGATTTCATACAACGAAATAATATTGTGGAGAAATGTTCATCTATCTGAAATTCTGCTAACTCATCCCTTACACTTTGTAACATTTCATCATATAAAGAGTTTTCCACATACCGTGTCATCTTGGATCGCCATGAATGTTCTGAAATCTGGATTCTTTCCAGTGAAGTCGCTCTGAACTTTGAAGTTCGGGATCTTGAACAATGGAGTCACCAGGTGAATGGTGGAGCCTTCATGTGTTTGGCTTCTGTTCACCATCATAAGTCAAATCTGAACCTTGTCGTTCTACCCGGAGAAAATTTACACCTTCGTCCCCGGCAATGGCGCCAAAATGTTATCACCAAATTGAGTCCTTTTGGGCTGCTTCAATGGTCAACTTGGAGTAACTATTTCAAACCACTTATAACTAGAAAATAGCCTTTCTAGTCTGAGAGGGCTCTCTCAAAGGATAAAGGATATTCAATGAACAACTTGAAAGCAGATGGCTAACTCTGAATTGGATTGAATGTGTTTTTGTGTAGGTGAAAGATGTAGAAGGTTTAATACCATTGGGCTTATGGAGTCAATATGAAAACTAAGTCACAAGTTAACCTATATCATGGAAGCTGAGAAAATCGTATTCTTATTAAACCATACATGAAGGAAAAAATAGCAAGCTATATGCATATAGGATATTGGAGCATGTCACCGTGAATTCCAAGTGATTATACATAAGCAAACTAATAAATATTTCACAAAACAACAGACTAGGTGTAAACAGGAAGTTGGAGCATGTGATAATGAATTCCAAGTGATTATACAACTAGAACACTAGAGATAAAGTAGAAGACTGATAGAACAAACTTACATCAGAATACAGAGAAGAATCTCAGGTCTAAAATAGGCATGCTGCAACTGTATATCTCTGATATCAAAATATTACAATAGTGGTAGTATCAAGTAACCATCTTCCAACACTTTCTAACTCTAAAAATCCTCTAATTTATAGAATGAGAATACATACAAATGATTTTCCACCTTACTCACCCCGAATTCCCACCTCAGAGACCTATTTCAAACATGATTCCATCACTTGGAGACTTCCTAGGGATATTTTTGTTTTGTAGAGTTTGAATGAAAAAGGGAATCTTATTTCATTAATAGTTCAAAAAACCAATTTAATAAAACTTATAAACTGCAACCAAATAATTTTATGATTGTACTAGAGTGGTAATGTGTCATTATGCCACGTGGATGATGAGCTGGACCTCCTCCAACTCAAATTTTTACACTTTTTTCACAAATCTAGTTAGTGAAAATTCTGAAAAATAAGCTTCATAGACGAGTGTATAATTTCCAAACCTTGATGGCTTTGCAGAAACTGAGATAGGTTTTTGTAGATGAACCTGCTATGAATAAAATCTCTTTAATATTTCCAAAATAATTTTTCATTTGTTCTAGAACCAAACTTGAAGTTGACTACTAAAACAATCATGTACAGAAATTTCGTAGCGTAGTTTAGTAGTGAGGTTGTTTTTGTCCTTTGTCTTTTTTTTCTACCACCTATGTTGGTAAAAAAATGTTTTTCAGGTCAAAATGAGTGAATACCATCAACCTCCCTCCTTGGATCTTCAAAAAACTGTTTTTATAGGCAAAAAAGCATCTTAAAAAATTTCGTAGTGTTTTTTGGCCTTCAAGCTTGGAGCACACTACGAAACTACATGATAATGGAGAAAATTCCAAAATCTTCCTTTTTCTTCCAAATTTCATCTGTAGGTTTGAAAATTGATATAATGAAATATGATCATGCAAACTTGCCTCTTACCCTGTTCAAAAAACATCATTTTCACCTTTAGCAAGTTTATTCATCAATAAAATAACTCTGTTTTTTTCTGAAAACATAGGGTTCAGAGATGAGCTCTTATATCCCTATCCTTGATATATGTTGCAAAAATGAAGGAGGTTTTTGTAGGTCAGTATGTCATGAAGAAAATATCTCTTGGGTTTTTGAAAACCATCTCTAGCTGTCCAGAATATTCATTCTAAAAACATGTATAAAATAGGAAAATTCTGCATTCTGAAAATAGAGCCGAAAGACATCCCTGAATCTCCCAATTTGTAGTACCTTTGAGAAAAGTGAAAGAGATTAATGTTTTTTGATATTTTCTTGAAAATAACCTCTCTCAGTTTCTTAAAATACTTCTCTTTTTGCCCAGAAATGGCCCTTGAAGTTGACTGCTCAAAAGTAAAAAAACAAAGAAATCCTCATATTCGCTACGAAATTATTAGGCAGTTTCGTAGCGAAATCTGCCGATTTTGCACTGAATTCGCTACGAAACTGTGTTTAATTGGCTAATGACTCACTTTTGTAATTTTAAGGCATGGGTGTGAAAAAAGAAGAAGACATGGAGTGTAATTGATTGACATGACATGACTCGTGGTGGTTTTTTTGACATAGGATAAACATGATTTGTTAAATTCTTCATCAAAAACCTGACCCAACATGACATAACATGAAACTTATGGTGACCTTATCAAAACAAATTTTGAAATTTTTTAGTGCGATAATAGAATGAATCAAAAATAAGATGAGATCCTTGAGGATCTAATAGATAGGTTCATGTTTAATATTAAGAGGGAAAAATTACAACATTTAGGATTTGACACACTGAAAACCCTCTTACTTAGAACAATTAGGGATGAGTGGATTAATCTCCTTGATCTCATGAGTAGAGGAGATGTATACCAATTATCATTTCAAGAAATTTGTTAAACATGTAAGAGCATATCCATAGGAAGGGCAAGAGTAAGTAAATCAACATCAACATTGGTAAGTCCGGATGAAATTGGAAATTTTCTTGATAACTTTAAAACATAAATTCTTAGAAATATAAGTGAAAAAGTAGAAATGTTAAGAATTAAAAATGAGAAAAATGAATATGTTGATATTTCTTTTATCCATGCATAATCATATGCTACTAAATATTTTCCATCGTTACCAAGGTTTAAGGAAGTGTACCAAGAGGAAAATGGTGCAAGTCAATCATCAAAGAAGCTATGTTTTGTAGATCCAAGAAGACCATGGAAACCTAGTAAACTTGATATGACGCAAGGACCTACTTCACAATTTCAATCTTATTCATATCCATCTCAAAATAATTGGGACAAACTCCTTCCTTGGCAACCTTGGCCATATCAACCCCAGAGCCAATCTTAGCAACAAGGTTGGAAAATACCTTATGGGAAAAATCCACAATATCATCAATATTTTCCTCAATATCCTCCATATCCAACTCCATGATATCCCTACTATCCACCTCCACCACAACCACAACCTAAACCACATCCATCTCATAGATCCACTCCCACTCAACTACTTGTACCACCATTTCCAAACCCATACAAAGAACTCAGCCCACTTACATTACTGAGGTACAACACTTCCAAACATCTCCTCTTGATCCAGATGGTATTCATCTTAGCTAAAGAAGAGTATTGTAAAAAATTTATTCTCTTGATGTCATTGAAGGACAACATTTAGAAAAATAAGATTAAAATGAGAAGACCAAAGAATCATGGACTGCACTTCACGAAGAGCAGACATCAGAATCAAATATTGAGAAGGTTCACTCATGTTTACTATCATATCCTCCATGTGTTCAAGAGAACAATCAACAAAGAGAGGAATATTTGAATTTCATGGTAGAAGAGGACATCCAAGGTGATCCAAATCATCAAGTGGGCCAAGGGTATCACAACTATATTGAAATATGGTTCCAGACAATCATTAAGTTGCAGAAACACACTCTTCTTCAACAATTAATCTTGATCTCATCTCAGTCAGAGAATTTTGTATCTCATATCCAGGTACATGTCAAAACATGTATTTCAAGTGTACAAATGATTTTATCTTCCATATTTATGTGCACATGGCTCCATTGGAAGTATTTCTATACTTGAAGGAGGTTTTTTTTTTCAAGTAGAGTAGGATAGAAAAAAAAATTAAAAATGGAAAAGGAGAAAAAAGGAAAAATAATAAAATCTCAGGTGAAAACCTCTTTTGAGGCACCTATGATTGGCTCACTGATTGAAAATATCCAAGAGGTGGTCAATGGGTTGGAAAAAAAATAAAATAAGAAGATCCTAGGTGAAAACATCCTTTGAGGTGCCTAGGCAGACCTACTAGTTGAGAAACTCATTGAGGCGGCTAGTAGGCCTAAAGAAAAAAATAAAAAAGGTGAAAAAATGAAAAGAGAAAATGTATTTTCTCCATTTACGACTCTCTAATGAATGCAGGTGCTCTTCAACCTTTGCAAGAAGAAAAAAAATCAAGCTGGCATCATAAGAAAAAGTTGGTCAAAACCCTAGTCAAAGGAAGTTGAACTTGGACTTCCTCCTCCTTTTATCAGATGCTCCAAAAGGACAAAGGTTATGCCAATCCATAACCCTTATCCATTTCCAAAATCCACCCATAATTTCCAATATTTTCTCATTCATTTCCCTTGTTGTCCTAAAGTGCTATAGGAAACCATGTTTTTGCTACTAGAAACTCATTTTTTTGAGCAGAAAATTGTTTTTATTCTATCTCACAAATGGTGCATCCATTTACCGAGATATTGAATGGCGAGATGAATATATATGATGGTGACTATTAGGTCCCTATATTACTATTTTAGCCCCTTTTTTTTATTAGTGTAGCCCCCTTATTTTTATTATTGTAGCCCCCTCTAACCCCAATATTGTTATTATTGTGCCCTTACATTGTTATTGTTAGGTCGGCTAGGATTACATTGTGGCCCCATGGACTCCTATATATAGAAAGGAGGTTTTATCATTTGTATCATCCAAGAATTGTTCATTCATGTAACGTATTGGAGGTTTCCCCCTCGAAGTGGCTTATTTCTAAGGCATTGATATCTCTTTTCTTCTATTTTTGGAGGTGGTTTCACAGCATTTGGTATCAGAGCTTTGGATTCTAGGGTTTCGCTACTCCAAACAGGTCATCGTGACATTTTCGTTATAAATTTTTTTCTATGAAGGTTAGAAGCTGAAATTTTTAGAGTATGAAGCCAAACTCCTGAGGAACATCGTCGTAAAATTTTAGAGCTTGGTTTACAATATTTTCGGAGATATGATCTGTGGAAGTTAGGTCTTTTTGCAGGCTCCTCAATTTAACCAAAACAGTTCATCACGGCATTTTCGCTATAAAAATTTTCTACGAAGGCTCAGAATCTAATATTTTTAAAGCGCGAAGCCGAACTCCTGAGGAACATCTTCGCAAAATTTCAGATCTTGGTTCACAAAATTTTCGGAGATATGATCTGTGGAAGTTAGGACTTTTCAAGCTCCTGAATTTCATCTCAAAGAGGTGATCGTGGGAAAATATTTATAACTCTCTCTCTGAGCATCAGATTGGAATTCTGTAAAAATTGGATGCAAGCACACGGAATGCAGTTTCCTATCTATCAATTTCAGAGCCAAAGAAGGAAGCAGTGACACATGGCAAGTCATACAATTTTGCTCTACTGAACCAGTGCATAATTAGGTCATCATAGGAGATTCGGTACAAATTTGTCTTCAAGAATCCAAATCAGGTCAGACTTATGGCATTTGAAAGAGGATTCAGAGGGCTACCACAATACAAAATTTTAGATATTGGAGATCCGAAATCATAGAGATAATTAAGTTTCAATATCGCACTCCTCAAAAGCAAGAAAAAGGTGTGTATTTTTTTTCAAATTACATAACTCTCATTTGAAAAAAAAATAGTTGGAATTTATTCCAAGGGCATATTGAAGAATAGATATCAGTATTGGGTTCTAAAATGGCCCCTAAAAATAATTCAACACCCATTAAGCCTTTAGAAGGCTCTACTATGACTCATGAAGACAAAGAGACACAACATGAGATATCAAAATTACAAGAGCAAGTGCACCAAATTTCGCTATCGCAAAGAGCAACAAAAAACAAAATGGAAGTTTTGAAGAAAGTAATGGAAACTAAGATGAATGGTTTGAAGAAAGGCATGGAAGCTAAGACGAATGGTTTGGAAGCTAAGATGGAAGGCATGGAAGCTAAGATGGATGACATGGAAGCTAAGATGGATGGCATGGAAGCTAAAATCGATGAAAAAATGGAAAACATAAAAGTAGACATCGAAGGTTTAGAAAATTTGATACAAGAAATGTTTCCTAATGGTGAAAAGACAGTAGAGGAAACTCATGATGAGAACAAAATAAATGTTAATCATGATTTCATAAACTCTAATTTTGGATGGAAGAACCACCGTATTCCAAATATGGATATGAGGAAGTTTGATGGCAAGGATCCCGTAACATGGATACTACAGATGGAGCAATATTTTGATCTCAATAATGTGCAAAACACACAAAAGGTATGCATTGCAACTTTACATTTAGAACAAAATACATTTGTATGGTATCGACGGATTTTCTCCTGTAAAATTTTTTTCACTTGGTCAATTTTTACGGAGGAAATGATAGCACATTATGAGGATACAAAGAGCAACACCTTCTTTAGCCAACTGATAAATCTCAAACAAAAGGGTTTAGTGGGAGAGCACATCGAGGACTTCCAAAAATTTAATATAAGGGTAACTGATATTCCAGAGGAACACAAGATTGATCTCTTCATAGGTACTTTAAAGGATAAAATCCAACATGAAGTTCACGTTTTGGAACCTGATTCATTGGAGAAGGCATTTAGGTTGGCAAGAAAAATTGAATGTAAAATTATGGCGACAAGGAAGCCTATCACTCACTTCTATAAAGAGGGAAGTGTTGCTACTCCTAGATTTCCACAACCTACAAGGTTGACACCACAACAATTGGAAGAAAAAAGAGAAAAAGGGCTTTGCTACAGTTGTGATAGCAAATACACTAAAGGTCATAAGTGTGCTGAGAAGAAATTATTTTACGTAGATTGTGAAGTGGAAGAATAAAATGAACAAGAAGAGGATATACACCATGAACCAACCCTAGAAGAGGAAGAAATGAGTCCGACCATATCATGTAATGCATTGGAAGTAATTACCACTCCTGAAACTCTCAATATAGAAGGAAATATCAAGAAGAAAAAGGTAATAGTGTTGATTGATTCAGGTAGTACCCATAATTTTATTCATTGTAAGGTAGCCAAGGAATTGAATTGTTTCCTATACCCAACACCAGAATGTCAAGTGATAGTTGCAAATGGAGGAACTATAAATTGCTCTGGAAAATTCCATAATATCAAGCTAACCATGGAGGAATATGTATTGAATATTCCAATGCTTTCCATTCCTATGGGAGGTGATGATGTTGTACTAGGAGTACAATGGTTACAATCTCTGGGGACGGTAGCTTTTAATTTTCAAGAACTTTTCTTGAATTTTTTTTCAGAAGGAAAGGAAGTCGAATTACGGGGTATCGTAGGGAAGCCAGGAAAGATAATAAGATCTAATGTCATGAAAAAGCTTCTGAAGAAAGAACAACAAGGCATAATTGCACAATTATGCTCACTAGAAGTTCCAACATCAAAATCATCTATTTCTGCAGATCTCCAAAAAGTCTTGGACAATCATTCCAAGGTGTTTGAAACTCCCAAAGGGCTCCCACCTATTCATGATCATGATCATGCTATTCATTTGATTCCAGAAAGTGTTCCTCCAAACATCAGGCCTTATAGATATCCTTATGTCCAAAAGAGCGAAATTGAACGTATGATTACAAAAATGTTAGAGGCGGGTATAATTCAACCTAGTCAAAGTTCTTTCTCTGCTCCTGTAGTATTGGTACACAAGAAGGATGGATCATGGTGCATGTGTCTGGATTATAGGGAGCTCAATAAGCTTACCATTAAAGATAAATTTCCCATTCCTGTGATTGATGAATTATTGGATGAATTACATGGAGCAATTTATTTTACCAAGTTGGATCTTCGTTCAGGATATCATCAAATTAGAATGAAGACCGAAGATATTCCAAAAACAACATTTCGAACTCATGAAGGTCATTATGAATTTTTGGTCATGCCTTTTGGCCTTACCAATGCACCTTCTACATTTCAAGGGTTGATGAATTCCATTTTCAAACCCTTCCTTAGAAATTTGTGCTAGTATTTTTTGACGATATACTAATCTATAGCAGGTCTTTGAAGGATCATGTTCAACATGTTGACAGGGTGCTCAAACTATTGCAGGAGAAACAATTATATGCAAAATCATCCAAATGTTTTTTTGGAGTACAAGAGGTGGAATATTTGGGTCATATTGTATCTCACGAGGGTGTTAAGGTAGACCCTAACAAAATTAAAGCCATTAAGGAATGGAAAGCTCCCACAACTATAAAGCAGTTGCGAGGATTTCTCGGTTTAACGGGTTATTATTGCAAGTTTTTTAAGAATTATGGGACAATAGCAGCACCTCTAACAACATTATTGAAAAAAGATGCATTTTCATGGACTCCTGAAGCAACTAAGGCCTTTGAACATCTTAAAGAGGAAATGTGCCTAGCACCGGTCTTAGCTACGCCAAACATCACAAAAACCTTTATTTTGGAATGTGATGCCTTAGGAAATGGAATTGGTGCTATTTTAATGCAAGAAGGAAGACCCATTGCTTTTCAAAGTCGTCCAATAAAAGGAAAGTATTTACAGAAATATATTTATGAGAAGTAAATGTTAGCAATACTACATGCACTAAAGAAATGGCAACCTTACCTAATGGGAAGACACTTCAAGGTAAAAATTGATCATGATAGTATTAAACACTTTTTGGAACAAAGACTATCTTCAGAAGAGCAGAAAAAATGGGTCACAAAGATGTTGTGTTATGACTTTGAAATAATCTACAAAAAAGGGAAGCTAAATGTTGTTGCAAATGCACTCTCAAGAAAAAATGAAGAGGTGGAAGCATTGTTTTGTGCCATTTCTATGATCAAACCAAATTGGATAACCGAAGCAAGGGATAAATGGAAGAGGGACGAAGAAGTGTGGACACTCATTCAAAAGTTGCAGCAAGATCCTAGTACATCTAATACATTTATTTGGAAAAATGACTCCTTATGGTACAAAGATCGCTTATATATTTGTAATAATTCCCAACTAAAACAAAATATTCTTTTGGAATTTCACACTTCTCCTTTAGGAGGCCACTCGAGATTTTTAAAAACTTACCACAGGGTGAAGAAAGAATTTTTTTGGGATGGCCTTAAATCTGATATTCAAAATTTTTTGGCGGAATGTTTGGTTTGCCAGCAAAATAAAGTTGAGACAATTAAGACCCCGGGTCTTCTACAACCCTTATCCATTCCAAGTCAATGTTGGGAGGAGATTTCAATGGATTTTATCACAGGTTTACCTATGTCCGAAGGAAAGAGTGTCATCATGGTGGTAGTTGATAGACTTACCAAGTATGCACACTTTTGTGAATTATCTCATCCATTTAAAGCAAGTACAGTTGCTACTGCATTTATGGAAACAATTCAAAAGCTACGTGGAAACCCGAATATTATTGTCAGTGACAGAGAACCCATTTTTACAGGCAATTTTTGGACAAAATTATTTTCTTGTTTGGGTACTCAACTAGCTCATAGCTCATCTTATCATCCTCAATCCGATGGTCAAACTGAGATAGTGAATAAATGTTTAGAAGGATATCTTCATTGTTTTGTATCTGATAAAAAAGCACAATGGGTCAAGTGGTTACCTCTTGCTTAATGGTGGTATAACACTTCCTTCCATACTGCAGCAAAAATGACCCCATTTATGGCACTTTATGGATATCATCCACCGTCCATCACATCTTCTTTAAGGGAAAATTCTAGGGTTCAAGAAGTGGAAGATCACATCGAGCATCAACAAGAAGTTCTCCAACTCTTAAAGGATAACTTAAATTTGGTACAAAATCGAATGAAACAATAGGCATATCAACATCACAGTGAGAGAATTTTTGATGTAGGACTGGGTATTTTTACGGCTACAACCATACAAACAATTGTCCCTCTAGAAAGCTAAGAAGGATAGTAAATTATCACCAAAGTACTATGGTCCGTACAAGGTGTTGCAAAATATTGGTACTATGGCATACAAATTGGAGCTTCCTGCTTCTTCGCGAGTGCATCCAATTTTCCATGTTTCATGCTTAAAGAAGGTTATAGGTGAAAATCTTCCAGTTCAAACAATATTTCCAGAACTTGATGAGGAAGTAAAAATCATATTGGAACCTGAAGCGATATCGAAAACAAGAACTCGACAGCTACGGAATCGATCAATTTCAGAGTATCTCATCAAGTGGAAGAACTTACCCACTAAAGATTTTACATGGGAGGATGATAATTTTATACAGAAGCACCCAGAGCTACTCAAGTGTTGAGGACAACACTTTTTTGAAGGAGAGGGGCATGTTAGGTCCCTATATTACTATTTTAGCCCCTTATTGTTATTAGTTTAGCCCCCTTATTGTTATTATTGTAGCCCCCTCTAACCCCAATATTGTTATTATTGTGCCCTTATATTGTTATTGTTAGGTCGGCTAGGATTACATTGTGGCCCCATGGACTCCTATATATAGAAAGGATGCTTTGTCATTTGTATCATCCAAGAATTGTTCATTCATGTAATGTATTGGAGGTTTCCCCCTCGAAGTGGCTTATTTCTAAGGCGTTGATATCTCTTTTCTTCTATTTTTGGAGTTGGTTTCACAACAATAACATGCTCAAGAAATTTTAGAAATTTATGGCGCACATTTTGTGATAAATCAACCTCCATCACCTACAGCCATTTTTAATTTTTCTCGAGATTCGTGCATCCAATGGTTGATATTTTTTATGGGGAGGTGCGTAAGGATCATGGTAACATGCACAGAAAATTTCAACTCAATGCATTCTACCATTTGAGATCTATGGCTAAAATAATTCTGCTACAAGGGGTTGTCCTCAACTGCTACAGGGTTACTGTAGTGCTACAGGAAACGTGGTAACTGCTACAGGAAACTTATCTATGAGAAAAATAGCTCTCTCAAGGGTTCATACACTTAAAAAAGAGTGTGAGAATTGATTTTTTTCCTATACCTACCACTCCTAACCCTCACTTCACTCCATGCACAAGGATTCACTCTCTAAATGCTATGTTTCGCCACTAGAAGCTAGATCACCTATACCTTGACATGGGACATCTTACCTCACCTCTCCATCACTCCAATCACTCCATAACTCCATCCCTAACCTCGATGCACCATTCCACTTCATCTCTAAATGATATGGATCCCCCAAGAATCAGATAAGATACTACTACAGGAAGTTGAAAATTTTCCTATAGCAAACTTGTACATGGCACAACAAGATAAAAATTTGAGGATAAGTTGATGGAAATAACTTTAAAGGACCATCAGCAAACTCTAGGAGGATGAACACACCGGCAAAGGCACCCGAGGGCCACCATGCAACACTTGCAAGAAGAAAAAATAAAATAAAAAAATTTAAGCATCTCACTCAGAAACAAGTTGCTCACTCAAAAAATAAATGAAAATACATAGCAAGAGAAAGATAGCCATGGATATCACCAAACTCCAACTCCAACATGAAAACATCTGCAGCAAATTGATATCACAGGTAGGTGCAGGAATGCAATATTGTTTACCTCTTCTCATGAGCATGTTATGGTTAGAAATTTGTTTTTAAATGCATTAGAGATGAGTTTTTATAAGCTCGAGACAATTTAGTGGTATCAACCTCCCTCACCCAGTTAAGTGCAACTAACTCCCTCACTCATGCAACGTGGGAAAGAAAAATGAAGGAAAGTGATAATTACGGGGAAATTGGACCAGATCACCAAGTGCACTGAGCCCACTAACAGAGAAGGAAATAAAATAAAATAAAAACTAAGGATCAACTCCATATGTATCAAAGCTCATTCCAAAAATAGTTAGAGAGGCTCATTAAGGCATCAAAGGACAAGCTAGATGCTACCAGGGGTTATATAGGATGCTATAGAAGAGATATAGAGTTGATTTGCAGGTGCTACTGGATCAGACATGGATGCTACAAGAGAAATAGGGATGCTACATGAAAAACCAGAGATGCTACGGGAAGACAGAAGTTGATGCAAAAGACCATTATTTTGAGGAATATTACCCCCAAACCCTAGGATTCAAAGGAAGACATCCAAAGGAAGGGTAAATAAATATTTTCCTTGCTATATGTGAACAAGAAGAATGCAAAATTTTCATTTTTCATTGGTACAACCTATGGGAAACTTCTGATAAAAGTTTACAAATAAAAAAAAATGAAAATTGGATTTTTACTTTGAATTTAGCTTGATAAGAGAGGGAATTGCAATTATTTTTGGGTGAGCATGAAAGTTATTCAATTTTCCTCTGTCTTAAAAACCCTTATTACACAGAAATATCTAAAACTTGTAGCAGAAATAGATAATTGACTTTCCAACTTTGCAAAGTTGTATTGAAAGCTATGGGGGGTGGATATAACCATAGAAATCCCACAACAAAGAAGAAGGCAAAAAAAAGGAGAAGAAGAAGGAAACAAAAGGCAAGAAGGAATTTACCATCAAAATAGAACTCAAACCACATTGATGAAAAGATGTTTTCCAAGAGGTCTCTAATCTCTTTCTAGCTTGTATCCAAGGCCTAGAAGATGTTATAGAAATGTAAGAGGAAAAACATAAGCATAAGATGGAATTTTGGTCAAGATTTGATATATATTTTGTTGTGCTACATAATGCTATAGGTCTACTACAAGTCTACTACATGATGCTCTGAGTTACTACAAAATCACATCTGAGGTTTTTTTGAGGGGTTCAGAGGTGTCCAAATGATGGAAAAAGGTAGCAAAAGGCTGGAAAAGGATCTGGAAGACCTTTCCAAACTGAAAAATATCTAAGAACCCATCTCGCACAAGGAGAAAAGGGTAGGCTAATGGTCTCTAGAAACACTGTGATATTTCTATGCAAAAAAAGAAAAAGAAAAAAAATGAGTGAAAATGTAATGAAGGTGTCAAGGGAGAGTGTGTGAGTACAATAGACCTGCAAGCCAACAGATTTCACTTTCAAAGAGGGAAGTTTTGTTTTTGTGCTTAAAATATTGCTAAACAATCATGAAAAGAACAAATACATTTTCTTTGTTTGTCCTTGCAGAACCTAAAAACAAGCTTCTTAAGAGAAATGACTAAAGAATGTATAAGGGAGAGGCCACCAGGGCCATGAAGGCAACACACCTAGGTCACTAAGTTGCTTAGAGGATGAGAAATACGTTAAGTAGGGGGGTATGATGGACCTCCAATTTAGACATAAATTAAGGCCCATAAGAGCATCCTTCAGCACATTAAATCTATATTTTTTCCTTACATGACATATTTTTAACTTTAATATGCTCATTATGAAGGTTTAAATATAATTTCATATTTGTGCCTAATATTATTTATTTTTGTAGAATACTGTGAGAATTTTGGGCAAATTATGAAGATTTGGAGAAGGAGATCATTTAGGGACTTTCTCCCTAATACTGGAGGATAAATATTGGAAAATAAATGAAAAAAATATCATGAAATTATTGAGAAATTCTAGAGAGATTCTCGAACTCTAATAATTGAGAAAATCTAGGAATGTGTTCCTTGTCATTTACTGCAAACTCCTAGTGGTGGAAGCTAGATCCACTATTTGAGGGATTTTGGAGGGGAAAGCTTCCTCCTTTTAAGGAGAATTATTCCTCGTCATTTCGTATAAGTACCAATTCAAATTTTCCTCTAGGGGCATGTATTGTTTATTCTTATTGTGGAGAAAACTTGTTTTCTGGAAGCTCCACTTTCCTTTCTTGCAGGGATGTACTTGGACTGATTCAATAATGAAAATTGGTGCCATTTTTAGCTTCTAAGGATTAGTTTATTCCATATGACTCTAAGTCCTCCTTGGGCTTGGCCATCTCAGGAGCCTCAGAGCCCTCTTGCACAATTTATTTATGTTCTTTTCACTTCTTATTCACATGCATCTATTATTTATGTTTTGCATATTTCTGTATTTAGTATTGTTTCTTTTCTTGCTATAGGATTGAGTTAAATGATTGAAGTGAGGTTTTTTGCATGTTTTTTAAATATTAAATATCATTATTAATCCTCAGAATAATGTTTGAAGGTAATATTAATCATTAAGCTACTTGGATTTGGTTACTAGTTCACGAATATAAGATTTATGGAAATGCCTTGTAGCGAAATAGTAGTAAATTTATCCTATTTTTTAGAATGTCTTAATGAGATCCATTTGACTTGATTCCACTTGTATTAGCTCATAATAATTTTAAGTTTAATAAAAAAATTCACCCCATTACCTTTTCACTTGAATATGTTAGGTATTTGATAGATTAACTAGCTCACTAGTTCTTGAATTCACAGATTTTAGAGTAGTAATTTTCTATTATTTTTTTAGCACGTGTGAACAGGGGTATTTTGGAGTGATTCCACTTGGAATGGAGACCTAAGACATATTAATTACTAACAAAAATTTTCCCATACCATTTTCATTTGGTTTACTTGGTCATTCAGTGAGTTATCTTCAAAAAAGAACATCTTGTAGCAAAAATAGAGTTTCTTGTAGCACTCTTGTAGCATGTGTAAACTCAACCATATTTTCTCCCAAAGGTTGGTTTTTGTCTCTTAGGCTTGAATCATGGCCCCTAGGATCTAAATGCATAACTTAGGAAGATTAAACACCACTTAGGACATTCATTTTTGCAAATTAGATTAGGCCTTTTTATTTGAATTCACGCTCATAGGATTTCAATTACAAATTGTTTTTATTTCCTGGGATTAATTTATTTTCAAAGAAACACTTCCAATTATGAAATTAGTTTAGGCTTTGATTTAATGATATTCACTCCATTACATCAGATCAAAAAAATAAGGACACATTGTATGCTGCACATATAGTGTCTATACCTCTTAAGTTTGTACGAACCCTGGGTTGATAATTAAAGTTGGTAGCCTTGGGAGTTACAACATTCTTGTTGCAATACCGAGGCTCATCAGCTACAACCCCCTCACTGAAGGCTCCAATCCTCAGCACCTCCGCAGACCACGGTTCATAAATTTTCACACCAAATCCACCGGCATCAATACATCATATTTTCATACTGGACCCACTACACTCATTTAAGTCCAATACCATACTCAAACTAAAACATATCACTCTACCAAATCATTCACTGAATCATCAATCAACCAACCAATCACTGATCTTCAATCACAATCAACTGGCGGCATAATCAATACTCAAAAAATCGAGATCTATATGAAGACATCATTGACAGACAACAAAAACACAGCAAAACTGATCAAACATTTTCTTCAGCATTTTTCAGCAAAACCATGGATTGCATACGCGCCTTCCAGAATACTTATCTGTGTATGTTCGTGCTTATCTCAAAACCAACTTGCGTGTAGATCTCAACATACTGTTGAATATATAGGTGGATCTGCAGAACAAAACTTGCGTGTATACGCGCCTTCCTTGTGTCTAACCTACGTACAGATTTGTAAATAATTTAAGACTGCGCAATACTTACTCAGATCATACCCTTCACTTCAAAAAACATGCGCTAGACCACATATTTAAACAACTTGTTTTCACTAAATTGAGGTTGATGGGCTGCTTCAACAGTCAACCTAGAGTAACTATTTCAAACCTACTTTTAGCTGGAACTTAGCCTTTCCAGCCTGAGAGGGCTCTCTCAAGGATAAAGATGATATCATGTAAATGAAGATCAACAGATGGCTAACTCTGAAATTGGCTTTAAATGTGTTTTTGTGCAGGTGAAAGATGTAGACAAGTTACTACCATTGGGCATATGGAGTTAGTATAAACAAACTTAGTGACATATGAAAATCCTCTCATGGAAGCTGAGGCATATATATTTCGATGAAAACATAACATTTATAGCAAGCTAAAATTTTTATGGAAGTTAGAGCATTTTGACCATGAATTCTAAGTAATCAAACAACAAGGTTACTGAATATAGAATAATAGAACATAAAATATAAACACTCATAAGAATATCAATGAATATCAAGTAAATAGAAGTATGCTACCATAGTATATTACTGATAAAAGGATTTACAATAGTAGTCTATAGTAAAAACATCCATCAACCCCCTCTCCATCAATTATCTACCTATTTATAAATTTAAGCACCTTTACAATGAGTCTTCCAGCAAGGCTCGACCTTCAAATACTTCTAATGACACCCAGACTAACCAAAAGCAGATTACAAGGAGAGAAAATTGACATATGCTATTTTTAGGAATTTGAAACCTAATAGGACTCTAAAACTCTTTATTACATTAAAAAAAATTAAAAGCTGCACGTTTACATAAAAAATATCATGTGCCTGAGGTGGCACTGACCATGAATGAAACATAAATACTCCCACCAAGTCAGGAGGCATTTATTCCAAAATTTGAGGATGTGGTGTCATGATTGTTGATGTGGCTTCCATGATGAGTTGGTAACTTGAACAGCTTTGTCGAGGAGTGTTTCTTCATCCAAACATTCAACTGATGACTTTGGACCTTTTTATGTGGCTGACTTGTCTAAAAAGACAATCAACACTTGAAAAAACTCCAAATTCCTCTTCGTTGCATAAATAGGGGACTTTTAGGCAAGTCCATAGCGAGAGTTCATAGCGTTTTCAACTTCTACCATCTCTACAAACTATTTTCTCTCTTTGTTGATTTGATGTTTTCTAGTGAGTCAAAACAATTAAATACATGCCTTTATCTGTCTTTTTCATGACAAAACCTAATATATATAGCCAAAAATCATCTTTAGCGAGTTCATAGTGTTTTCTCGGCTTTAAGCTTGAGATATGCTACTAACTTTCCTAATAGACAACGGAACTAACATTTTCTTGATTTCTTCTTCAAAATTTCTCATGGCTCTATAAGTGATGAACTATAATGAGGCAAAAAATATTTAAAAGGTATTCCCCCCCCCCCCCCCTTTCAAATAGTAGTAGCTTCATCCTTGGCAAAAATGGCTTCAGCTTCAACAAGTTCATTTATTACTGTCATCTTTAAGCCCTTTTTCTTGAGTTATGTTTGTACCATTTCCATCTGCACCTCTAACTCCTTCACTTGACCTTTGAGCTTATTTCTTTTTTCCTGTAGCCAGATGTTCCTTTTCCTTGTGTGCTTCATTACTCTGCGTAAAGGGAGAGCTCTCTTTAGCAAATATTTAGCATTTTTTAAGGCTTCCTAATCATGATTAATCTTCTCATTCACTTTTTTCTTCAACTCCTCCACCATTTTCTTTTCTAGCTTAGCCTCTTCCAACTACAACTTTGTTTCAATGACCTCCTCCCTAGTTTCCCTCAACTTCTCCTTTAAAAGATCCACTTCATATTTTTTAGTGAGCTTCTCCTTGCCTTTCCTCTTCTTGATGATTTCTTCTTTTTTTGGGGATAGGTAAATTATATACTCTAACATCGGTTGTTTTCCCTTTTCTGTTTCTTCAGTCTTCTTATCAACCTTGATACCATTGGCCAGTTGTTATCTAGTGAGAGGTTTTCTTGGTATAAATACAAAACCTACATCTTCACTTGAAAAGTCAAGTTTCGTGGTAGTGAGGCCTTTATTTTTCTTCTTACCTCCTTTTACCTCCAAAGCTTTGACCGCGAGAGTTTCTTCTATATATATGGCTTGTAAAATGTCCTCAATATTAACTTTTCCCAATGTCTGACTCCTAGTGATTCTCCCATGACTCTTTTTTATAGGCTTTGGCTTGCTACTTGTAGGTGTGGGATGAGGTATCTTTGTTTCCTGTACATGTTCTATTTCAATCTCCATGTTCTCTGTAATTGGCTACATTTCTCCTTCCTGTCCACCCTCTGCTTTAGCTATAGGCTCATCATTCTTACTTGAAGGGCTGGTCTTTGACTTAGGTTTTTTCTTAGGAGTTAACACATTCACTTCATAACCACTAAGAAACAGAAATGTGGCCCAATCTCTTTTTAATTTGTTTAACTCTTCCATGACCAACAACTTAATTAATCCATGATGGAAGATAGAGGTTTCACTACCCTCAGGCCTAGCTTGTACTTTATCTGACATTTTTCCTAGGCTTTTGAATAAGAAAAATGGAAGGTCCAAAAGCTGCTTACTAGTGAAATGGAGAAAAATCCTGAAGTGATACTGATATATCATGTGAAACCTCCCTTCACATGTTAAATACTTTTGAATCGCCAACAGGAGTTTGGAGTAATTTTCTTTGAGACAGCTTCTTGGGATCCCTGAGGTCATGTCCACTCCAATGTGATCACGCTTCAAGAACTCATCACAGTACTGCAATTTGAATTTGGTGGCTTTAAACCACTCTTCCCATATCCTTGGAATCTTTGTAGCTTGGGAAATAGTTTCAGGAGAACCGTGAAATTTAGTACACCCACCTTTGATGCAGTGCCAACAAAATTCACTGCAAATTCCTTAGAAACTTGGGAATGATACCCCTACAACTTCTGGAAAAACATCATACAACCAGCACTGGTGAAGGTTGCTACAAAACTTGGATCTTCATTGACCATTTTTAAATCCGTGGGCTCATACCTGACCATTGAGCCCACTTTTTTGGTAATTTTATGCATGGTCATTCCTTTCAACACAACACTAGCCTCTTTGGTAATATGACACCTGCAAAAGATAAATACACACAGCAAGGAGCTTGCAGACAAAGGCTGGACCTTCCTAAAGATAACAACAACAGTTATACCCAGAGATAAAAATAAATGGTGGTAGCCAACAACTCACAAGGATATTTTTAAAAAAATATAAGTTCGAATGTGAGAGGGATGAGGACAAATAAGGAAGGCTAAACGTAATGATGGGGTGAAAATCATGATCACACATGCTCCATGACTCCAAAATACTAATCACATGACCTCAGACTGACCTCTATCTATTTGAAACCTGACACCTCACCCATTACCTTGTCGGTGCAGAAAAACATGAGTTCGTAGCATTTTCTGTTATGAGTTTGGAAAATTCACTAAGGAATTTTCAGGTGAGTCTGTAGTGAAAACAACCTGTTTTCCATAGATTTCACTGCGGACTAAGGAAAAGGTAGACAGATGGCTAAAACATTAATTTGAACCATTTCATGCGGATTTTTGATATATTTTTTCTGACATGACCTTGATGAGATGACATGTGGGGATTCTAAAAACTTAGGATTATAACCAACTCATACAATTTCATCGATTTTCATGAATTAATTTACCAACACAATAAAACCTATGCAAAATGACCTTCCTAACCAAAATTAATGTTATTGGTGATAACACAACTCATAAAAAGATCATGCATATACATAGTCGTTTCAGGTCTAAATATCATGATCCATCATTGTATTAACGAGTGCACCATTATTTCAAATCTATCAATCAACTATAGCCCATACCATAAAAATATACTTCCGATTGAAGTATTCATTCATTATACTTACTCATGCACACTTAACACTTTTTTCATCACCTCCTTATATAGTTTGAGCCTTAGCCAATACCATGATCCAAAACCACACTAGTGTGAGTGGTAATATTTGACAGGATCAAACAATATCAAATAGTCATTAATGTGCTCAATATGTGGGCTAGTACCATGGTAAAGACCCTTGGTATTAATAAAATAGTGCACCAACTTGTACACTAATTTTCTTCTTCATACCTGTGTGTGTACGCGACTTTGCTTCATTGAAACTGCATATACATGACTTCACTTCATCAAACCTAGGTATATTTCTTCGTATACGCGACTTCGCTTCATCAAACCTTCATATATTTTTTCAAACTTTACTTTCATAATTCTTATGACCTGAAACCTATGTCTCATCATTATGTCATTATGTTCCATCACTTTTTCACCTCTGAATTGATCTGTGCACTCTATTACAAGTGGGTTTCCATCAAGGAAAACACATGCATCATAATGCCAACAGGATTGGGTCATGGTGTTTGTTGAGAGTCTTGTGTTTTTTATCTTTTGTGATTTGTTGATCTTGATTTGCAGTCTTGTTTATGTCTAGTGCATATCTATGCCACTTTGTTGTTTTTTCGTATTTCTTTTGGAGTTTCATGGTATTCTTCTTCATTTCTCTTGTTCTTGCCTTTTATTTTTTGAGAGTCTTGGGAATTGGTTGGGAAAGGAGGAAAGTTGATGGAGCTTGGGGAGAGATGAATGAAACCCAACAGGTAATGTGAGACATGTATGAATCTCGATGCATGAGTAAACACAACGGGAGATAAGAACATGACATTCGGTTGGACTGGTTGGGTCCATTGAGGTAAATGGATCATAGCAGAACACTTGTGAGAAAGATAACACAAAAGGTAAAGTGAATGGAGTTGAGGTGTTAGATGCCTTGGCTATGTTGGGAACGATTTTTCTCAATGTTGTGCATGTTGTGCACGAATACATGGAGTTTTCTTAACCTAGACCTTATGATATCTATTAATTGGGTTGTGATCATGATTATGTCAATATTTATATATGTACACATGTATGTATGCATGTATGACGTGTCTAACATGGTCACCATGGATCATGATTGTTTAATGCTAATTTTTATATGTATGTATCTGTGTATGTATGTCATTTTCTGACAGGATGGTCATTGTTTTATTTTAATGATTATATTTGTATGTCATAATGTATCTATGTCACTGTCTGACAAGGTTATCAGGGAACATTATTATGCATGAATGATTTCTCATGAAAGTGAATGGCATGAAGAGATTCCTGGAATTATGGGGAAGTGGGAAAGTCCTGACATATTTTCAAGGTCAATATCATGTCGATATGAATTGATATTATATTCTTGTACCATGCCTATGTTTATGTTATGGAAATGTAATGTTGAGGGGCACATCAGCAAAGTGAAAGAAATGCGATATGTGGCATGCTAGGATAGGCATGGATAGTGAAAAGACACTAGAAGCAAGGTTGCTTATGGGGTCAATGGGTGGTCTATGGATGTGCAGTACTATTGTTATGTATATGTTGTGCATGTTGTATATTAAGTGACTCTACCTATGGTGATGTGTACATGTAACATATATAGTATTGTGTACCTATGATGTTGTATGCATGTTGTATATATGGTGTTGTGTGTATATTTTATATGCAGTGCTAGGTATATATAGTGTTATGTACAAATGGTATTGAGTACATGTTGTGCATATGGTACTGGTATACATGTGGTATTGTGTGCATGTCGTACATGTTGTATTGCGGGCATGTGATACTATGTATGTGCATGGTGTAGTCGTGGTATCGTGACATGCGTATTCATTGTGTGGTACTTTTTATATGTATATGTAATGTTTTGTGTTGTACACCAGATGTAAATGGGTCTCCAAAGGAATGGGCCTCGTAATGCGGGTGTTCAATTTGGTTATTATGGCTAAGGAAATTATCAAATACAAAGGGAAAATGGCATATTTGGCACATTTATTTATGAAAAATAATGGAAATTAGGATATAAGGGAGATGAAAGGTCACAAGTTTCATGTTAGGATGAAAATGAAGGAAAATAATGGAAAAATAATAAAATAGAGGCCTCATTGATAAAAGGCTTACGAGGATCAGTTGGCAAGATTTTTCTCACACTTATGGCTCTCTTTCAATTCTCTCTCTCTCTCTTGCATACTCTTAGATACTTAGAGTTTTCTTATACAACTTTGGAAATGGACCAAGAAAGGAATATAAGGCAAAAGGAAGGAATGCAATAAAATACATAAATGGACATAAACACAGAGATATAGTGGAAACAACACTTCCTTTTATTAAAATCAAATGACTAAAACATGCTTACAGACACAATGGAAATAAACTAGCTAGGGTGTTGGTAGCGTATCTCTAAGAAGAGATGTGGCAGATACAAACCTCTGAAATGTGTTACAATGAGGCTTGAGAGCCTATTTATTATTGATAAACAACGGAAAACCTGAAACATCCAAAAACCTAACCCTAGGAGATGAAGCGCCAAAATTGTGGGCCCGGTTTGGGTAAATTGGTGTTTCAACTTCCCGAGGATGTAAATTCGACATACGATCTTCGTTTGACGCGTATCATACCTCGTTAGAAAGATCTATCTGAGGATTACAACTTTCGGTGTGAGCAACATGGGTCCATGGATCAATGTTTCTCCCGGTTTCCCCAAAAAATGTTGTTTAGGGCATCAAAACGGCTCCAAAATTTCAGGACCCGAAAAACTGCTAAAAATAGTAAGTCGTGCTGCAACTTAAAAACTGAAAGAACTGATGGTGGGGGTTAAAATTTAATAGGTGGGTTTCCACCAATATCCACCTGGATCATTAAGGGCCCAAAACAGCTCTAGGAGTGTAGGACCCGAAAACATGCTAAAAATAGTAAGTTGTGTTGAATGTGAAAAGCTGCAAGAATTGATGGTGCGGGTCCAAATGGAATAGGTGAGTGGCCATCGATATCCACCTGGATCATTCCTCCCTCCTTAGGAAGCAATGGTCCCCATTGCGTTAAGATCCTCCATGGGATGAGGCAAATTTTGTTGAACTGGGTATTAGATTTTTCGAAGATGTCATGGACCTACGGGAAGGCATGCTGGATGCGTTTAGTAAATTTGGTTTCTTTATCAGCCTCAGAAATTACATGTGTGTATTTTGTATGTATATTTGCATAAGGTATGGCAACATCAGGCGGCGGTGCGTCGGGGTTCAAATCAATGGAGTGCTTATCCTGACAGTGTAGAGGAACCTCTGTGAGTGAGGAGAAAATGTCCTCATATTCCTCCATGACTTTGTCCATCTGCTGCAGCCGTGCAGCGGAGCCCTGTTTCGAGGTTGTGGCCACAATATTATTCTTTACCTATGAGCTATTTGTAGGGAAAAAAAACTTCCTGGTTTGGGAAACAATCTTACTGCGTTGTTTTGTAGTAGTCAAAGAGATGACAGGAGGCTGTACTACCTCCGGTATCCTATACAAGTTATTTCCAAAAGTAATAATAATAGCATGAAGCCTAGACTCATACACATCATGTTTCCTCCACAAGTATGGTTGGCCCAATAACACATCAACTACATCAAGAGGATCAACATCACACAATACCTCATATGTGAATGGCTTGATACTGTAAGGAAGGCAATAATGTTGGAAGATGCGGAGATCTCTCCCTAGGTGAAGCCACCTGATGGTATACTAATGCGGGTGTGCCATGGTCAATAGGTCGAGCCACTTCATGACCTCTACTAAAATGAGGTTCTTTTGGCTTCTTCTATCAACAAGGAATTGTAGTGGAGAACCCTTCACCCACATCTACGAATGGAAGAGGCGCTCCCCCTCCTCTGGATCTTGGTGGTGGAAAAAATGGCACTAGGATCTGTATTAATGATCTACTTCCCTTTTTCATTGCCTTTGTCTAGTTTTGACTCAGGATCAGAAAATGCAACTGATTCGGGTGCCTTTAGTTCAGCCACCAACGAATGTTTGGCCTGACACTCGTTTGTGTTATGAGTGGGGCTGTTATGAAATTCACAACACTTCCCTGTGTCCTTATTTGGATTTGTGGTGTTGTTCTCAGTCACACCACTTTAGCCTTGCCACTTGTTCTTCAGTTTGGGGGCATCTTTCCCTGGCTTCGAATTCGCAGATCCAAAGTCTCACTTCTTCTTCTTAAATTTCTGCTCAATCTTGGTGACGTAGCGATATGTCGTGCCAAGAAATGTAATTTTGAGGAACTCCATTTCCTCCTGAATTTTTTTGTGCAGACAGGCGCAGTACTTGAGCGCCAAATTTCTCTCTGAATATTTAATACCCAACTTTGTGCGTAGGGTATGGAACAAATTCGTCAGTTTGTGCACATCTTGATCCCTTTGTTGCCGCAATGTGGTCCATTGGATGTATTTTTCCTCATATCTATCCACGTTGTAATATTGTTCCTTGATTTCGTCTCGGAATGAATTCCAAGTGGTTGTGGCCAAGAACAAATAGGGTTCCCCTTCGTCCTCTTACTCACCTCAGGTTTCCCACTAGTCTTTAACATGGGAGGCAGCTTTGAGGAGTACAAAAATAATATTTTCTCAGTCGCAGAAATCATGGACTGAGAAATACCCTTCCAGCAAATTTAACCATCTATCTATGATGTATGCATCTATCTGGACTTCAAATACAGGAATGTCAAAGTTTACTTGTACCTTGAAGGGAGTGGCGCCTTCAGAGTGGCTGTTGGATGCAGATGCGTCGTAGGTGGGTAGTCATTGAAAGATCTGAGCAAAGTTATCCATCATCGCGTTCATTTGTTTCTCGAGGGCCTCCTCGAGTAATATTTTGATAGGATCTCCTGCTCCCTCATCTTTCTTTTCTTCCACCATGGGAGGTCGTCAGGGTTTTCAAGGCTGATCTTGCAAGGGTTCAACCAGATTGAGCCCTAACTCCTTAAACCCTAACCGCGTTGGGGAAATGCAAAGAAAAATAGAGAAAGATTAGACCACTCTGATACCACTGATCCGGATTTATGCAGGAACACAATAAAATACAGAAATAGACATAAATACAGAGATGCATCAGAAACAACACTTCCTTTTATTAAAATCAAATGACTGAAACATGCTTACAAACATAATGGAAATAAACTAGCTAGGGTGCTAAAAGCGTATCTCTGAGAAGATATTTAGAAGATACAGACCTCTGAACTGTGTTACAATGAGGCTTGAGGGCCTATTTATTATCTAGAAACAATGGAAAACCTAAAATATCCAAAAACCTAATCCTAGGAGATGAAGCGCAAAAACTGTGGGCCATAATTTCATGCTGATTACCATCGTGATCTATGGCCAATATCTTCAAGATGTGGTATGCTACCTTCTTCTAGCGGAATTGGGTAGTCAAATGCATTGTTGAGACAAAAATTATCCTTGCAACCGCAAGGTTTACAAACCCGCCGAAAGTCGAAACCATTGCCTCTTCTGTCTTCTCAGGAAATCTGAATATTCTCTGCACAACATGCATTGTATCTTCTCAGATTGGGTTTTTGTTCCTTTCATATTTCAAAATGAAACCAAGGTGTTGAGTTTCAGAGGCGACCATGGATCCTCACTCCTCGAATTTTTTTCTCCCTCCAAATTAGGCAATAGTTAGATCACATACCATACCACATGTTTTTTCAGTTATGCTCTTCTTCCATATGGGTTACCGACTTGCGAAATTTCCTTTGCAACATCTGGTGAAAATGCTAGTTTAGTTCAATTCCAGAGGTATTCCAGATAGAAATTTTATGTTCTTCCTCTTTTTGTGTATTAAGATGGTGGATGGTAATGGTATAGTTGCTAACAACCTTGATATAATGATTTTTTTAAATTCCAATTATTGGTTTGCTGATGAGTTGATTCTAAAAAAAATAATAAATAAATAATAAATAAAATAAAATAAAAATTGCATAAATAGTGAAGGTCGATTGCTATTTTCAGTAAGTTGGATTGAAATTTTATATTCTGGCCCCCATGTTAGAATGTTTTGCATGTAAATCCTTGAAATCACGTCCTCAATAAACATACAATATTAGGATATTGCTCTGGACGCGCGTGCGCTGAGCCTACTCCGACCCGCGTGTGCAGCTTCGGCCTCCTCTGCTGGCTGCGCTGACCATGATCTGGTCTAAGGATCTACATCAATGGAGAATTTAGGTTCACCCTATCCTCCTCCACCTCTATCACTGCCTACTGCTAATGAAGCCTTCAGATCTCTACTAGCCTCGCTCTCGAAGAAGAAGACAACTGAAGTGGCTAAGCTTGTGAAAAAACTTGATGACATCCCAGATATCTCTTTGCCTCTTGAGGGACCGATCCAGGTGGCCCTTTCTCTGGTAGATCATGCCCTTGTAGGACAGTTCATGAGTCTTTAGCCCTCTCCTAAAACAACGGAGACCTGGGTTGTGAAAAACTGGGTTCCTCTGATCAAGAATAGTGTTACCTCTTACTTTCTGGGTAGGGGCTATTTTCTATCCGAATTCAACACAAAAGATAATAAAGATATGATATTTAGGAATGGCCCTTATTTCATGGGCCCTCAGGGGATATATCTCAACAAGTGGACGCTGAACTTCAACCCAGCAGTAGATATCCCAATGGTTGTTCCAGTCTGGGTAAGGCTACCGAACCTGCCTGTGCATTGTTGGAATTGGGTCTCGTTGAAACATATAGGCAATGATTTGGGAAAATTTATTGATCGAGAAAACAATAAAGAATAGTACGATTGTGCTTGAATCTGTGTCGAGGTTTATCTAGAGGTGGGATTGTCGAAGGCAATAAAAATCAATGTAGGAAGATGGTCTCATGTGCAAAAGCTCGACTATGAGCAGCTTCCCTTCAAATGTAGAAAATTCCATGTATATGGTAACTTTTCCAGAGGCTGTCCGAATAGTAGCAAGGCGAAGAAACAAAAAGAGGAGGGCTGGAACCAGGTTAAGCGGTCAAAGACTAGTAAAAACCTAAAATCTGCTGGGGTTTCAAATGGAAAAGGGCCTCAACCTGCTTCTTATCAGCAAAACCCTAATCCTAAAGGGTAAGTAAGTAAATATGGGCCTCTCAGTTCAGCTTCAGTAGAGGTCCAGGAGATCGAGATGCAAAATAAAGAGACTCCAGACAAAGGGACGCCCTCAGGATCGAAACAAGGTGAAAGCACTTTAGAAAGATCTAAAGAAAAACATGCAGAAGTTGAAGATGAGGAACAAGCCTCAAAGGAATATGAGGAGGAAGGAGAAATAGGGGAATCAAAAATCTTGACTAGAAGACCGACAAGAGGTCGACTACCTACCCAAGAAAAGAGAGAACAAGAAACATACAAAGACAAACTTCAAGGTACTCAACCAACTCTTGAGAAACTATTGGCAAAAATGCCCAAGACGGCAAGAAATCAAACACAGGGCTCCAAGGGAGCTCACCACTCCCAGAAAAGTAAGTGATGAAGGTAGTATCCTAGAATTGCAAAGGCTTGGGAAGTAAAGTGAAAGAATAAGCCATGAGAAGCATGCTTCAGATAGAAACCCCAAACTTTCTTCTAATTCAGGAGACAAAAATGGAGGACAAAGTCTTCCTCCAAACAAGTAAGAAATTTTGGAATAAAGGTGGAGGCTAGGTCGTTTCTGCTTGAGGAGCATCAAGCAGACTAGGCACTCTATGGAACACAACAAAACACTTGATGGTCACTGAGATCCTAAGCACTCACTGGCTGTATCTGAAACTCCAGCATATTGAAAAAAAGGAGGTAATTATCCTCTTAGATGTATATGTCCTAGTTAATGCATGTGAAAATAATTCATGTTGGGATTCTATCAGAAATATTGTAGAAATAGATAATCTGGAAAACACCATCATAGCTGGCGACTTCAATCTCACCTTGCTTATGGCTGAGAAGTGAGGAGGCAGCATAGTGAGAGATCTGACAAGGGAATGGGTGGAGGATCTCATGCATGATTGGGATCTACTCGACATCAAACCCATAAAAGGTAAGTTCACTTGGTCAAATAAAAGAATTGGTCCAGGTCATATTGCTACTATATTAGACATATTTCTTGTTCAAAGTTCATTTTTGCTTCTAGGACTAGAGACTAGAATGCAAATCCTCCCTTGCAGCATCCCTGATCATAAGGCAATCATGCTTGAGTTGTCGACCCAAAAGGACCTGGGTCCTATTCCTTTTAGATTTAGCCCTCTATGGATTAGAAAACCAGACTTCATGGAGAGAGTCAAGGAAATTTGGGACTGCCCTGTAAATGGCTCGCCCTTCTTTGTTTGGGAGGAAAAACTCAGAAGATTGAAAGCAGAGTTAAAATGATGGGCCAAAACCCTCCCCAATCCGAAAATAGAAAGGAAACATGCTCAAGCCATCCTTGAGACCCACCATCATCAAATGGAAGATGCTGCCATTACTAAAGAAGTCCTTGACAAGGAGACTGATCTTCAACAAAGTTCCATAAGGCCTGTTTGGCAGAGGAAGAATTTTGGAGGCAAAAATCACGCAGTATTTGGCTTACTGTGAGAGATAGAAATAAATATTTCTTCCACAAGCAAGCCCATGCGAGAAGAAGCTTCAATTCCATTTTAGAAATCAAGGAGGAGTCCACTACTCATAAGGACTTCATGAGTATTAAAAGGGCTGCCTTCATCCATTTTAAAAGCCTGTACAACGAAGAAGGTGTGGGGAATCAATCTTCTAGATTTTTAGATGTGGTTCCCAAAGAGATTACCTCCAAGATGAATCAGTCCCTCTTTGATATGGATCCTGACAAAACCCATGGACCTAATGGATTCACAATAACATTTCTTCAATATTGTTGGCATATAGTGGAAAAGGATTTGCACAAAATGGTTCTGAAATCTCAAGCTTGCTAGAAGATTAGGGGCAACACAAACTCTGCTTTCCCCACCCTCATACCGAAGGAAAAGGGAGCCAATGTCTTTAACAGATTTAGACCTATTTCGTTATGCAACATTGGATACAAAATTATAACCAAGGTGATAGCAAACAGGTTGATAGGTATCCTTCCAAAAATTATTCCGGAAAATCAAGGTGGATTTGTGCATGGCAGGCAGATCATTGACAACTTCATTCTTGTGCAAGAGGCGACCCATTCAAGCATTCAGTGTAAAGAAAAAGGAATGGTGGTTAAACTTGATCTTGCTAATGCTTTCGATCGAGTTAGGCACAACTTCCTTCTTGATTTTTTGCAAAAGTTTGGATTTGGGGCTAATTTCATTAACTGGATTCGTGCTTGTATCTCTGAGCCCTGGATTTCCCCCTTGGTGAATGGGCATGCTACGGGATTCTTCAAAGCTACAAGTGGACTTTGTCAGGGATGTCCTCTCTCTCCCCTTCTCTTTGTTCTCCAAGCATCTATGCTAAGTTTTTATTTGAACAATAAGTTGCTTGATCAGGAAATTCTGCACTTAATATAGCAAGAGCTGTAAAAAATATTAACCATGCTTTGTTTGCTGATGATACATTGTTGTTGGGCATAGCCTCTCTGCATTCTGCCTCCAAATTTAAAGAAGTACTAGATGACTACTACGATACCATAGGAAGAAAAATAAACAAAGAGAAGTGTCATATATATAGCTGGAACATTTCATTCCGCAATCTAAGTGCTATTTCCATATGCATGGATTTTGCAGGCTCAGCCAATTGGAATTCCTTCAAGCATTTGGGACTTCCTATTTTTCAAAAATCCACTTTTAGTAGAGATTAGCTCCCACTGATCGAAAAATTCAAACTTAGAATCCAGGCATGGGGACTCTCCTACCTTAATATTGCTGGTAAGACAGTGCTGATCAAACCAGTCCTCAGTAGCCTTCCTATTTTCAAATTCTCAGTTTTGTTGGCTCCCATTAGCATTCTCAAGAAGATGGAGGAGCTCATTCAAAGATTTTTCTAGAAAGGAGGCAAACATGATGAAAATTGAATTCCTCTAGTCAACTGGGACAATGTAACTAAACCTCTCTTGGAAGGTAGTCTAAATTTTAAATCTCTCTGAGCTCAAAATATAGCAATGGGAGAAAAAATCGTTTGGAGAATAATGGCTCCCAATCCTAGCTGGGCACAGAAAGCGTTATGGCACAAATATTTTATAGGATAGAGGATTTGTTGCTTATACAACCCTCTTCCTATCGCTGGCACACAATTAGTCAAACTCTGTTCGAAGGTCATTCCTATGATTCAATCCCAAGCATATTGGATCCCCGAAAACGGTAAATTAATCGATCTCTGGCAAGAAAGAATTATGCATAACCCGCCTTTGGCAAGCATTCCCTCTCTACATCATCTGCATATTCAGATGGCTAACGTAGGCCTATCCATGTTATAGGAAATTTCACTTTGGGTTGAATGTCTCTGGACGGGATGGAAGGAAATTCACGTCCCTGTGGAATTGAAAACAGATTTTGATTCATTGCTTTCCCTTCTCCATGGCAGGGCTCCGCTGCATGAAACTCTGCTGGACAAGCATAGCTGGGGCTAATCAGACACTTATTCCATTGCCCTGGGTTATGAAAAATATTTGGAAGTGCCCCACGTCCCTCTAAACCCAGCGACCTGGAAGGGGCTATGGTACCTCAAATCCATTCCTAAGATTGATTTCTTCTGCTAGCTTATGTTCCATAACAGGAACTTGACAGATGATAGATTAAAAAAAAGAGGTTTCCAAGGTCCCTCAAGATGCTGGATGTGCTGTGAAAATGAAGAGAACGTTCACCATATTATGTTGGATTGTAAATTTGCTGCAGAAGTTTGGCATGAGGCTCTAGCCCCTTGGGGAAACAGCTTCATTCTTTTGAGTTCCATACCAGATATTTTTGCCAATTGGCTTCACAAATACCCTGGGGGGCTCCCTAAAAACAACAGCTTCAAAGCATTTTGGCTCTCTCTTCCAAAAATAATCTGTTGGAAAATCTGGCTCGAAATGAATAGTAGAACTTTTAGAGACAAAGAGCAGACAGAAATTTTTTTTATAGTCAAGATTAAAAGCCAATTGAAAGAAAGCTTGGGTGGTCACCTTGAAGCAGCAAATCTAAGCTAGAAATATATGGAATGGGGCACCATGATGGGCTTTAAAATCTCTGTGGAAATAAGGAAAAATAAGATAAGTGAAGATTGGAAAATTAGACTCAATGAGAAAGATTTTTTAGAATGGCTCAATAAGAAATCCACATTCTCCTTGTTCTTTGATGGGGCTGCAGAAGGAAACCCCAGGAAAGCTAGTGCTGGTGGGGTTATTAAGAATCTGGAAGGAAAAATTGATCACATTTTTGACTAGGGCTTTGGCCATTCTACAAGCATTCAAGCTGAAGAACTTGCTCTTCTCCAAGGCCTCATGCAAGTA
This sequence comes from Pinus albicaulis, assembly GCA_034641835.2. Lineage (NCBI taxonomy): Eukaryota > Viridiplantae > Streptophyta > Pinopsida > Pinales > Pinaceae > Pinus > Pinus albicaulis. The sequence goes on from JAXQQM020059959.1 coordinate 48,750, forward strand.
AAAACGTTTGGCATCAAAGAGGTAATTGTGATAGGTGACTCTCAATCCATCATAAAATCCTTAGTGGACAACTCTGTTCCTAAAGATCTCAGATTTGCTAGATTGGTGAAGCGAATCAAATCAATATCAAAAACTCTCCAAAGGGTGAACTTCTTCCATGTTTTGTGGGAGAAAAACAAGGAAGCAAATATAGAAGCCAACAAAGCAGCTATCCTTTCTGCCGACACTCTTTTAAGTGACAGGCAAGATGAATGGGCTCCCATTCCTTAATTTATTATCTCATGTTTTACTACATTTTACTACTGAGCAGTTTGTTTGTATCCACAAGTTAGGGAAAATCTTGGAGATTGAAGCGAAAAATAGTTTTAAGAAGCACTTGCATATTAATTATAGCGCCATAGACATCACAACAGACAAGAAAAATTGGGAAGTGCCCCCAAAGCTTGTAATCTATTTTGAGGCATTCATGCCGAATATATAATATAAAACCATATCCATTCTTGTAAAATAAATAAATAAATAAATAAGCATACAATATTAAATCTAGTTCCAATGATTGCACCTTCATTTGGACTTGGAATAAAATTTGGAAGGGCGCACTCTTTTATTTTGTTTTGGGAGTACATTTGGATCAACAAATTTAAATAGTTGAAAATTTTCCAAATTTTATGAAGTATTAGAGTTACTTAACACTCTCATACTCTTTAATGTCAATAATACGGTCAAAATTAGCAAGGATTTTCTCACTGATATTCACAGTTTTTTACAAAATGCACAAAAGAAGATTTATTTTTTACAGCTTGAATATTAGCTTCAACAAGAAGAATTACAACTGTGGAGTCATGATTCTGAACTTGTTCCTGTTCAGAACATTGAGACAGACTCCCATCAGCACCAAGAGTATATAATTGAATTTTATTCAGATACAGTTCCCAATGAAGTATCAAATTTACATAAAAATACAGAAATCCAGCTTGCACTTCACAAGCCCATCATTATACCTTGGGAAGAGCGTGTCCATAACAAGTTCAAAACTGGTCTTGGATATGACAAGAATGTTTCCTTTCATATTCCACATTACTCAAAACCCATAAATTTTGAGAGTGTTGGATTCCTTCATGACAATTCACCTTTAGTTGTTCAAACTTCTTCTCCTCTTTCACAACAGCCACAATAGATTGATATATGCCAACATTGTGATCGAGTTGGCCATATTTTTTATCTTCATCCATGTAAGAATTGTCATAAAACCACTCATCATTATGAACCTTTTTTTGTTCAAAACATTGAGACAGACCCCCATCAGCACCAAGAATATATAATTGAAGTTGATTCAAATCCAATTCCCAATGAAGTAGCAAATTTACATACAGATGCAGAAATCCATCTTGCACTTCCCAAGCCCATCATTAGAACTTGGGAAGAGTGTGTCCATAACAAGCACAAAAATGGTCTTGGATATGACAAGGATGTTTCCTTTCATATTCCAGATTACTCAAAGCCCATCCAGTTTGAGAGTGTTGGATTCCTTCATAATAATTCACCTTTAGTTGTTACAGATTATGCTCCTATTTCACAACAGCCACAATAGATTAATATATGCCAACATTGTCATCGAGTTGGCCATATGAAAGGTTAATGTTTTGATCTTCATCCATGTAGTAACTATCATAAAACCACTCATTCTTCAAATAGATGCTTCAAAAACAAGCCTCCTGCAAGAAAAAAGATTCACCTTGGATGGATCGCTTCTTGGAAATGGCCATCAACAACCAAGAAGATATTTCAGTCACAAGTCAAAATTTATTCTAAAGTATTAAAAAGTCTTGCACTTTATTTTTCTCCATCATCTCACCTTGTATCTGAAAAGGGAGAAGTGATGGTCATATACAAGCTTCAAAGCCACATCAAGCAATCCTAAGCCACAACCTACCATGACAGATTCAGATTTGTAGACAGAGACAAAAATTCCATTAAGCATGCCTTTGGTTGGTGGTCAACCTTAAACCATTTATGAAAGGTTGAGTTTATCCCTCTTCAAATAATTGGGGACACTTCCTCTAGCGTACGCCTTCAACTTCTTACTAGTTTTGGAAGCATTCCAGTAATTGCATTAAGCATTCTAGAGTTGGTGGTCATCCTTAAACCACCATAGGTTGAGACCTCCCTTTTAAGGTTGAGGTTCTCCATTTTTATGTAGGTTGTAGACCTCCCTTTTCCAGGTTGAAGATTTCCATCTTCAAAGCATTAGGATCACTTCCTCTAGTAGAATACCTCACTTTCTTGCCCAATTTGGAAGAGTTCTGGGAACTGCACTAAGTATTCTAGTGTTGGTGATCATCCTTAAACCACCACCTTATGCCAACATTTTAGAGAGCTCAATTGGCCTAGTATTGCCATGAATTTTTACGTATTTGTATTACAAATCTCTTCTTGTACTCATACATACCCCTTCAAATTAAGGGGGGGGATGTTGGACACCTAATCCTCCAAGGGTTGGTGTGGAAGTTAAATATTCTTAAGGAGTCCAAGAGACCTTGAAATATGGAATCCAACGGTCACTACAATGTATTATAAATATGTTTATCATGTGAATAGTAAATGAATTTAATGCTTATATTTCATATTTTGTCTTTGCTATGTGTGTCTAAGACAAAGAAAGTGGTGTGATTTCCATCAAACTTCTAGCCACAACATGAATGAATGGCACGCAAATCAAGCATTGGTGGCCGAGCTGAAAGAATCAGAGACGGATGCATGCCCTAATTCTAAGTTGGAACCCAACAATGGGACCAACAATGGTAAGCAGGTCATTGATGTAGAACCCACTTTGATGGTAGCCACCACAAAGCTCTAAATGGCAGAACCCGAAGATATAGAGGAGTGGGAGCGCCTTTTTCACTCATAGATGTGGGTGAAGGGTTCAACACTACAATTTATGGTTGATAGCGAAAGCCAAAAGAACCTAATTTTAGCAGAGGTCATGAAATAGTTGGGCCTACCAACCACACAACACCCACAACTGTACACTATCAGGTGGCTTCACCAAGGACAAGATCTTTTCATCAACTAGTAGTGTCGCCTTCCCTACAACATCAAGCCCTTCACAAATGAGTTGTTCTGTGACGTTAATCCTCTTAAAGTTTGTGATGTATTATTAGGCCAACAATACTTGTGGAAATTTCATGTCATCTATGATTTGAGGCCTCACACTGTTATTATTTCTTTGGGAACTAAGCTATACAAGATACCGGAGGTAGCCCCACCTACCGCCATCTCTTTAATCTCTGCTAAGCAATGCAGTAAGATCATATCCCATAATAAGAAAAAAAAATCTTTTTGAATCAAACTCAAAGTAAGGGGAAGATCGTGGCCACAACTATGACTCCTTGGAAGGGTTTCTCCAAACAGTAGAAGTAGGTGGAGGAGGTCATGGAAGAATATAGGGACATCTTCTCCTCACCCACAAGGCTACCCTTTCACTGTCAGGTCAAGCATCCAATCGATCTAACTCCTAGAGCACCTCTACCCAATAGAGCTCTCCATAGCTCGACTGATCGCAGCCCTTTTCAAGTGGGCCTGGGATTTCAACCATTATGTGTGATTGATGTTGCCATGCGTCATGCGACTACAGAGACAGAATCCACATATGTATTGTCTGAGGTTGATAAAAGAAACCATATTTATTGAACGTATCCAGCACGTCCGCCAGCAAGTTCAACACATCTTGGAGAAGTACAATTCTAACTACAAGCAATGACATGATCAACAACGAGTGCCACACAAGTTTGAGGTGGGAGACAAAGTTTTGTTGCATTTGCAAAAATTTCACGCCATACCCGAGCCCATCAGAAAATCAGGCCATTTCAATATGGGCCTTACATAATCACCAAGGTTGTGGGATATATTGCTTTTGAGATCAACATTCCACCATTCCTTATATTACACCCAGAGTTCAATGTGGACCACCTTCGACCATACTTTCCACCATTACTAGACACATCAAACATTGCAAAATAACTCAAACCAATAGAGTTAAACCCAGATTGCATGGAACGTCCCACAACTGATCAGATCATGGAAATGCATATCAAGAACACTCTCTAGTAGAATATGAAACTGTATCTGGTTTTCAAATCTATCCAACTCCTACACAAAGGCAAGTGGCTCACCAGGGACCAAGTTCAGCAGAATTTTCCCATCTCACGGAGGAACACAACGCAATGGGGGGCATGCTTCCTAAGAGGGGAGGAATAATCTAGGTGGATATTGGTGGCCACCTGCCTATTCCAATTGGACCCCCATAATTGTTTCTTTCTGTTTTTCAGTTTCCTTAATTGTAGCATAGTTTACTTTATTTGGCATTTTTTCGGGTCACGAACTTCTTGAGTTGTTTTAAGGCACTAAACGACGTTTTTTTGGAAAAATGGAAGACATAAGTATGAAACTAGTCTTTTCAATAAAACTTTGTATTCCTTAGATATATATATCTAATGAGGTATCGTGCACATCAAACAAAGATCGTATGCAAAATTTATGACCCCGGGAAGTTGATGTACCAATTTACCCCAACAACGCCCACAGTTTTGGCGATTCATCTCCTAGGGTTAGGTTTTTGGATGTTTATGGTTTTCCATTGCTTCCCAATAATAAATAGGCCTTTGAGCCTCATTATAACACAATTCAGAGGCATGTAGCTGCTACATCTCTTCTCATAGATAAGCTACCATCGCCCGAGCTAGTTATTTCCATTTTGTTTGTAAGCATACTTCAATTCTTTGATATTAATGAAATGAAGTGTTATTTATACTACATCTATGTATTTATGCTTATATCTTTATTTTTTTGTGTTCTTTTCTAACTTCAGAAAAGAAAAAAAAATGGTGCATAATAATAGTAAAAATCAGAGGTGCAATTTTTTGCAAAGGATAGGCAAGAAGCTCAAAAACCTAGGACACTCAAGTGTATCCTAAGGGGGAAGGAAAGAGAAAACTCAAAATGGAGTTAAAATGGTGAAAGAACCTATCCTAAAGGGCTGAAATAAAGTGGATCAAACACTGAAAACCAGTGGCTAAAAATGTTGAAACCCTAGACTCCTCACTCATCCAATCTCTTCCTAAAAAGGTGGAGGTTTACTAAAATCCCTAGGGGACTTTTTAATACCTCAAAGAGAAAAAATAAGAGTATCCATGCCTAAAGGAGACTAAAACTAAGGTAAAAAACTCTTCCCATTACACAACCAACACTCTCGGAAATATTCCTCATAAATGGGGTCACGTAATGTTCCCAATTTTAGCCTCAAGCTAAAATGGAACATTATAGTTGCACATTTTATTTTTATTTAATAAAATGGGGAAGGAGTCACCTTAGCCCCTTGTTAATGAAGAAATAACACTCCTCATGTGAAAAGGAGGAGAATAAAGTAGCTGAAATAAACACCAAAGGTGTGAATGGAACCTAGCTCACTTGATTAGTCACCTTTGACTAAAGTCAAAAGCGCTGCCCAAGGAGGAAGAGGCTTCCTAGAGAAGCTGCACAGTTTTGGAGGGAAGCTATTCATGTGAGGGTGGAAACCCTAATTGGTGGGACCTTTATGGAGAAGAGTTCCTTTTGTTTATAAGGAGGAGATAGCATCCCATTTGCATTATGTTATGTTCTAGATTTCAGACTTGGGTTTGCAAAAGCTTGCATCCCCAGGCTGTTTAGCAGGGTGATGGTGCCCTCGAGCACGAGGGTGTTCCCGGTCAGGAATCCCTAACTCTTACTCAAGAAAGGATGAGGATTGAGCTATATTTCCTCAATCCGGCATTGTTCACAACTACATTCATCTTCTACAACGTTATTTCTACAGCAGAGAGGATGTTGTGTTGCTGGGTGCAGCATGAGAGGAACTCATGGAGTCTCTCTTGTCTTGTTTTCTTCAGTGGAGGAGTGATCCCCTCGTTGGAGGAGCTGCAAAGAGGATTTCTAGGCTTGATTTCAGATCAGTGGCATGATGCCACACTCCCATCATCTCCCACTACACAGTCCATGAGAGAAACTGCGTTATTTCAGAGGAGGCAGTGAGAGAAGGGTTTTGGGAGCTTCAAGGAGGATGTTTTTGAGACAATGGGATCAGCCCTTTGTATTGGAGACATTATCAGAGGAGGGAAATCAAATTTCAAATCAGCCACAACCTCATTTTTATTTTGTATCAGTTGCAGTGACAACCCTATTGTCACATTTTGGTTTCTCCAGCATTTCTAGCAATCCTTCATAGATTGGCTAGAAATCATGTATTTCAGCCCATTTCTCCTCTATTGGGCTATTTATTTGTATCCTTCAGCATCATGTACATTTTATACATATTCAGTAGCTACTACTGCATATAGACTGTGTAGGCATGGTCTTCCGGCATTTTGTGTAGTTGAAGCAACATTTGTATTTCAGGGTGAAATCATGGGAGGTTGATTCCTATTGCAAACGGGGTTCATTCCTCATGATATTTCTTGTATTTTATTTCTGATATCATAATACATTGATGGCTGTAGTATTTTCCCTCTTATGTTGTATTTCAGAATTGCAGAGTTATTGGTTATGTTCATGCATTGCTATAGCTCTCTCATTGAGCCTTGTTTTAGAGATCTGGTTTGGGGAGATCTGAATAACCCATCTAGATGTATTTCTTTGAGCTCATATTCTGCATAGGAGTTTTATGTTGAGTATTCTAAGGCATACCAGCAGTGGTTTGTCTTATTTTTGCAGCAGCTTCATTATACAACGTCTTCAAGGACCCTGTAGCATAAATTCCCGAGGTGGAATATTGTGTATCCATAGACAGAGTCTGTGAAGGGCCAGCTAGCCTCATGATTTATCCCTTATTTGGAAGGAGTCATATCCTGTAAATTCCCCAACATTCAATCTCTGAAATGGACTTGTGATAACTCACTGAAGAAGGAAATGGAATATCTTAAGATATTCCTGATGGAGCAGAAAATTCCAGATTTGGAATATTACAGTGGTATCAGAGCATGATCTTGGCTCAGCCTATGCCCAAGATCTAATGCCATCAGTAAGAGGAGCTTCTCTCCAAGGAGAGGAGATTGACAGAGGAAACAAGGAAAGAGGAATGATGGAAGAGGAGGTTTCCCTTCTTCTTTTCCAGGAGATTATTGAAGATCTGATGAAAGGGAAAATTTTGGAGGAATTTTCTGAGAAGGGTTTGTGGATGAGACAAATCTTAGCTACTTCATGGAGGGTGTGAGAATTCAGCCACACATACAGATCCACAGCACAGTACATTGCCCATAGTTACTGCAAGAAGGATGGATGGAAAGAGTTGAGGCCTTTGGAGGAGCAGCGCTGCAAACTCAAAGGTATGATTCATGATGATTGATTTCAGAGTTCTATTTCATGTTCTCATGAAAATGAGAGATCATATTTTGCAGTCACAATTTCTTTTGCAAAGGGGATTAATGAAAACCAATGTGAAGCATGGTGTGACAAAACTTCAAACACTTTTCATGCATGGAAGGGGACCATGAAACAAAAGATCATTCCATCTTCTAAAGGGGGAGAAATCAGGAGAATGACTTGCTAGAGGCAAGACCCCCATTGTATGAAGGGCACTCTTCCATTTGTGAGGGTGTGGATATTTTTATCTCTAAGGAAGGCCAAGGCCTCTCATTAAGGAGGAGACACGCTCACATGTTGGTAGAGAGGAGGTGCATAGAAGAACCTACAGCGCTGCACCATTGGAAGAAGAAGAAGAGCATAAGGATCAGCATGAAGGGATGATGGACATTCACCCTTAGCTATTTCAGAGATTCTCTTCACATTGGAGAAGGACTGCACTACGCAGTAGAGAGAGAGGGACTTTCCATTCCTCTCATATACCCAGTCCACTTCCTATCTTGATGTCTCACTTTTGAGGGCATTCCACTTGGGAGGCCACATGATCTTGAGATAATGAGAGGCATCATGTCATTTGGTTCACAACTCTTGGATTCCAGAGGGGTGGAGACACTTGATGAGTCCATTATAGTGCAGAGATTTTGGGGACAAGCTCATGGAGGAGGGATACACCCTCCCATTTTCAGTATCACCTATTATCATCAGTTCATTGTGCAGATAGAGTTGTTGTATGGATGGAGGATAGAATCTTCATGATGTAGGATGGTTGTTCCATGGATTTGGTGAGAGATAGGTCACTTCCTTTTAGGAATAACTATTTCATGCTTTGGAGTAGATGGAGGCCACTCATGCTTATATTGCCCAGGATCGGGAGATTCTTTGGAAATGATAGTCTCTCATGGGAGGCTTATTTTCAGAGATCATCATTTCTTTGAGCATGATCAGCTGCATGATGGGCATGGCAGCAACTTGGAGGATGACTTTGGCATGAGGGAATGTGAAGGTAGCAGGAAACAGTGTGATGGAGCACCACATTGTAGAATACCAGCGCTGTCTATATGGAGGATTGATCCGGGATGGAGGACTTAGCTTTGGTTGAGTATTCCCCAGGATCTTGGTGCATGCATGATTCTTCAATGGCCTTGATGGATATGGTAGACACTTAGTGGATGACATGAGCATCTATCATCATGGTAGATTCTTCTTGGCTAGAGTTCCTAGTCTCAAGGAGAAACTTTTGCATGCAGCACATGCAGACTTCCTAGCTATGCACTTGGATGCATACTTTTCCTTGCTAGGGGAGTTCACTTGGAGGGAATTCAGTATGATCTACATCAGCATATGGATAGATGCAGAGCGTGGATGTCTTTTGGAGAGGTTGGCACAACCATTCCCTTACTCATTGGAGGAGAGGGAGAGCATTTAGTTGAGCCATTTTAACTCAAGAGCTCTAGTGCATGATGGAGGAGGTATAATTTCATATTTGGTATTGTACTTATTTTCATTGATTGAGGAGCATGATGTATCAAGGAGGCTTGTTCCTTCTTTCATTTTTTTTCATAAGGATGTACTTGCAGCTACTTGTAGCCTTGATTTTGGCTAATTTTATGATGGTTTGTGGGGGAAGCCACATGCTTCTTGGTGTGCACCCTTGGCACCAATGTGTATTTCATGTTCATCTTATGAGGAGATGTTGTGGAAACAAACAATTGGCTAGTATAGCACTTGTTATTTGTGACTTTGAGACAGGCCAAGAGGCACTACGCAGGTTCCATGAAGTGGAAATTTGAACCACTCTCCGGTTGCCATTTGGAAACTTGCTTTTATTGTATACTGCTCCTTTTTTTTCTGATGTTTGTACTCTCATGAGGAGAATTATTTGGAGATTTTGTATGAACATCCCATTGGGAGCATGATTATCCCCATTGTATATGTTTTATCTTGTAGGAGATACCATGGGCAAACCATGATTGCCACATTTCTACTTGTCTCTTCTTGTGGGAGGAACCACTTGGAGGCAATTCATGGTTGATTTTCTTGATGGGGTGGCTTCGGCCATTCTTAGAGGCCATACATTTCAGCCCAAGGATAGAGGCAGCCCCATGCACATTTCAAATGGAGAGAGGGCCATCATGAGAAGCACTAGCACAACTCTCCATTCAGCCCCAACACATTGCAAAAACCGGGGGTTGAGATTTCATTTGGATGATTGCATGGATGAGAGGAACATCATTGGGAGACAAATTTTCCCATGCATATCATCACTCCTACCTTAAGGAGGCTGCATTCCAGCAAGAATGATTCCACTACACCTTCTATCTTTCTAGGAGGAGCATCATTTTCAGTTGCATACTTGGGAGAGAGCATTGGGGGACAGATTTGCTGCAACATATTTGAGCAGTGGTGGGACCATGGATGAGGAGCCACAAGAGAAGAAGGGGGAGAAATTTTGTTCTCTCTATGCAGTTGCTTGAGGGCAAGCAACATGTGGGAGGGGAGGACTGTAATGTTCCCAATTTTAGCCTCAAGCTAAAATGGAACATTATAGTTGCACATTTTATTTTTATTTAATAAAATGGGGAAGGAGACACCTTAGCCCCTTGTTAATGAAGAAATAACACTCCTCATGTGAAAAGGAGGAGAATAAAGCAGCTGAAATAAACATCAAAGGTGTGAATGGAAGATATTTCCTAGCTCACTGATTGGTTTCTCCGGCATTTCTAGCAATCCTTCATAGATTGGCTAGAAATCATGTATTTCAGCCCATTTCTCCTTTATTGGGCTATTTATTTGTATCCTTCAGCATCATGTACATTTTATACATATTCAGCAGCTGCTACTGCATATAGAATGCATAGGCATGGTCTTCCGGCATTTTGTGTAGTTGCAGCAACATTTGTATTTCAGGGTGAAATCATGGGAGGTTGATTCCTAGTGCAAAGGGGGTTCATTCCTCATGATATCACTTGTATTTTATTGCTGATATCACAATACATTGATGGCTGTAATATTTTCCCTCTTATGGTGTATTTCAGAATTGCAGAGTTATTGGTTATGTTCATGTATTGTTGTAGCTCTCTCATTGAGCCTTGTTTTAGAGTTCTAGTTTGGGGAGATCTAAATAACCCATATATATGTATTTCTTTGAGCTCATATTCTGCATAGGAGTTGTATGTTTAGTATTCTAAGGCATCCCAGTAGTGGTTTGTCTTATTTTTGCAGCAGCATCCTTATACAGCGTCTTCAAGGACCCTGTAGCTGAAATTCCCAAGGTGGAATATTGTGTATCCATAGACAGAGTCTGTGAAGGGCCAACTAGCCTCATGATTTATCCCTTATTTGGAAGGAGTCATATCCTGTAAATTCTCCAACATTAAATCTATGAAATTGACTTGTGATAGCTCACTGAAGAAGGAAATGGAATATCTTAAGATATTCCCAATGGAACAGAAAATTCCAGATTTGGAATATTACAGGTCACCTCTCCTTTCTTCAAGAGCCAGAGGGGGATGAGACAGAGATGTCCCTTGTCACATTTTCTCTTTATTTTAGTAGAGGAAGTATTGAGTCATTTAATTTTGGATGCAAAAAGGAGGGGTGATATCAAAGGAATAGAGCTAGCCATCAATCTTCAGATCACACATCTCCTTTTTGTTTATGATATTATTTTTTTTAGTAGTGGTATTAGAAGTGAGATCCGGACCCTCAAACAGCTTATTTCCCTCTTTCTGAAGGCAACTGGGATGAGTGTAAATTTTGGAAAATTGGTTATCATTGCAGAAGGGCTCCCGGAAGACGATATCAAAAGAACTGTAGTGGAGCTCCATTTTCAGGTGAAAGGCCTTGAAGACGGCTTGAAATATCTAGGTTTTATTCTTAAGCCTAATTCATACAAAATAGTGGACTGGGTCTGGCTATTAGCTAAGATAGAAAAGAGAATTTCTCATTGGAGCTTCTGCTAGCTATCAAGATCTGGAAGACTGGTTTTGATTAAATTTGTACTCTTGGCAATTCTAGTATACTAGGCTCTGCTTGCTTGGGTTCCAAGAAACATTCTCTCAAAGGTGCAAAAGATATACAACAAATTTCTGTGGGCAGGATCGAAGGAGTAGAAGGTCATGCCCTGGGTGGCCTAGGATAGGATCGCAAGGCCAAAAGAATGGGGAGGATGGGGAATAAAAGACCTTCTTTCTTTCATGTCTTCCCTAGCTACAAAAATGGGTTGGAGGATTTTATATAAGGACCCTTTATTGTCTCGGGTTATGAAGAGGAAGTACATTGACCCATTGGAGATTTCTGACTGGCTTAGAGACCAGGGGAAAACCTTATAAGTCCTCAGTGGTTTGCAAAGTGATCCTTGGTTCTATTAATATAATAGACAAAGGGTTGGTCTGGTAGGTTAGGAATGGGGAGAAGGTAAGGATAGGACTTGATCTGTGGGTAGGGTGTAAGGATTTTTTTGTGCTACTAGTGGAGTTGAGGATTTTCCTTAAGGACAAAGGGATCCAATTCTTAAATCAAATTTCTAATGAGGCATCCTCTTCGCATTGGGATTAGGGTTGGAAAAATGGGGAAGAGCTACAATTAGAGCCAGTATGGCATGAAGTTTGGAAGAAGTATATTGGTGAGTTCGAACGTACCCATGTGCACATTAGGGACAGGGAGGATTATCTAAGATGGGCTCCTATCCCATCTGGTAAATGCATTCCTAAGTTTTAATATGCTTTCCTGATGGCAAAAAAGGGATGGGAAGCTCTTGTTTGGTGGGAAAAAAATATTTGGGAACTGAAATGTCCGGCAAAAATTCGTATGTTTTTTTGGTGTATTCTCAACAATCAAGTACCTACGTGGGATAATATGCTAAAACAGAAGAAGTTTGGGCCAGGGCATTTCCCTCTCTGAAAAAAATATTCGGAAACAATCTTTCACCTATTCATTGAATGTCGTTTTTGCATAGTGGTCTGGGGTGAATGTATGTCTTTCTCTAGAAAATTCAAAATATGGGAAGGAAGATCAGTGGTGGAAGCTTGGGAGGTATGGTTGTAGGAGAATTTTGGGGAAAATTGGAAGGCTCTGCCTTTGCTTATTTTGTGGGGAATCTGGTTGGCTAGGAACCGAGTTATTTTTAAGGATCAAGAGACTCAGATTCAGAGTATAGCTGCGGAAACTATGGTCATCCTTGCTCAAATTCTTGAACCTAAATCAGCTCCTACTGCAAGGATGGTTATACAGGAAGATATCAGAGGAGATATTCCTTGGGCCTATTTCGATAGTGCATCCAGCAATGAGGAAATTTGTGAGGCCATATTAGTGATCCATCTTACCTCAAACAGTCGAAAAGAAGCCTCGGTGGGCTTGGGGGTTGGGTGTAACAATTATGCCCAACTAAAATCTTTTCATTTTCTTTTTTGTTGGCTGATTTAGCTGGGCATTCGATCATGATAAAAGTGTAAAGGAGGAACTATAGAAATCCTAATCAGAAAAATAAATCAATGCCCAATGTGAACATGGAAAAGTCTAGGCCATTTCAATAAAATACACTTAGGTGTGAAAAGGAATGAAGAAGGTTGACTAGGTCAACAAGACCAAATCACAGCAGTGTTTAGATGCATTGAACCTCCTTATTGGTCAGTGTAGTTTTAGATGGAGACCCTTCATGTGAAAAGGGTTAACTCATTGGAGGTGGTTTAGGGTTTTCTAAGCCCTAATGTTATAAAATGAAGAGGAATGCCACAAGGAAATGAAGTTGAAGATAATTAGATTTTGAGATTGCTTGGGCAACTCAAAATCGCTGGCTGTTTAGCTAGAGAGAGGAATTTCCTGTTTAGGAATTCCTCCTCCTTCATTGAGGAGCTCTTGAAGGAGTATGTTCTGAAATGCCTCACATCTAGGCTTGAGGCCAAGCATCCTCCATCAAGACAGTGTTATTTCTATAGTAGAATAATACTGTGTTGCTGGGTGTTGTAGTGAGGGGTTTTCAACACCACTTCCAGATCTAGTTTTGCAGAAAAGGGAGCATTCATTTCTATGGAATATTAGTGAGGAAACATTGAGATTAAGTTTTAAATCTTGGCATCAGGCCAAATGACCTTCCAACATCATCTGCGTAGTATACTTCATAAAATGCATTATTTTTCCAGTGCATTGCTGCAGCAGGGTTTCTACCCTCGTTTGGTGATTATTTCCTTGAAGGGCCATCCCTTATTCTAGAAAGATTGTACTTCATCCCTCTTCTTTAGTTTTGTATATTTCAGCTCATATATTCATATTTTCAGTGATTCTTCATTATTCAGATCCATATTCTGCAGATCTGATACTTGTATTTGTTCTTTCATGAAATCCCCTTGCCGGGTGATCTATTTGATGTATAAAGGGAGTTGAATCTCCATTTTTCTTCATTATCAGTCATTATAAACTTAATAAATGATGTTTAAGACTTATTTTGTCTAATTTCTTCCGAAATTACGCTCTGCATGCTTCAGCGATTTTCTGCATACTCAAAGTCATGGCAAATCAACATTTTTAAGCATATCCGGGGATGGAGGAACTGTTTAAAATAGCTAGAATGCTTTTTTTGAGCTGAAATTCGGAGCATAGGTCCCTCATGACCTAATATAAAATAAAATCCCGTAATTTCCCTTAATTTTACGCATATTTCTGAATACACCTATTTTAGGGTCGAAATCACTGTTTTTCCTCACCTTTTGGATCCTAAATTCAGATCTAAGTTGCTGATGTACTTGAGATAAGTTATTGAGTTTATATAAGCAAATTTTATGCATTGATAGCTCTCTTCACTTTCAGTAGAGTGTTTTACATTGCTGCAGCCCCTCATTGGGCCTTCTCTTGAAGATAACTAGGTGTGGGAGATCTGTTTAACCCACCTAGTCTTATTTTTTTCAGCTCAAATATTGGATTTAGTTTGTAGATGGTCTGATATAAAGAATCCAAGAGTAATTTTCCTATTCCAAAGCATATTTTTCTGAAAATTCATTTTTCATTGTATTATTCATCAGCTGTTCCTAAATAGGAATATTACAGTGGTATCAGAGCTTGATCTCTGGCTCAGCCTGTGAGATAATTTTTTCAGAGAAGTAAAGAGAAGAATAAAATATCAGAATGATGGAGAGGATGATATTATTCTCATCAATATTTAGATCTAAGAAGAGCCTCTCCAAAGAGGTAAATCAGAAGAGAGAAACAAGATGCACCGAGACTCCTAGAGGGTTTCGAGAAGAAGAAATCTGTAGTGATATATTCATGAGGATTAAAGAAGAAGAAGGGAGCCCCAGCACTTCCTATCAGCAAAGTAGAAGACCGGAGAATCCTAGATCTCCCCATAGATCCATTATGCCCACTTTCCTTGAAGAAGGTGAGAGGTATAGCAATGAAGAAAAGAGATGCAAATTAACTCCTAAAGGGTTTCAAGATGGAGAGGAATAACTATACACTTCCTATCATCACAAAGCAAAGGAGAATATCAATATTGTCACTTTGGGAAAGAGATTTCCATTTTCACCATCTGCTGCTAAGGTGCTTGTATCTAGAGAAGAGGCACTTGCATCTTTGCAAGGTAGTCTTGAGCTCTTAACATATGGAAACCCATGCATGATTCAGGAGATGCATGAGGAGGAGAAGGAAGATACCAGCGCTGGTATTATTGAAGAAAGGAGGTCATCATTCTTGCCAACAGTTGGAGGCATCATTGATCCAGATGGAGGAACTCTTGTGTTCTGTCAAGAGGTTCCCACATATCAGTTGATCCAAGGTATGTATGAAATTTCAGCACATATTGTTTCAAGATTAATGCATATCCAAGGATTAAATCAAATTCTGATTTGAAGCAAAGACATGTCACAGTGGAGAGGACCCTTGATATAATCAAGGAGGAGGTTGGAAACTATCCATGTGCATCATTGTTGAGATACATTCAATCTCTTGGGTTGAGATGTAGGGTCTCAAGAAAGGGGATTAGTACTATCCTATGTTCAATGGCTGATTGTGAGATCAGTAATGGAACTTTCTTTGAGACAGTACATGCATCACTTTGCAGATCTACAGCGCTGTCACTTAGTGACTATGAAAAAGAGGCTTCATCTCTCTTGGAGCACTCTAGAGGTAGCTTCAACCTTGGGGCAATGGAGAAGAATAATATGAAGAGTAGACATCTTGAGATGAGAAACATTTTCTCCCCTCTGGATGACACTCTCTCAATGAGCATGCTACATCTCAAAGAGAGACTTCTACTTACTGTAGATTGAAAGCCTCACTAGTTTTGGAAGGCCATAGATGGGAGAGAGGTCTCACTAAAATATCTCAACAGAGATTCATTTCAATATTTCATGAGATGCAAGGTTCTTCATTGGTTCAAAGGAGATGGTATTCTACAAAGGAAGGATGCGATGATTATGCAACACATCACTCATCTTCCATATCGGAGTGAGTGGATGAGGATGATGAGCAAGAAATCACATGATCACTTACAGACATATATGGGCTAGCAAGCTTGGTTACGCTGGTTGACCTTGGGAGAATCTTATCACTCTCCAAAGGCACCTATTTCTCTGATCTATGCCTTAAAGAATGGTCATGAAATGAATAAGGAGGCTTGGCAATGCTGGTTTCTTTGGGGTAAGCATGATCACTACCCAAAGTTTCTCATTCTCTCATCTCATGCTTTATGCATTATTAATAGAGTATATGAAAAGGAAGCATGGTTGATGTGGTTGTTAAAAGGAGAGTTTGGACATCACATGTTAAATCTCATGTCCATGTATTTACCCATGTTTGAAATATGTCTCCTTTATCCACATGCCTTTCTGTTGGAGGTATGTTTCATGCATGAACTTTGGCTTGGGAGGAGGGATGACTCCCACATGATGTGGTATGAGGGAGCTTGCTTGTACTATGTTGATGAGACATTTCACATGTCCATCATTGTGTTGTTGTTGCTCCATGATCCACATATTGATAAGGCAAGAAGGCTGCAAAAGCCCTTATTGCTATGGCTGCTCTTGGGTGAGTATGGTTACTACCCAATAGCTCATCATTTTCTAAATCATGCCTTGAATTTCAATGTTACGTTGCAGCAAGAGAAGGCATGTACCATTTCTATTCACTTGAGAGAGTATGGCCACCACATGACATGTCCTATGTCTATGTTTTTTGCATTGTGTAACATTTGTCATCTTGATCTCATGATGTGCATTGATGATGATACTTTGTATTGGGATGATGTGACATATCATATGTCCATTAGTATGGTTTGGTTTCATGATGCACATGAGGAGGAAAGAAGGCAGAAAGACCTCTTGTTGCTTTGTTTGTTTTTAAATGAGTATGGTGACCACCCCATAGCTCATCATTTTTTGATTCATGCCTTATGTATCAAAATTAAATTGCAGCAAAGAGAGGCATGTACATCATCTTTTGGAAAGCTTGGCTTGCCCATCTTACATGGAGGAGATGGAGGATGGCAGCAAAGGGCCTTGCTCCGGTGGTTATTATTAGGGGAATATGGTTTTACATCTTTTTCCGCCCATGTTTCTCCTTCACTTCTTCTTTTGCATAACGCTAGAATGATGGATTTTGGACCCAACAAGGCCATCGGGGCTAAGAATGAAAGCATAACAATGCTTAATCAAGTTCATAAAACATTGGATGGAGGAATTTTCTTGCATGATGAAAATTTTCCTTTATGGAAGGAGCTAATTTATTTTATGTCTCTCATGTGTTTATGATGGTTTTGGACATCCTGTAATTCTCAATTTGTACTTCATGATAAGAAGAGGACATCTAACATTACAGTTGGAAGTCATCTCATGCATTTGTGGAAGACAACTTTGGAACCAAACATACATAACCTATTGTAGAAAATGGAGGAAACCTTCCTTATGTGGATGCCATTTGGAGGGGAGTAGATGATTTGCATCTACAATAAGAGTTGCTTGAGGGCAAGCAACATTTTTCTGGGGGAGACTGTAATATTCCCAATTTTTGCAGCTAATGGGAATATTGCATTTTAATTTCAGTTTGCTCAACTCATGAATAAAAGTGTAAAGGAGGAACTCTAGAACTCCTAATCAGCAAAATAAATCAATGCCCAATGTGAACATAAAATAAACCTAGGTGTGAAAAGGAATGAAGAAGGTTGACTAGGTCAACAGGACCAAATCACAACAGTGTCTAGATGCATTGAACCTCCTTATTGATCAGCGCAATTTTAGATGGAAGCCCTTCATGTGAAAAGGGTTAACTCATTGGAGGTGTTTTAGGGTTTTCTAAGCCCTAATGTTATAAAATGAAGAGGAAGGTCACAACGAAAGGAAGTTGAAGATAATTCGATTTTGAGATTGCTTGGGCAACTCAAAATCTTTGGATGTTTAGCTAGAGAGAGGAATTTCCTGTTTAGGAATTAATCCTCCTTCATTGAGGAGCTCTTGAAGGAGTATGTTCTGAAATTCCTCACACCTAGGCTTGAGGCCAAGCATCCTCCATCAAGACAGCGTTATTTCTGCAGCAGAATAATACTGTGTTGCTGGGTGTTGCAGTGAGGGGTTTTCAACACCACTTCTAGATCTAGTTTTGCAAAAAAGGGAGCATTCCTTTCTCTGGAATATTAGTGAGGATTAATTGAGCTTCAGTTTCATATCTTGGAATTAGGCCAAAGGACCTTCCAACATCCTCTACGTAGTATACTTCATAAACTGCGTTATTTTCCCAGTGCATTGCTGCAGCAGGGTTTCTACCCTAGTTTGGTGCTTATTTACTTGAGGAAGGGCCATCCCTTCTTCCGGAAAGTTTGTACTTTAGCCCTATTATGTAATTTTGTATATTTCAGCTCATATATTTATAGTTTCAATGATTCTTCATTTTTCAGATCCATATTCTACAGATCTGATACTTGTATTTGTTCTTTCATGAAATCCCCTTGACGGGTGATCTATTTGATGTATAAAGGGAGCTAAATCTCCATTTTTATTAATTATAATTCATAATAAACTTCAGATATGATTTTTCAGACTTATTTTGTCTAATTTCTTCAGAAATTATTCTCTGCATGCTTCATCCATTTTCTGCATACTCAAAGTCATGGGAAATCAACATTTTTAAGCATATCCGAGGATGGAGGAATTGTTTAACATAGCTATAATGATTTGTTTGAGCTGAAATTAAGATAATAGGTTCCCCATGACCTAATCTAAAATAACCTCCCGTATTTTCCCTTAATTTTAGGTAGGTTTCTGAATACACCTATTTTAGGGTTGAAATCACTACTTTTCCTCACCTTTTGGAAGCTAAATTCAGATATAAGTTTATTTTGTACTTGAAATCAGTTGATGAGTGTCTATCAGCACATTTTGTGCATTGATAGCTCTCTGCACTTTCAATAGAGCATTTTACTTTGCTACAGCCCCTCATTGGGCCTTCTCTTGAAGATAACTAGGTGTGAGAGATTTGTTTAACCCACCTAGTCTTATTTGTTTCAGCTCAAATATTGGATTTATTTTTTAGATGGTCTGATATAAAGAATCCAAGATTCATTTTCCTGTTCCAAATCATATTTTTCTAAAAATGCATTTTTCATTGTATTATTCATGAGCTGTTACTAAATAGGAATATTACAATGTGCTTTGGCCCATGCTGCGGGGTGTTTTACTCTTCTGAGGAGCCTTGTTTTTTTTCTGGGATGGCTAATAACAGACTTATTTTCTCCTATGAGCAAGCTTCATGCATAGATCTGGTATTTCTGTGATTTTTTAGGAATTTGGTTGTGAGTGAAACAATTGTATGGATCTATTTATGTGTTTCTTTGTGAGGCACAAATAGATAGAATGATTTTTCATGTAATATGTAAACTTTTTATGCTTAATATAAAGTTTCTATTTTTTACCTGGGAAAAAAAATACTCTCAGCAATCCTGGAAAACATATGAAAATTTCTTGGAAAATTTTAAAAATGCAGGTACTGACCTGAAATAGGTGTAAAACATGGATTTTGGGCCAAAAAGTTCGTTCTGGAGCTCGGAGTGCAGATATGAGGCTAAAAAGTGTGTTTTTCTCCTGGGACTCTTGGTCATCAAATCTTGCATAGATGTTGACGTCTCATGCTCAGCTGGTAGCTGTGACCTATGAAAAAAACCAGAAAACCACCAAAATCCAAAAAATTGAAAAAAAATGGGAAGAAAAGATATAAATAGAAACGAGAGCCTAAAAATAGCTGCAGAAAACCTTGAAAAAATTGAAGCTATAGTCACCCAGGAAACTGAATTGTTACACCAGTGGATTTGCCATTTGTTGACGAAAAATGTAACTAAAAACCTAGTGGAGTCACCATTTTTTAGTATGAAATTTCTTGGAAGGTGTACCAAAAAGACCTCACTTATGTCACAAGTTACTAGTGACTCTAACAACAATTGTGGTTGCTTATACTTCAGATCTGTAATAAAAATGTGAGAAAAACCTAAAAATAAATAAATGTATGTGATCTAAAAGAAAAAACAACAAAATTAATTTGATGTAATAACCCAATTATGGAAAGTCATTTAAATGAATAAATCCTTTATTAATAGCACCTGGTGAAGGATATTTACAAAATGGTCATAAATCCCCCTCAGTGGCATGGGTCCTTTGTTGTCCTTGACGCTTTAGTATTAGAACTTCATCTATCAATATGTTGAAACCCAAACAATGTGTACAACTCTAGTGGAATGAGAAAGTGATCAGTCAAATTTTCCATTACTCCCTTGAATCTGGACTTCAAAAGAAGCTTGCAGTAGATATACGCAGCAGGTTCTAGTGGTCACCAAATCCAACTCACACCAGGTAATAAATTCAGAGCGCAGATTTCATCTAGCAAATAGGCAGACACGTAAAAAAATTATTTCTCACCCTTGGGAGGGTTCTTAGCATTGGTCACATGGATTCTCAATTATTGAGCCAACAAATCTACCATTTGAACAATTTTCCTTCATTCACAACCTGATTAAAAAATAATGCCTAACCTTCTGGGAAGGTCTTATTATTTCTTTTTCTATAGATGCGACAACATAAGATGGTCAAGTACTGTTAGGCCTTCCTGAGATATTTGGTCTTCTATGTATTGTTGGGTGCCTAGAAAAATTTTGAAGGCTCTTTCACCCAACCTTTGACAACATCCTTTGTGCTCAGGTAGCTGGTCACTGCATAGAAATGTGAATACATGTATGACTCTGGCATCAGTATATGATACATCAAGTGATAATCATGAACTATTAAAAGATCAAGCCTTTATCTGCTGACATTACTGAGATTCATGGTCTTGTTATCTGTATGTGGTTGTATCCAGCTGATGATGTTTGCACATGGGAAAATTGGGTACTACATGAAATATTGTCTAATCCTAATCTTTGGACATTAACATACACATGTCAGTCTTCAAGATATGATTTGAAGGTATTTTTTGAGAATAATTCATTCACCTTATGCCATGTGATGTCTAACTCTTTCTCTATGAACAACTCAGTGTCTGAGTAAACTCGAAAGTTCACTAGAGTACCCTCAACTACCTCTCTGGTGCTGCTTTCTGTGGTGTCCTTGGAGACAATTCTCTAGGTGATCAAGTGCTCAAAATTATGCTAAAAAAACAAATTTTTCATATCAGTGTGGAACTTGAACAAACGCGTAGATCTCGTTATTCTGAATCTGGCACAACTTTTTTTGCGTAAAACCGACACTGTATGCTCCCATAAATGTGTGAAGTACACTTTGTCAAACATGAATTTTTTTTTTAATGTGTAGACATCCTAGTCAGCAATCCAGAGAGTTCACTGGGCATGCTTACGTGGTAGGTTGACTGATCAATGTTTTTTTCTCCTCTAGCGAATCCGGGAGTGTCAAGTTGTACAATATGACAGGTTCGTTGTGGAAGTTCTTGATTCGTTGGAATTGTGGCCAACCACATGTTTCCATGTGGCCCAACCAAAGGCTTCCACATGGCAGCATGGGAGGCCACAAAAACTTGGTTAATTTTGAATGGAGCAAGTAGTGGTCGAACCCGTGAAATAATAGCAAATAACAACCGACCTTGTTTTAGTGTTAAATAGTCGGAGGTGTGGTGGAGGGGGTCGGGGTCTTGCCCTAGCCCTCATCAGCGCCACTGGCAGGACCTTAGGTGCGAGGCTAGCCCGGAGCCCCCACCATATATGCTACAGTTAGTGCTAAGGGGTGGCCACATGCCGACGATTAGTGGAATCATCGGAAACACTTTAATTAAAAGGAAATTCTGCCATAACTCGTAGAGGGAATTTTAATGAGGCCAAATTTTTTCCCTGAAAAGAAAGAATTTGTCATCGAGTTAGCATAGAAAAAGGGCGAATTTGTAGGATAATGTCGGCCCTGGATAAAATTGTGGAGAGGTTAGTGGAGTAACTTGGGGAAGTCATAACTTCTTCAATTTGTGGCCAAATTCAAGGCAGAAAGAGGCTAAATAGACATTATTGGGAATTATGAAGCTGATGGAATAGGTTTCAGAGATTTTTTAGCATTGTAAACACAAATAAATTCGCTTGTGATCATAATAGAGGGGGACAAGCCATTGGAAGCTGGACCAAGGAGACGTAGCCCAGGCGAGGTGAAATCCTTCATCATGTGCTATTTTGTTACTATTTATGGTGATGTTCATGTCTATTAGATGTTTTTGTTCAGTGTTTTAATTATGTTTATTTGTTCATGAAATTCACATCAAAACACATAAAATCTCATATTAAACTTGCAATTAACCTCTCAATCCTCAAGCACTTTGTTTATATTCTAAATTGGATCTTAGCACAAAAAAAATAATACTCCCATTCATATCAAGTTGGTATCAGAGCACTAGGTTTTCTTTTGTAAGGAGGATTAATTTGTTTTGCAAGTGTTTAAATTCTTACAAGGTTGAATCTCAAGGGAGGAGAAGGAAGATTACTGGGTGAAAGTTCTCAAATTGGAGCAAGGAGAAGGAGGGAAAATTTTCCAATATCTCCACCACAAGTTTCACCTCCTGTTGTACCCGAGGCTTCAGTAAGCATGTCACATGGAGGAGAGCCCACGGGTATGCCAGAGGATTTGAAGGCTTTTAGGAAGGTTTTCTTTGACATGGAAGAAATGGTGAAAGTCCTCTATGAAGAGATAAACACCAGAATATAGGGTGAAATCTCTAAACCTCCAAGAGAAGAGTGTTCTCTAGGAGGAGGAGGTAATGATAATGGTGATAAACCACCTCCAATGTCATCATCCATTTCCAAAACAAATCTTATACAACAACCTAGTGCAAAAAATCCCTCAAAGAAGGAAGATGGCCAAGTCTACACCTTTTGTCGACATGATGATGAGGATGAGGTTATATCAGCACCACAGCCCAAAGAGCTAAAAGAAGAAAGAACAAGAGCCCAAGAGGACACCTCAAGAATCAAGAAATATTTTAAGAGCATATTTTTCCCTCAGTTGAAAATTGAGGAAAATGGTAAGAATTGACATGCAGTTTATTTACATGAAAATGTTGATTTAATATCTTTTGAAGCCTTTGAAAATCATAGAAAACACATAGGAACAAATCTCTTTTCCAAGATTGGTTTCAAGGGAGAAGGCCATGGAGTGACCAATCAGGGAATTATCCATCCAATTGAGGCAAAGGAGAAACATCGATATGAAGGATTGGGCTATGTTAAGAAGTAAGAATGGTCTTCCAACGATATCTCTTAGCTATCTTGTTCTTTTTGTCATAAGAAAAGACATGAGGAGGAAAAATGTTTGGATTTGCATCCGGAGTTGGTACCATATTGGTTTCTAAAGAAAAAGGAGGACATGAAGTCAAAAACATCTCCAAAGAGAGATGAGCAAGTTGAATAAGAGACTACGACAAGTTCTTCTCTCCATTGAAGTTCCTCACGTAAAAAGCATAAGCCAAACGACAACCATGAGAGGTATAAGCATCCTTATTATTCAAAGGCTGTTTATGATCATAAACCACATGATTATTTGAATAACATGTTATGGAATCTTTTTCCGTGCACTTTATGTCATGCACCTAACCATTTTGTAGATAAGTGCCACAAAAGGAAAGCATTAGTCAAGAAGATGAATATGTCAATTGGAATTGACACCAAGCATGGAAATTCTCATCCAAGTTTAAATACATTTTTGCCAAGAAGGGCTAACAAAAAAATTTTCACTCATTGTAATATCAGTGGGAATTGAGTCGAGAAGTGTTGGAAATTGCATTTGAAACTTCATCCTAACAAGGGAAAACAAGTCATGCAAGTAGTTGAAGAGGAAGCGACAAATGAAAAAGTGGCGCAAGTTGCGACCATCCATGAAGCAAATCAAAAAGGAAAACAAGTACAAGTAGAGGGTTCATTCACCTACTTGGGTAAGAAAGGGACATAATACGTCTTGTCTAGTTGAATATCATAAATCTTTGTAAAGAACTTGTTGCATATCCCCACATTTGGGCATTTTGAAAAAGTGATATTGTGAATAAATCACTTATATGCAATAGTGATCTTTGGCATTATTGTGCTATTTTTTCTTGATGATGAGTCATTTTGTATGGGAATTTGGGAGTCAAATTTATTCCATATTGTAAAATGCAAGTCTATTTGTGGACATTTTAGTAAGCATCATATATTTTGGGATGAGTAGTTGCAACACATTCAGTAAGTTACAAATGTGTCAAGCACTCATTTACACAAGTATTTACCATGTGAAGCTTGTTTGGGTTATTTTCCAAAGTATTTTTTGATTTTATCCTTGGTAAATATTTTACAGCAAGAATGTTCTCTTTGTGACATTGGCATACATCGGATGTCAAGAATGAAAAGTGCAAAAATACCAAAAAAAAGCCAAAATTCATTGAAAAATGGAATCACTCAACAATGTCTTACGCCATGGAATGCATCTATGGTTGGTGCCCAAGAATAAGGGAAATAATTTTATTGTGAGGCACAAAAGGAGTGGCTTTCATCAAATAATATTTGTTGAAGGAGGTACATGGAAGACAAAATTTATCATCAAACAATGTTTGTTTGAATGGCTTATTATGTTTTATGGTATTTTTCCATACTCCTACTACTTTCATGCATATGAACAATGATGAATTTGAGCCATTTCTAAATGTGATAGTCCACTTGTATGACATTTTCATTTTTAGAAAAAATCATTATGAACATGTCATGTATAAGAGAAAAATACTTGATGTTGTAATGCATGCACATTCGTTTTTGAAGATGTCAAAGTATAAGTTGGGTAAAACGTCTTTGATGTACTTGGGCTATAATGTTGGAGGAGGTAAGTTGAAGGTAGACATCTTGAATTTTGACACCATTGTGGATTAGTCAACACCCAAGATTGTCATCCAGGTAAGAGGTTTTTTGGGAGCGACCCAATGTTGGAGGAAATTTTTTTCTAATATTTCTTCTATTGTAGCTCCTTAGCATGAATTGACATGTGTTCAAAAGGTCTTCCAGTGGGGAGGCAAACAACAAGAGGAAATTGATGCTTCGAAGCCAAAGATAATTTCATCTCCTTTATTTTCTCTTTTAAACTTGAAAATGTCATTTTAGTTTTAGGTTGATGCAAGTGACTTTACCATTTCATATCATTCTTAAAATTTTAATGGTGCAATGATTAAGTTGGAATGATTAAGGCACTTTCATTTGATGTGTGTTCATCAACAATACCACCTGGTCAAAAGGTATAAGAGAGGTATAAGAGACAAGATTGATGATATGCCCTCTAAGCATGTTATATTTGTAACTATTGTACTCAAGCATCATTTTGTTTTACATGAAAGTTACGTTAAGAAATATTCATACTTTCAAGATGCACATTCAAGCTTGAGTCAAGTAAACAAAGTAGTGGAATTTTTTTACCATTTGCATTATAATTTGTAGTGTCATCTTGTTAAGAAGTATGTTGATTTTGATGACGACATGGATAAACCCAAGGATTTCATTAAACAAATCCAAATGGTACAAAAAATATTGCAAGATCATTTTGAAAAGAGAAAGGCAAGACAAGCTAAAAATCGCCATGTCAATAGTGTTCGAGGTGAGAAATATTTTAAGTTATTCAAGTTTCCTTTAATTGACAACTGAGGTGGGAACAAGTTTGTTTCTTCAAGGATAGATTGTTGTCTGCAAATTATGGGAAATTGCAGCATGATGTTGTCTACAATGGCAAGACAGGGTCTCCAAAATCAAGGAAAAAGATTAGTTTTCATGAAAAGCTCAAATTGTTGAATTCAGGAAAATTCTAGTGGATTGAGACTAGAAGGGTGAGGGGTTGCACCCTCATCCAAATTTTCAGTAATTAAAGAGCTTTTGGGGTCCAAAAGCTTCCAGTGGGGAGGTGTGATCAGGTGCTCAAAATTATGCTCAAAAATAAAAATTGTTAGATCGGTGTGGAACCTAAACAACTGCCTCAATCTCATCGTTCTGAATCCGACACAACTCGTTTCGCAGAAAACTGACACTGTATGCTCCCAGAAATGAGTTTTGTCCACTTTTTCAAACAGGAAAAGTTTTAAAAAAACAAATGTGTAGAAAACCCAATCAACAGTCTATACAGTTGATTGGGTATGCCTACGTGGTAGGTTGATTGGTCAATGCTTTGTTCTCCTCTGGTGAATCTGGGAGTGCCAAGTGGCACAGTATGACAGGTTTCTTGTAGTAGTTCTTAATTGGTTGGAATTGTGGCCAACCACATGCTGCCACGTAGCCCAACCAAAGTCCGCAACGTGGTAGCAGAAGAAGCTGCAAAACTTTAGTTAATTTTGAATGGAGAAAATGGGGATTGAACCCACAACCACATAGAAAACAACAATTGGCCTTACCGTCGCACTCGACGCCATGTTCATTACAAACCTATGGTTGCAGATTTGTTTTATTATTAAACAATCGGAGGTATGGGGGAGGGGTCTGAGGTCTAGCCCCAGCCCTAGTCATGACCACCAGCTGGACCTCGGGTGGGAGGGTAACCCCGATCCCCCACAATATATGCTATGATTAGTGCCAAGGGGTGGCCACATGCCGAAGGTTAGCAAAACCATCGAGGACCCTTTAATTAAAAAACGTTTTTCCGTTGTAGCCCATAGAGGGAATTTTAATTATGCGAAAAATTCGCCAAGAAAATAAGGAATTTGTCACCCAGTTAGCGCAGAAAAATGGCGAATTTGTAGGATGATGCTGACCCTGGAGAAAATTGTGGAGCGATTAGTGGAGAAACTTAGGAAAGTCATAACTTCTTCAGTTTTGGGCCAAATTCGAGGCAGAAAGAGGCTACACAGGAATTGTTTGGCATTCTAGAGCTAATGGAATAGGTTTCAGATTTGTTTGAGCATTGTAAACACATGTAAACACACTTTTGAGCATAATAGAAGAGGTCCAAGCCATTGGAAGCTGCACCAAGGAGACGTAGCCTAGGAGGGGTGAACTCCTTCATCATGTGTTATTTTTTTACTATTTATGGTGATGTTCATGTTTGTTAGATGTTATTATTAAATGTTTTAATTATGTTGATTTTCTCATGAAATTCACATAGAAACACATAAAATGTCATACTAAACTTGCAATTAACCTCTTAATCCTCAAGCACTTTGTTCATATTCTGAATTGGATCTTAGCACAACAAAACTAATATTCCCATTCAGACAACTAGGGAGACATGGTGATAGTAACTAGTTAAGAGAAGCCCTAAAAAAAACTGCAGTACCTGTAAGAAAGAAATTCACTCATGGAAAACACAAATTAGCTCAAGAAAATTTACTTACAAAGAAATATTCGGGCAACAACCACAAGAATGAGAGGAAAAAATACATAAATTATGAGCAGAGGGAAGAGACTAGCTTCATGAACTTTTCATTGCGTAGTCTCACCAGTCAAGGGGGGATACTTGAGGCTTGATATTGTGCAATGTGTAATCTCAGCCTTGGAAGAATAAGGGAGATACTATGCATTACGCAGTCTCAGTGGTGAAGGGTCAAGCTTGAGCCCTGAACTAAACAATTCAAAGTTGGGAAAGAAAAGGACTATGCATTGCGCAGTCTTAGAGGCAAAGCATGAGGCCTTAGCCTTCGAATTGTGCAATGCCCAATTGGACATGGCAACTGCTAGTCAAGTGACGACCATATCTTCCTGAGAAGAGAGTGAAAAGTGGAAGATATTGAGTGATAGTGGAAGTAAGAGTGAATATTTGAATAATTAAAGACAAATCAGTGCAAATAGAATTTATAATATCAACATGCAAAAGGAAAAAAAAACATTCATAGGAAGTCGTCGAAACAACGATCACTGGTGGGAAAAAATAAGAAAGTTAATGAAACACTTGTAAAAAGTGAACGAAATACTGAATCAACACTTCTAAAATCTAATATAAGGTAAAACGCTAGCAACTATGAAAAGAAAAAATAAAAACAAGAGTCACTAAAGAGAAATGACAAAAGGTAACAGAAAAATCGACAAAAGATGAGAAAATAAAAACTTAACCATAAAAGCACCGCAAACTCCACTAAAAGCTCCTTGATCTTCTTTGAAAATATAGAGCTCCAAGTGTTTGGTTTGTGTTATATTCTTTCCATGACTATTCATGCACGGGGGGGTAATAGGGGGGCCACAAGGGGGGCAGTAGCCCCCCCCTGTTGGCGTCCGGGGCAGTAGCCCAAGAAAAAAAATTTGGTCCTTATTTTTCGGTGGGCAGACCCGCCCATGGTTTTGTGCATGGGTTTGCACATGATTTTGGGGCATGATGGTTTTCGGCCCCTGGTATTTTGTAGATCCAGTGAAAGGAACTACGGTTATGTTCTAATCCAGGGATAATGGATTGGGGTTTATGTATACTTCGCCATGTATATATATGTTTTATAACACTAAAAGAAATATAATGAAAAATCAGGTTGTTCGTCCTGATTTGGGATCCAGGGGAAAATCTCTGTGTTTATCTGTTTTATGTTTTATGCTCTCGCTATTGTTTATTTTCTGTTCGTTCATAGATAATTTATGTACAGGGTTAAAACCTACACCAAGATCAAATGTGAAAATTATCTCTAGGGTTTTATATTATATAGATCTATGTTTATTAGGGTCTATGGCATGCATGCCTAAAATCAAGGAAAAATGACACTTGGTGAACAGTAAAAAATGGTAACTTGTGTCAGTCTTTGAGAAACTAATTATCTAGTCCCTATCTTATAGGAGATTGCTTTTTATTTTTTTCACTCATTTTTTTGTCTTTTTTTCTTTTCCGAGAAGCTAGCTTCTCACATTGCAAAGAAGGATTGTGTAATTCCCAACCACAGGGAATTGGGCAACTCCTTGACTCAGTGCATTGCGCAGTTTTTGAAGGTAGGAAAGCTTTTTTTCAATTTCTGAGCTCAAGGAAGGCCTGCCCCTCAAGATTGCGCAATTTTTTAGTTCAATGTTGGCCTTCCTCTAAGGACTACATAATTTAGTTCCTTAAGGCTAACTTGCCTTCCAAGGTTTTACAATTCTTGAAGCGATGACTGGAAAAGATACAAAGTCAAGAAAAAATATGGCTGATGAGTGGAAAGGATCAAATTGAGATTAGAACAAGGCATCACAAGCACTACATGAAATTATAAGTCTTTCACATACTATGAATACTTGACGACAATGATTGATGAGCTCTAGTGAACAGTAGGGAGGCTTCAAAATCTAAGATTGGAAAAATTTTGGAGGGTGGTTGTGGCAACTACAAAACTTGGTGACATGCGGGTAGAAATCCAAATCTTTGTATGGATCTTAACTCATGTACAACAGGTCTACCTATTTAGGAAGTATTGTTCATTTCATTGATCACTGTAACTTCTTTACTTAGCTTGAGTTAAAGACATAGTTCCTACCATTCTCTTCATCGACAACACACACATAAAGACAATTCAATCTCAATTGTTTTGATTTGGGATGAGGATTATAGATATATACAAGTGGAAAATAATTATCAGAGTCTTGGTTTTAATATCTGGTTTTTCTCCGGTGCGAGCAGGCCTGGGTATTACCCCTGTGGAGTCACTTCAGGGACAAACATTTCTCTGCGGCCAGCAAGCCTGGGTAGTACCCTAACGGAGTCGCTTGCTTCACCTACCTGCGTAGGAAACTTTTCTCTTATTTCACCCTTTTTTATTTTTTTTCTTTTCATTTTGTTTATAGAATTGTGCATAGGTACTTATTGATTTCATGGGGTGGAAGAGGGATCTTGACTTATTGAGAGCATAATAGGTTGTCTCTTCAAAGAAAGATATTTATACACCTCTGAAATACAATTCACTAGTTTAAGTTTCCTCCCTCCTTACTCTACTCGAATTAGTTGACAAGGAAAAATAAAATAAT
Organism: Pinus albicaulis; assembly: GCA_034641835.2. Taxonomy (NCBI): domain Eukaryota; kingdom Viridiplantae; phylum Streptophyta; class Pinopsida; order Pinales; family Pinaceae; genus Pinus; species Pinus albicaulis. The sequence continues at coordinate 78,502 of JAXQQM020059959.1, forward strand.
AATAGAAAACGATTAGAGCAAATGGTACTAGTTAAAGATCCAATAATTTTGATTCTTCTATAGTTTTATCCAAAAATAATATATTCTCAATCAGAGTATCATCGACTAAAAGGTGAAATATCCATGCAAAGAGAGGGAAAACAAATAACAAATTATTGACAGTAGCACAATTTCTTCTTAAAATTCACCATCCTTACTTTGAAACCAAACACGGTATCATGAAAAAATTATCCTACAATGAAAAGGAAGGAACAAAGCAAGAAATGAAAACAAAAAACAAAACAAGGAAAACCAAAAACTACTCCTACTCCTAAACTAACAAAGAGCAGGCCAAGCTTACGTAAAATGAAACTTCTTGTGAAAGTATTGATGCATAGCTTGACCTAAACAGGTGACTAAATGGGAAAGGGCATCAACAACAAGAAATATGTTAAAAAATAATAGCAGACAAGAAATATAAATCATGACCCACTATAACATTCGAAGATTGAAAATGCAAGAAAATAAATAAATCAAGAAAACATTTTCAAAACATTATGCAGATTCATTATGGTATTTACACACATCACAACAAGGTAACATGCATAAGAATTCTTATGAACTTTGAAACTTGGAAAATATAAATAATATATAAAAATTGAATTTCATAAAGGAGCTCACTAAATATGACTCCACGAAAGATTGAGTGATAGGATCACGCAAAACAAACGGAGGATGTGAAGATTGTGAAATAGACTAATTTTCAATTTGCGCAGTCAACTTATGAGGATGTTGGAAGATGGAGTACTATTCTGATCATGATTGGAACCGACATCAAAGTTGCGAGAACTTGACATTACCAATAGCATGGGTTGAAGTGTCCTCTATTACCACTGCACGCTAGAAAAATTTATGAATTTTCGATGGCTAATTTGTCGTGCTATTCAATAATAGCAGTCGCCGTAAGAGTGACAAATTGAAAGTGGAAAACGTTGGTTTTCCATATCATCATTTAGGTTCGAATGCGACTTAAAAAGTGTCATTAATTATCGACATTTTTCCGTCGCCTAAACCAACATTACGCTTCTGATCGCTCAAACCGCTTGCTTCCACGCTTGTAAACTATCACACTTCACTTAAATGGTCCGGTGCTTTGAACGTCATTCTTCCGACGCTTGTAACCGTCATACCATTTACTTAAATGGGTCCGATGTTTTGAACGCCGCCTACCCGACGCTTGTAAATTGTCGCGAATTCCACGCAGAATGTGGTCCTAGACGCTTTGAACGCTGTTATTCCGACGCTTTGTAAGTCGTCAAGAATCTAATGAAATGGTCCGGTTTGTCAGTTCAAGTTGAATCGTCACACCGAATTTAAAATGGTCCGATGCTTTGAACGCTGTTCGACAAGTGATACCGTCGTTTCCTCCGACGCTTTTGTCAAGTTGCACTGGACAGCCGCGCGTTTTATAGTGATGCGGGTTCAATTTTTAAAAAAATAAACTTAAAAAGAGGAAAAAAACGAAGTTTTGAATAACATATTATGAAGTAAAATAAATTCATTAGGTCATTACATTTTCACATCCTCAAGATTGGAACCCAAATATCCATCCAAAAGTGGAAGTCCCACCCCTAAAATGATAGGTAAATACCCCATGTCACATACAAAGACACATGATATAAAACCCAAGAACGGGTCCAAGGGAGATTACATTTACAACTGAGAAAGCAGCATCCAAATATGCCAAAGGCATCTATAAGAAAGTGAAATAGTAGTATGTAGAATAGTAAAGAAATGTGTATAGAGTACTGTATGTCCATTGTTCCAAATACAAATTGAAAACAAAATCCTTTAAACAAGAGAAAACGATAATCATGTGAGGAGTGTGATATACCCAAAATATAAAAATACCATCAGACTATATCAATAAACTCAAGAAATATAGATCATGGACTGTTGTTTTAATGGAGAAAAGATTAATTATTTTATTCACAATAGTAAAAAATGTTGAAGAGATGAGGTGAAGTAAAGAACACAGGTTTAGTTTATTTATTCAAGATTAAACCAAATATCCATCCCATTAAAGGAAACCAAATTCTCAACATAGAAAATACCTACAACATATACAGGGACTTGATATAAACCTAATAATCTGTTCACATATGGAGATTATCAATAAATCAGAGAAAAGCATCCAAATATACTGAGGCATCTATAAGAAAGGAATAGCAAGATGTGTATCATTAAATAAATGTATACAAAGGAATACGCCCATTGTTCCAAATACAACTAAAGTACCCAAAATCCTTGAACGTAGAAAACTTAATCATGTGAGGAGGATAGTCCAAAATATAAAAATACCATCAGACTCATATCAATAAACCAACAACATAGACCAAGACGCTAGTTTTAAAGGCGTATAAACATTAATCATTTTTTTTTTCACAAGAGAAAAACGCGAAATGAATATACATATGAAGTAAAACAAATTCTCATGAAGTCATTACATTTTCACATCTCAAGATTGGAACCCAAATATCCATCCAAAAAAGTGAAGTCCCACCTGCATACAAGATAGAAAAATACCCCATGTCACATACAGGGACTTGATATAAACCCAAGAATCTGGCCCACATGGAGATTATCAACTGAGAAAAGCATCCAAATATGTAGAGGCATCTATAAGAAAGAAATAGTAGACAGATTAAAGCACAAAATAGAGTACCCACGTCTACTGTTCCAAATACAAATTAGTAAAAGAATTAAAATCCTTGAACAGAGAAAAACATTAATCATGTGAGGAGGTGATATGTCCAAAATATAAAAAGACCATCAGATCATATCAATAAAACTGAAGAATATATGACCAAAGATCGCTAGTTTTGATACAGAGTGATAAACATTAATCATTTTTTCAAGAGAAAAAACGCGTTTGAATATATTATATGAAGTAAAAACAAATTCATGAAGTCATTACATTTTCTCATATCCTAAGATTGGAACCTAAATATCCATCCTAAAAGTAAAGTCCCGCCTACATAATGATAGAAAAATACACTATGTCACATACAAGGACATGATATAAAACTCAAGAATTCATTCACATGGAGATTATCGAAAATCCGAGAAAACATCCAAATATGCCCGAGTCATCTATAAGAAAGAAATAGCAGAGATAGAATAGTAAAGCAACAAGAGCAGAGTACCTAGACATCCATTGTTCCAAATACAACAAAGTACCCAAAAACGGAACAAAGAGAAAACGCCAATCATGTGAGGAGTGGATATAATCAAATACAAAGACCATCGAACAATAATAAATGAAGACGTTAGTTTTGAAGGCAGAAAGGATAAATTCGTCAAAACATAAAATAGTATCATAAAGCTGATATTGTGAGTCAAAAGGTAGAACATAAAAAATATTCATATACATCTCTACACATAAAGCATCCATGATATTAAAATATGTATGTGTCCTAAGGTCGATTGTATGTTCAGCTCATTGTTCCCTGAAATAAAAACTATCCGCAAACCTGCCGTTTGTTTCCATTAGTAGCCCGCTACAACATCCACCCGTTCATAGCAAAGGTTCCCGTAGATATACAAAGAAAGAGTATAATACGTAGGACTATGTAAACATACTCGTATTTCAAAAAAAAAACAGTTTAAAATAGAACAGGCAACATTTTTTTTTAAGAAGTTAATCTATTAATAGTGGGAATAAAATTGCATCGAAGTCAAAATCATTTCCTGCATCATAAGTACCTATCATCAAAAATAAAATAAGAAGACTTCGATACGGAAACCAAATTTTGAACATTTAATTTTAAAAAATTAAAAATATTTTGCATAGTCCAAAGATGTAAGAAAATAATCAAAAGGTGTCTACCATGGTCGCAAGAAAAAACAAATTAACCAAACTACTCCTCCAGCTCCTCGGGACGATTCGGAACCATCCTTCTGGCTGTCTGTGGATCGCTAGGTTCTACCTCCACATTCATGCCACGTCTCTTCCTAAAGGCTCCCACGTTGGTCTGCTTTTCCCAGCCTCGCACCCGCCGGGATGGGTGCATTCTTCCTCCATTTGGGCCTTCTCGTGGAAAACCACAAAGGATCGAAGCCGTGATTCGTGGGTGAAGCTGGAGAGAAATTAAAGGAAAATTGGTGTATACATGCCGTCGTAGGAGAAGGTGAACTAGCAAAAGGGGGGAAATGAGGAGCAGTGGGAACTTACATGGTGGCCGGGATCCTACAACTCAACCTCGCCCAATTCTGAAGTATTTCTCTGATAGCGACCTCGAATAATCACCAGACTGCCTAAGTCCACCAAGAAGGGCCAGAGGAGCACGCAAGGTTGACTCCTTCTAGTGCCTCCTGCAATGCATCCTTTGATGCAAGCAGGTACAGGCTCACCAGCAAGGTACAAGAGGAGATGGAGTAAAGCACTTAAGAACAGAGGAAGATAGACAAGGACTGCACTGAGAGAAATGCAGATATGCAAGAAGGTTCATTTAAAGAATACCGGTTACTTTCCTTCTCATCACATTGAGCAGTGTGAAACTTAAAGAATCGGCTCATCTCAAAACTATAGCGAAATGCCATTTTATCGACCACTGCACAAAATCGATGACGCTCATTATAATTAATTTCGATCGTTAATGAGAGCCAAAGCCTTGACGATATTGGAGCACATGGAATCGCTAACAAAGAGTGGAGGTCTGATCTTGAACAAAGGTTAAAACTAATGCCTACATTAGATGTGAAAACTTATGTTCCTAATTTGTCAACGTTAAAATTAATGGGATTGATATGAAATTGCCATATCCATGTCCCATCACTTAAAACACCACCACGCACCCGCTAGAGCAGTAAGGTTTTGATCGAGGACACGTGTATGAAATTGATTGGAGCGGATCTTTTGTTTGCATTGCCTTCGCTACAGCGGAAATCCTGGACCCGGTGATTATACACTTGATAAGAAATTTACACACAATCCCTCCGACAAATTCCAACTTTGGACCAAAATATTAGGCTGAATTATTTGGTTTTCGTCACAAAATTGGTCAATGGCCAAAGAGTTATTTTGGAACGCTAACCTGGTTTGAATTATGGTTTATCATTGCTTGAAGTCCTAAGCGGCTCGACTTAAGAACAATTTTGTTTGATCCTATCTTATAAAATTTGTGGAGTGTGAGGCACTAGGACAAGGAATTTACATAACATTAGCACAATTAAGGATATCATTGGCTTTAAAAAGTATGAATTCAAAGAAAATATTTGGTGAAATCTACGATGAAAAATAAATGGAAGCAATACAATTGCAATAAAATGGGGATAGTATATCATTGGAAGGTACTTTAAAGTCAAGATATACCATGATAGCATAAAGTACAGCTATGGATTTATCGAGACACAAAAAATGAGGAGAAACAAAGTTTTAATTTTGAGATAATCTCATAGTAAAATGTATAAGAAAATTTAGTACATGATGCTCTTTCTAAAATAGAAGAGGCCTTCAAATTTATATCCAATTACATTTTCTATTCCTAGGCTAGAAGAAGCTTGCCATAATGGAAAATGACAAATAGTACCAAACAAAAACTAAAATTTATAAGGATGGGATGAACTCTATGGAGCATTGGGAGTGAAAGAGAGATATACTTTGGTGCAAATGTAGAATATTTTTATGCAGCAAAGAATATTTTAATAAACAAATATTAAGGGAGTCCTATGTCTTCCTCGATGGTAGGACACAAAAGGTTCCCTAAAACATTTCAAAGGATCAAAAAATATATTTTTGGAAGGAATGAAGAAAGATATTCAAAATTTGTAAGAGAAGGTCAAACTTTACATACAAAAGAGAGATAGTAAAATCTCAGGGCTACTTCAACCATTCCACATACATATTCAAAGACTAGAAGATATATCAATAGACTTATTACGGTTAATTAAATATAAAGGTAAGTATTACATTTTGAAATATTTATATAGACAAATTTTGTAGTTTTTTTTTTGTAGAGCTCAAAGTACATAAACAACAAGCCAAGTGGTATGTATGTCCAGAAAGAAATCTAATGTACTATGGTTTTCCTAAAGTAATAGTAACAAGAAAATTTTGGAAATAATGGCTTAATATGAGTGGAGAAACACTAGCTGCCATGAGTTCTACATATCAAACACAATCAAATGGTCAAATAAAAATAGCTAACAAATGTTTTTAAGGTTACTCACAATGGTTATTTCCTTAGAAAAGCAATCTTAATGTGTATGAAGTGGGTTCACAAGGAAGAATGGTAATATGATACTACCTATCACACATCTACTAAAATTTCCCCATTTAAGGCCCTTTATGGATATCCAACCTCTAGTATCTCATACTTTTTGCAAGATAAGTCCATAGAAGAGAATGTCATATGGAAAATACTAAAGAAACTTTTAGAAAATTATTATGGAAAATTGCCAAAATGACATGAAACATGATAAAACAACAAGGGGAACAACATTGAAAGTGAAAGATAATTTATGAGGGTAATTGGGTAATTTTTAGATTATAGCATTATAATCAATCTTCATTCACAAAAAAGAATAAAGAATTAGCTCAAAAATGTTATGGCCCTAAATAATTATTCATAGATTGTACGTTGTATAGAAGTTATATTTCTCTCTTTCTATCCATAAGGTTTTTCATGTATCTTGCCTAAAAAAGGTTTTGTAAAAATATTAATGTAAATAGAACTTCAAAATTGGGATGAAGAATGAAAGGATTTCTGAACCACTTAAAGTTATGTTGGGAGAACATTATGTATCTTTGACATATAACCATTATGAAGAAAATCAAGTGAAAGAATATTCCTCTAGAAGAAGGTACATGGTAAAATGATCAATTCGTGATGAAATACCTAATGGGAAGAAGGTTGTCTGAAGTAGTTTTGACAAAGGTTTTATTATATGTTTTATATAACGTTGCCATGGAATAGTTTTATTGTTTGTTAAGGTCCTACATGTTGATAAAATTTAAAGGGGTAGGTCCGATTTCAATTAGAAGGCATATATCTATGTTGCCCTTTCCGTAATGAAAGCTTTAAAAAAAAAAAATTTCAATTGACCACAATTATTTACTTCATTTTCGTAAAAGACAAAATCCAACAATTCCTAAAAATAAAAGATCATATATACAACAATGAAGAAGGGGTCTATCTTTCATTGTTAAATATCTCATTGGCAGTCAAGTCTGGAAGACACTAGTTATAAGAATTTGGATATACTCAACGGGATATAGGAGATTCTTATGCGTCGATTGTGTAATGCAATTTTGACTTTGTCTCACAAGGAGCAACAACATGGAGAACCGATTTTTCGGCAGTAGAACTTTTATTATTATTTGAAACGTTGTTTATAGATATGAAGACAACAATGAAATTATGTAGGAGCATGGTAATAAATGAAAGTAGCTCATGATGCCAAACCATGATGATGTAAGTTTGGAACGAATATTTTATGTTGGGGCACAATAATAAATCATCACAACTTAGGTATGCCATAATTAATAATCATTCCCTGCTCACTTTTGTTAATAGTTTTATGTCACACGATGATTCCTCTGCATTTACTTGTATTGAAGATCACTATTCTAGGAATAAGAGTTATTTTCTCCAAAAATAACCCTAGCCAAACATTGACAATGCATCAAGGATATATTTTGCGTTTCATAAGTACATATGTTCTACTTCTAAATCATGTCTGGAAGTGGTTGTTTTGTTGGAAATTATTCATCAGCTTGGTTCTTTCATACCAGTATTTTTTTCATTTTCAGGAAGCTAAATATGAAAAAGATAATGGTTTAAAACAAATATAAATATTTGAAATTTTGCAAGAATCTGTCTCGCACACTTTGAATATTAATTTCACAAGTGTACAGATGTCAGAGAGATCAAGTGTCATTTTGAATACCAAATGTTTCACAAGAAACTTTCTAAACATGCTACCTCACAGTTAGTAAGGATTAAATGACAATATTAACACCATTTCCATAATAAAAGTGCACCTGCCATAAGACTAAACAACTACAAATGTTGTAGATCTAATACATCTACACAATCAAATGTATTCCACAAGTACACATCAGAGGAAATGAAAGGAGCTTGTAACCAAAAATACCTTATGCAACTAATTCAATTAGATACACCTCAAACCATCACAAAAAGGAAACCAAAATTTACCCAGCAAGCATTTACCTTGGACAAAATTCTTGAGTTCAAACAAGGGCCCATTGTCTTGTCAATGCCCCTAGTAATTTGAACTAGGTTTGTACCCATGCAGTAAACAACCTAAACAAAAGGGTTTCATTTCAAATTATTTTCCTTACAAATTTAAGATACAACTATTAATGTTTTGTATCTTCTAACAAGCTCATAAATTTAATAAAAAGAACCAATTTTTTTTATACCTCGATAACAATTTTTTCACTCAAAACTATCTTAGACTCAATAATCCTGCCCCAAAACTGAAAAAACTAACACCGTGGCGATTCTACAAAAATTAATAGATGATCTTTTAATCCAAAGATTATCACTAAAAGTTACTCAAGAAATTAATTACAAACTGTAATATTGAATTTAACTTTCAATCACAAGTAGTTAGGTGACAGAGGTAAATATAAATATTTTTTTTGGAGGTTGCTTCGTACGCCATCCAGAAATTTAATTCAAAGATTTAAATTTCTGTGAAGTTTTTTTGTAGACGGTCGTGTACCATACTTCTAGATGATTGTATTTAAACACAACACCACTAATGCAATTCACCAACCGTAAATTAAACAAATGTTAAATTTACCCCCGCCTTTGTAAATTCAAAAAAGGAGGACATCGGAGCATTAATATTGAATCGCATGAAATTGAAACTAATCCTAAAACCCGAAACCGGACTCAATTTTTTTATATATTTATTTGAGAACGATTACAAATTAGCAACAAATATCCCATTTTGGAACGTGAATTTGGTTTGAATTCAACTCATTCGTACTTTTGAAGTCCGGCGAAAGGGTTCTTAATTTAATTAATTTATGTATGTCAATATATATATGTTTTGTACATATATATATATATAATTAATATATAAATGAAATAAAATAATAGAATTTAGTTTTAATTTATTTTTAAAAGAGGGTTTATTATAATATGTTTTTTTTTCAAAAGAAGAAAACGTTGTTTTTATTAACAAGGCATATAACAAAACATTACATTCCCATCATGAGATGATAAGAAACCCGATCCAAAACAATTTCCATCATGACACCTTAAGGAAGTAGGAGTCAAAAATGAAAAATATGGATCATACAAATATGGGGGCATAACACCCCAATTCAGATTACGAGTCCGTATAAAGAAAAAACTAACAAAAAGAGCAACCCTGTGCACAGAAATGTTGTCATCTATTACCAACTCATCAGATTAAAGAAAGCATAATGATCATAGGCAAAAACTGCTCAATGGATGTGTCATATGTTGGCCTCAGAGAAAGTTAAAAACTACTGTGATTCATGTGAATAAAACTATGTTGGTGCTATGAAGAACAAATTGAAATCGGGGAGATAATGGAAATCACCTCTGCAGAATATATGTTACGGCATATGTGTATACAGCACAAAACTTGGTAGTTTTTTTTATAGACAAGACGTAAATTTTTATGATACAAAGAAAGTAAAAAAAAAGTGAAAGACTGAGGTATCTTTTAAGTGTGTATGTATGTATATAAAGTGAAACACAAGCAGAGTGTTTTAGAGATTGTGTAGTATGAGCTTGGAAATAAACAAGAGTTACTCTTATGCATCGCGTTTGTAGCATTCATAATTTTGTAATCCTTCTCAAAGGAGGAAGAAGTGTAATAGTTTTTTTTTGAGTTATTGAAGGAATAGAAGTTTGTTTTCAAAGTATTGAAACTTTGTCTCCCCGTCAAAGAAATTTTTATTTTCTTCATAAAAAGAAGGGAGATTTAAATTCTCATCTGATGGTTCTAGGAATTTTTCAATATTCCAAATATGCAAGAACAACGTATCTTTGACCATCCTCAAAATTAAAATCATTTGTCTTTGCCGTAGTTTAAGTATCAAATTGGCTCTAATATTTTCAATCGGGTCCTCTAATTCAACCACAAAAAGGCCAAACCATAACATTGAGATACATTTCATACCACACACAATAAAATTTGGACTAAACATAACCCTTTCCCTTTTTTTATTTTTGTGAAAATATTTAGACATTTAATGGCTATTCCATAGCTAAGTAGACCACCGGGTAACAAATATGTTTCTTTTCACTTTTGAGTTTTCAAATTATGCCTACCAAATCTAAGACATTTAAGAGGGGGAACTAATACAACGTTAAAAGAAAACGCCAGATAATACATCTACAAATTGACTTCCTTAGCTACCGTCACACCATCATTAACTATTGAGAACCATGCTTGCTCTCCAAGACAACATTTTGTCTTCGTCCTAAGGTGACTCCACAAGATCAAGCAAGTTTGTTCACACCGCCTACAAGACAACGACAATGATTTCGCGTAAGTGTGCAATTGAATGCCAGACCATATGCCAAAACAACCCTCCGTGAAAAATTGAAAATAAACACACTAAAATTGAATATAAGGGACAAGGAAAGATCCACCCAAAGGAAGTTTCACTTTTAAAGTGACCCTCTTGAACATAATTTTTCCGACCAATTTTTTTGTCAAATGAGTCATCCTTGTTAGCACAACCTTTTCCACAGCTCTTGTATTAACTGATTTTCTCTATCGCATAATCTCGCAGTCCTCTTCTCCGCTGAGGCCGATTAAAGGAAATGGGTGAAAAACCGAAAGAGAAGACACCGCCATAATTATCAAACATTGCACCCAACTTCTTCCTTTCCATTGTTACCCAATGAGGTAGATGTGAAATTGTTGTCATAATCGCCTAGCAGTAGGCCATATTCTCTTATCCCGAATATAGACCATGATCTTCATATTAGTATGAACCTTAAAAAAACATGATTCTATTTAAAACTACTTTGGGTTGTAACAGAAAACTAAAACAACTATCGCACTTTAAAACTTCGGAGCATTAAGAGATAAACAACCAAAGAGAAATACAAAATCCACAATCCTCATTTTAATGAGACCGTACTATATATTTGCATTAAGATAATCGAAAGAAATCACGACTATATTAAGGCCAACACAAAACAATCTCTAACCGTGTTGTCTCTAAAGGCCTTCGTAGTTTCCATGCTAGAGGTTGCATATTTTTAATTTAAATTCTCACCCTCTCGTGCCCATCTATGAATGCATCCAATGGGATATCTACATCAAATGCTCCTTTATACTCCCCAAAAACAAATTCTCTACTACAAGAGCACCAAACATTGATGGATCACCCCACACCATCCCACCCACTAAAATCTACAAGCAAAACCTAAGAAATCTTGAAATATCTTACATACTAATAGGCTCTATGAATCAACCAACCATTCGTAACATGCTCATCAATCCAAACCATGAGTATTATGTGACGATATTCAAGCAGTAATCAATCGTATCAAGCTATGTTAGAGAAACCCTAAACTCACCGGCAGAAATGTGGCACCACTCCCGAGATTGACATGTGCCAATCTGGCATAAGTGGTAGACAATTAAGTATGCTCAAACAACGCAGGTGATGCAAGGAATGACATGAGAAGAAAATATCATAAAAGCCCCAAACTGAGAACTGAAGCCCATCACCAACTCAGATTGACAACTTTAGCATGTAACCTATGAAATCGTAAATGGAGAAATCATAGTAACAATAAAGCAACCTATGTAACAATAAAGTCGGATTCATCCCTTTATGGTAATGGGAGAAATCACAGTGAACAACAGAAAACATGCAGAAGCTTGCCAATCAAATAGATGAAAAACACATACAAAAAACTCCAGATAATAATCATGAACAAGCTTAATATTGAATTACAGAACTGTGAAAGGAACTTACAAATGACATTGTGAACCCTGGGTCACGCACAAGCAAAATATCCCTGACATGACCCTAGTTGACAAGTTGTAATGGGGCCATGATGCAAGAGGATTTGTACCGCAGCTTCCAAGTCAAATCAAAATCCATCATTATCTATACATCAAATACAAGTAATTTATGTGTATTTTTTTACTCTTTAAGATTCATTCTTATGATAATGTTAGAACATATGTTGGAAATGTCAAAACATACCGAATAAGCTCCTTTCATTTTCAAGAACAATTTATTGAGTCACATGAACTTGGAACAAGCCTCTCACGATCCGAAAGAGTAGCAACTAAGTCAACAAAGTGACTTTTTCAAGGTTATCACTTCTGACGAGATGGGTTTGCTCCAAGATTAAATCGGCCAAACAAATTCATATTCTCTTACTAAATAGGGCCAACCACGTGAAGTTGGAAGCTCTTATGGTGCACCAAATGTCGCCGCTAACCTAGTTGCATAGTCACTTGACAACCGGGTCTCATCCAAAGGACGGGCATCACCTAAAAATAGATAACATTAAATTTTAATTGTCAGCTTTAAATATCATTGAACTAGTTCGGTAATATTATTAATAAAAAATTGTAATGAGATTATTTACCCTGTGACAATATCGCCACACCTAGTTGTAGTCATGTTTGTCTCATCCAAATTGACGGGCATCGGCCACAAAATGTATGGAGTGAATTAATTAATAATTTTTAAATATCATTGAACTAGTTCGTTAATATTAATAAAAAAATTGCAATGAGATTATTTAATTGTGCACCAAATAGTCATTACGACTGAAGCGCTAGTCAATGTATGTCCGGTTCATCCAAAGACGGCATCACTTACAAAAATGTATTTAATATTAAATTTAATTTCGTCATTTTTAAAATATCATTGAACTAGTTCTAATATTAATAAAAAATTGCAAATGATATTATTTTACCTGGTGCACCACCGTCGCCATTGACTGCTATTCTACCGGGGTGGTAAGATCCTCAAGGGAAACATTCTTCTATTTTGAAATAAAAACGCTTATAAGGACAACCATCAAGGTATAATTAGAAAAATTATAATTGGAAATTAATTACCGCCACTTTACCACTCATAGTAGCATTTTCACTGTCCCCACTACAATGATCGTTGCACGGGAGGATCATCTTTACATCCGCTCTAAAATCCGGGTTATTTATCTTCATCAAGAGGCCGCTTCCCCGATTTAAACAGTTTGTTAGACATTAAATTTATGGACTAAAACATATTGAAAGATGAATGTTTTGGCTCATCAAAGAATTCGATCTTCAGACCTCATTTCAGTTTCCGCTACGTTCATCACTATGTATTTTGATAGAAATAAATGGAAAAGCTGATATTTTTATCTTCCTCCGCATTTTTCTGCTCAATTCATCACCTGGCTATCATATATGATTGTGTATTTTTAATCATATTTTACAGATTAAGCAAAATGGAAGGCGATACAATTAATTATAAGATGTTTAGAATACTTAATTACAATTTCAACAGGCTAATTTCAAGTAGCGCTCTGGTTTCATTGTGGATATCTTTTTTCAATTCAGCTTTGGTTGCCTTTGAGGTGTCGCAACCTAGCATCAAAAGATTGAAGTCGACATAGATGTAGCAATAATTTTTAATTTAGGACATACAAAAAATTAAAGTTGCTGAATTAAAGTTGTAATTTACCTTGTATCCGCGTGATTTTTCCTTTTCTTTGCCCTTTTCTCTTTTCCGTCATGGGTGAGTGCTCTCCACTCACTTCTAGAACTGCAGAGGACGCCGTATCTAGGGTTAAATTTCACTATAGCCCTATAGGTGTCCCCGGTATATTTCAGCCATTTGTCGGCTACCCGAGCCACCGTTGTTCTCCACAATGCCGACTCTAAAAAGGGCCTTTAGATAATCTAGAAGTTTTTTCCAGCACCCAGAATTCCACCCCCGTGCGTATGGTTGGGCCACAACACAACGCATGGCTTCCAAACTCCGAGAACTCATTGTTTTCCATACGTAATAAAAAGATAGTATATCATTAATTTAAAAATAAAAATCATGATAAATATGTTTTAGATAAAGTACATGAAATAGTTAAAATATTAAAATTTACCTCGGGGAGTTGTATTGCTTATAGGGTCAATTTTCTATCGTCATACCAAAACGTGCTTAATATCATCTCGTAGCCGACACGTGAGCTGTAAAACGTACATGCATGGCCATTATGGACACCACTGTTGCCAACACGTTCTCAAATATTATTAGGTGTCTCATGAAAGTGTGTTTTGTCAGCACCTAAAGAAGAAGGTGCACGCAGAGGTTGGGCTGAAACTTTGCCCTGGTCCCACTCTCACCACCAACACTCCGGGTTCAAGCAAGTTCCGTAAAAACGCTACATATAAAAGAAATTTTTGTTAGTTTAGTCAATGTAAAAAATTAAAAATAAAACTATCACAATCATCTTTTTATGGCATCCAAAAATATCCTTGACTTTACACTGACATAAGCCAATGGCCATAAGTTTTTTATTCTCTCTGTTTGTGTGTTTGAGGCGCATCTATCAAAGTATTAAATTCTCGACTCAGACCCGTGCCTTTTTTTGCAACAAGAATGACCGGAGATAGGGATGAAGAAAGCTCTTCCTCAAAGAGGGAATCAGTGCCCATGGCTAGGTGTCTGCAGATATTTAATGGTAACAATATTATTCAATTATGTGGCCATCAACACTTTAAGATAGAGGCACGCAAATTTTTGTATGTTCTTCCGCTGGCCCTTTCGGCGATCATCCCGTATTAGCTAGTTCTTTGACTGCTCTAACTGGGCCCGCTTACATTGCAATAAAATTATAAATGTAAAACTTGAAAACAATATCTAACTTGAAACACAAATGAAAACTAAAAGACTTTCAATAAGACACCGAAGATAGAGTTAGAGTTTCAAATATGTCATTGAATTCACTCCGAGAACATGTCATTGCACATTAAGGCACCCAAACAAGAGACGAGCACAACAAAGACCTTATTGAAGACATTGTTGAGAACCCAAACGGTTAGAAGACCTTGAGGACATTTTTGAGCAACATTGTTAGCTTTATGGTATATCATTGTTGACACTAAAGGGCCTTGAAGTGAAGCTTTTAAGATGTCTATTGAAAAATCCTTTAGATATTTATAAGTAGAACTTTCTATTCCCATCACATTTTTCCTTTCAATATCCTTTTAAACTGTATTTTGTTGAGAGCTAATGTTGAAACTACTATAATCTTTGATGAGTGTGCTAGAATTTCCTCAAATTAAAAGTCTTTGAAAATTTATCTTTAGGATGCATATCTCGACCCTATTATTCATCACTTTGATTATAGTGAAGGCCCACAGAGTTAGGGGCTCTTGAATCATTTTGTTGGGCCATTAGATTCCTAACATCTACTAGGAGAACCCCTGGAGTTGAGGGAGAGCTTAGCTCAAGTGAAAAGAGGTTGGTGAGGTGACAATGTCAGTAATATTAATCTGTATATGGTATCACACTTTAGTTTTTTTTTTTTAGAATTTTATCTTGATAAGTGTTAGATTCTTTTCATATCAATTTTCAAATTTTTTGCTAACACTATTGTTAAGAACTATAAAGATGTTGAGGGGTTTTGGGTATAAGAAACAATACCATTAAAAAATAGTAGTCTCTAAAATTTGGCATTCTCTTCACCTGGGGTCATAGGGGCACACTGAAACAATTTCCCCACACTAAACCATGCAAACTTAAAAGTAACTTTTAACAGATCCATAGCACAATAATCATAATTCCTAATTTCCTATTGAAAGATATGATGCAAATTATTCAAAACATGAAGAAATGAAGACATGCAATGTCTCAATTTCAAGATTGATGGAACCAATACAAGAAGCTAGAAATCATAACTTTGATTCAATACTGCCATCCAACCCGTGGAATAAAGGAATCTAGTTTGTAGTACGTAACATGCATCGTGTATTATCAATTCTTAATTGACAACAACTAGCATATCATCTACCTCATCAATCCCTTCCCATTTTGTGTTTTATGTTATATTCCTTATAAAAGTGTCAAATTTCTCTCAAAGTAAGAAACCACCGAATAAAATAAAAATAGTTGAGATATGATTGAGAAATGGTCATTTATTTCTTGGAAGGGACTTTCACAATTTCTTTGGTTGTTTTTCATCTCAAGAAACAAGAAACAACCTAATAAACTACTTGATGTAATATAAGAAACAAATATGGCGCAATTAAGCATTTTCAAAGCCAAATGATGTCCATTTAGGACATGGCCTTTATTTGGTCCCTCAAGCTTCAGAGCTGGCAGAAATGGAACTTTGTTGTACCATTTCCAAGAGTAAAAAGCAAACCTCTTTTTCCATGGAAACACTCACCTTTCCTTTTTCAAGATCTAAATCACAAAAATATGAACTATACCTGGGTGACAATACTGGATAATGAAAGGGAAAAGAACATTCCTCACATATGCGATGCACACATGTACATTTGAACACTAATATTCTTAAGTTGAAATGCAATGCTTGTTTTCATTTAAATGTGCTTTGAAGAAAGAAGAAATAAGGGTCAGCTAAATTAATAAGCGTTTAAAAATTTAAATCTTTGTGCTGGGTGATGAAGATAATAGGAGGGCTGAATCTTGGATTCTTTACATCTAGAGAGAACCCTACAGCCTTAACACAATCCAATGGAATTGACCAAAAAACCCAAATAGAGTCAATCCTACACTAGGAGGAATAGCCCGGCAGAAGAACTTACCATTTTGCAAGAGCTGAGGGCTAATGCAGAAGCATATTCTCAAAGAGCCGAGGCGAATGCCGCGCCCGCAAGAGCTCAAGGCGAATGCCGAGGGCGACTATTGTCAAGAGCCAGGCTAATGCCGAGGGTGAATGATACCATGAAGAGCCTATACATATCGAGGCTAATGAACGTTGATAATGACGCGTTAATGTAGCACACATGCACATTTGAACACTAATAGATTTTGTAGTTGAAATGCAATTCTTGTTTTCATTTAAATGTAGGGTTTTTAAAGGTATAGGCTAACAACAATAAACACAAGTGTTTCTTTGGGAAAAATTTAAATCTTGTATTGGGTGATGAAAATAATAGAGGGCTGAATCTTGATTTTTGAAATCTAGAGAGAACCTGGTGCACCATCACAATCCAATGGAATGAACAAAACCCCAAATAGTGTCAACCCCAGACGATAGAGGAAATACCCAAAGAAGAACTACCATTTTGCTTCAGGGATAATGTCACAAGAGCCTATATGAACAGGAGAACGCTAAGGAAAATGTTCGCAAGAGCCGAGGGCGACGTCGAGGGCGAATGCTACTCGAAGAGTGGAGGGAAAATTATGATATCGATTGCAGCACGTAAAGCATATGATGGATACGAAACAATAAAATCATTTTTATGTAGCGTGCATATAAGTTTCATATTTTTATGTAAAGGGACAGACATAAGTGTCAAGTATACCGACGGTGTGACAAAGCGTCAAGTATTGTGACGGGTGGCTCTTAAACGCCGACTGCTGGCACTTAGACATTTTGTTCACTTCATGACGCTTGGAGGCGCTGTAATAGCGACGCTTAATATAGTGTCGCGAATTGCGACATGTTCCTCCAAACGCTGCAATTGTACACTTTGTCTAAGTGTCAGCATATGACACTTTTCTATAAAACGCTTCGGTGGTATAGCTAATAGCCATGATGGTACTAGAAATTTCCAACATTCGTCAAAAGTTGCCAAACCAAGTGTCGGAATTTCCGCCAAATGTAGTAGTGGAAGATATATCATCAAAAACTGGTGGTTTAGAAAAATCGACAGTAGAGAAATACCAAATTCATGACTAGATGAGTGGATGAATAGATAACGATAGTCATGATATGAAATACCATCGTCAAAAGTAAGTCATCCTCATGATCTGATGATATGTAGAGAGGAGGATATTGAAAATAAATAATTTCACTCTTTATTTCTTCACAATGATCAGATGGTATATTGGAGAGATGAGAAGATTTTTTCTATCCTCATTCAGATGGAAAACTGAAATTCCACAAATCCTTAGTTTGATTATAATTAGCATCATTAAAAACTAATTTTCCGGAAGATTCAACAGGAACGATAGAAACGTGTTAAGAGGTTAGGACAATGAGAGAGAGGTGATAAAGGAGAAAGATCAAATTTCAGTGCAAATTCTTGTTCAGAAATAGAATCCCCCACGTAGTCATCATAAATGATATTGCAATTTTGTTGGTCAACACTAACTCCATCCTGAATTTGGTCCTCATGAACATCAGAAAAAAATATTTAAATAGGTGAACCAAATAACTCACAATCAATAGGACCAAAAGAACCAATAGATGGAGGATGAGGAGACAAAAAAACACTGTAAACATCAAATTCATAGTCCAAAATTGCATTTAAATCTTGAACATGTGGGTTAGGAGAAGATGGTGGTAGATCAATGGATGAACTTGCAATTTCTCCAACATCAACCTGCGTAAATGGAGTTGTTTGGTGAGAATAAGACGAAGAGTCACTTGAAACAAAAACTTCCTTTGCCGTAGATTTAGGAGCTCCATAACCAAGGTATGTTGGAAGACATTCGAAAGATTCATATTCTTTTGGATTCATAGAAATAGAAAAAGAAACTCTAACTTGTCTTTCATAAAATTCCAATTAACATCATCTTTATAAAATTCAAAACATAAATGGATAAAGCGACGATGAAAATCATTAAGAGATTCATCAGGTGCTTTTCTCAGATGCACGATTTCTCTATAAACATACTTATAATCATACATGCCACAGGTGTGGTAAATCTCTTTGACAAGATGTTCAAAAGAGGGGATATAATCAGTTGTTAATGTATAACACCATTCCTTAACACACGCTTTGAACGTGAGAATGAACAACATGCAAGCAGTATCCTCATAGTGAATATTGTGATAAGTGAAAAATTTGAGAAAGCGAGTGGTTTTCTCGAGAATTTTTGTTCCACCCTCACCACTGAAATTCAGATTTGACAAGTGATTGATTATTCCCACACGCACTTTCAAATTTGTAGTTCTGGAAATATATTTCATGGTTAAGATATGGGAAGAAGCCATTAAAGAGAAAAGGAAAGTTTAAACAGAATTCACGAGCTCGGCTTGTCATTTGGACCTCCTTCTAGCACCATAAATGTTGACGGTGCTGGACCTGCCAACATTCATGGGATCTGCCCAACATGAATTCCCAATTAGAACTCACACCATTTGGTGTAGGAGTCCCATCTGAAACACATCTTGGTTGCCTAAATGGTGGGTCTTAGTGGTATGCCTTGGCTGCAATACGCATAGAATTATGTATTTGTGTCTTTGGTTAAACAAATGTGTGACTCCGCGGAGGGTCAAGTGAAATGCATGAAAGGTTCTAACATGACAAGGGGAAAGTGAGTGAGCTCCTTAGAAGCCCTTAATAGTACGCAGCTTGAAAGGAACACATGAGCATAAAATAGATCATAAGTTAACCTGAAAAATAGTTCATAAGTTAACCATGCCATTAATATACAACAACATGCATTCAACAAGATTCATACTAATGCAAACACAATATTTCATAAGTGTTAGCGTAAATGAAATAACATATATTGCAAACATAACAAGAATATTCCTACTATATTCAAAACATATGCATAGAAACATGTTGGCTCTGAGGTTTTATTAAAGTGAAATTTTTAAGCATACATATACAATTGGCGAATTGCTAGCCCCAATAGTGGAACATGAAGCCAACACCTACTCCTCTAAAGAAATATACTCCCTCTATGCTATGGAAAAGCGAAGGCTCTGAAAAAACTACCAAGATTTCTATCTCAAGCCAAAAGCCCTTTACATGACCCATGAGGGTATATTTATAACAAAATGGGTGACTATTCATCTCCCTTTGAGACTCTTTGACTCCCCTCATGACTGATTGAATTCCTACAACCATGAACTTTGGACTTCATTACAAATGACTCTTCGCATTCCACAATTTACACTTGTAATTTCACTTATTAATTACAAAATAATATTACAATGTTTCTCATAACCATATAATAAAAAATAGGGTAGAGTCAACTAGATAGCCTAATAAGACAAAACATGTTAATCTTGAGTTTATGGAAACTCTAGCTCAGCCACCTCCACTTGTAGTTCCTCAGTCATATACTTATGTCAAGCTTTTTATTGTGTGATTAATTCCCAAAATTTTGTGATGGGATCAGTTTGGAAGCGGACTCTAGCCTCCATTGCATCTAGATAGATTGATTTGGAACATGCCTAAATTTCCTTCTTCAGCAGGAGCAACATAGTTTTGATCTGGATAGGGACACCAATGTACTTATTTGAATATTTCTCATGTTCACCTCTAGATATTATTTGGTGATGATCTGTATTAGATGGTCCAAGTATTCTTCTACCTCCTGTCTAACTTGATTCTGCATTTGGCTTTTGTGAGTGAGCCAACTAAAGGTATCTTGTGCTTTTTTTTCCATGAAATCCACGTTGTTGTTTAATTGTGCATGTAAGTCCTGAATGTTGGAAATTAATGAGGTGAGTTGTTTGTTACTCTATATGATCATCCACACTTGTGCTTCCTCCAACGCTGCCTATTACCTTATTTTATTTCCCAACTTGCGCGGTGCCCATTTGTGTTGCATTGACCACTCATGCACAACAACAATGGTTGTGTGGACAACCTTGGGATTCTTAGCATTATCCTTGCACTTATGTTTCACATGACCAGATTGTCAGTGGCATACCTCAGTAACTAGATTGGAGGTTTCTGTCTACTAAACACTCTGAGGTAAGTGTCATCCAGTGAAGCAAATCAGTCTGTTACTTCCAACACTGATTACATTGTTGTGTGGAACATGCAAGGTGGCTCTTCCTCAAAGATTAACTTTTACAGTTGAATGAGGAAGTGATCAGTCAATGTTTCCATTACTCTGTTGAAGCTGGACTCTGAAATCAACTTGTAGTATATATGCGTGGCAGGTTCTCATGGTGACCACGTCCAACTCATGCCATGGAATGGATTTCGAGTGAAAATTGCACCCAGAAAATAGGAAAACATGTAAAATATGGCTTTCTCACCCTTGGGAGGGTTCTTAGCATTTCTCACATGGATTCTCAATTTTTGAGCCAAAAAATCTGACCAGTTCAATTGTTTTCCTTCATTCACAACTTGATTAAGCATTAATGCCCAACCTTCTAGGCCTGGTATCGGTATTTCTTTTTCCAAAGATGTGGCTACATAATATGATCAAGTATTGATAGGTCTTCCTCCTATCTTTGGTCTTGTACGTATTTTTGGGTGTGTGGAAAAATTTTGAAGGCTTTTTCACCCAACCTTTGATGACATCCTTTGTGTTCAGGTAGTTGGTGACTACATGTAAATGTGAATCCATGTATGAATTTTACATCGATAGATGATACATAAGGTGGTAATCATGTGCCATGAAATAAGAAATCCTTTTTACATTGGAATTACTGAGATTCGTGGTCTTTTTATCTGTATGCGACAATATCTAATTGATTATTTCTACACATTGGACAACTAGGTACTTACATGCAGTATTCTATAATCCTAATCTTTAGTCATTGACATACCCATGTCAGTGTTCAAGATTTGATTTGAATTTCTTTGCTGATAATAATTTTTTCACCGTATGCCATGTGATTTCTGACTCTTTCTCTATGAACAACTGAGTGTCTGAGTAAACTAACATACTCACTATAGTACTCTCAACTGCCTCTCTGGTGCTACTTTCGATGGTGTCCTTGGATATATTTCTCTTGGCATCCATGCTGATAGTAACTGGTTAAGATAAGTCCTAAAAACATAACTGCAGCACCTACAAGAGACAAACGCACTCATGGAAAACACAAATTAGCTAAAGAAAATTGACTTACAAAGTAAGATCTGGGAAAAAACCACAAGACTGAGAGGGAATACTGTGAAAATTATGAGTTGAGGGAAGATACTGGCATCATGAACTATGAATTGCATAGCCTCATCATTCCATGGGGACTGTTTAGGCTTGATACTGCGTAATGCGCAGTCTCACCATGAGCAAACTTAGGGAGAGATTGTGCATTGCGCAGTTACAATGGCCAAGGGTCAGGCTTGAGCCCTAGAATTGCGCAATGCGCAGTTGGGAAAGCGAGGAAATATGCATTGTGCAGTCTTAGAGGCCAATCATGACGCTTGAACCTTGGACTTTCACAATTCCTAGTTGTACATGGCAATTGCTGGCCAAGTGACCTACAGATCTTCCTGAGAAGAGGGTGAAAATTGGAAGATCTTGAGTGATATGGAAATTAAGAGTGAAAATATGACTAAGTAAAGTTAAATTATTGCAAATAAAATTCATAAGATTAGCATGCAAAAGGAAAAAAAAACATGCATAGGAAGTCACTAAAACAAAGATCACCAGTGGGAAAAAAAACATAAAAGCTAATGTGACACTTGTAAAAAGTGAATGAAAAACTGAACAAACACTTCTACAAGATAATATAACGTAAAGTTACAAAACCTCTGAAAAGAAACAAGCAAAACAGGACTCACAGAAGTGAAATGACAGAAAAAACGACAAAAGACAACAATAGCAAAACTTACCCAGAAAACGCGGCAAACTCCACCGAATGCTCCTTAATCTCCTTGGGAAAGCTAGAGATCCAAGACTGAATGTTTAAATGAGCTCTACAAGCATCTATTATATATATATAGATATATATATATATATATATGTGTGTGTGTGTGTGTGTGTGTGTGTGTGTGTGTGTGTGTGTGTGTGTGTGTGTGTGTGTGTGTGTGTGTGTGTGTGTGTGAAAATTAGGGTTTATGATGCACATGCATAAAATAAGGGAAAAAACAACACTTGGAAAACAGTAAAAAATAGTAACTTGTGTCAGTATTCAGAAAAATAATTATCCAGTCCCTATTTTACAGGAGTTTCTTTTATTTTTTTAACTTTTTTTCTTTTTTTCTTTTCCAAGAAACTAACTTCTCACACTGCCAAGAAGGATTGCACAATTCCAAACCACAAGGAACTAGGCAACTCATTGACTTGGTGCATTATGTAGTTTCTGAGGGCAGGGAATATTTTCCGCAATTTCTGAGCTCAAGGCAGTCTTGCCCCTCAAGATTGCGAAAAAATTTATTTCAATGTTGGCTTGCCTTCGAAGATTATGTAATTCCTGAAGGGAAGACTGGAAAAGCTTCAAAGTTAAAACAAAATATGGCTTTTGAGTGAAAAGGATCAAATCGAGATTAAAAAAAGGAATCACAATCACTACATGAAATGATAATTCTTTGACACATAATGAATACTTGACAATAGTGATTAATGAGCTCCCTTGGACAGTAGGGAGGTTCCAAAATTTAAACATGGAAAAAATTTTGGAGGGTGGTTTTAGCAACTACAACAATTTCCTATATCTCTGCTTGTATATCTTTGAAATATTTTCCATGGCCTTCCATATTTCCTACCATCCATTATAAACTTATTTCAATATCTTAGACCCTCTTTGATAGTGCCACCTCATCTTTGTCTACTGGGCTAGAAGTAGTGTTCACCATCATGACCCACTTTCTCTACATGTGACCCTTGTTGGGATGACTTCAATTTTCCTCAAATAAAATATGTATCAAGAACCAATAGAAAAAACCCTTGCCCACCTATCAATAAATTATATAATGCCCTTCCCTAATAACCTATAAGAGAAAAATGCATTATCTTTACAATTTCCCTTTATTTCTTGCTTCTTTTGTTGCCACCTTCCTGTGGAAGAGTTCTGATACTGCCTCCATGTGGTGAAGAGTTGTGCTCTTATATATTTAGTGGTAGCTCTGATACCACCTCTATGTGGTGAATAGATACACTTTCTATTTATGTGTGTGGTATCTTTGATACCACATGTGATCATGACCCCAGTGTCTCCTACAGTTATAAGGCACCTCTTGGGCACACTATGACCCCTCAAGCATGCGACATCGATGTGTTCCACTTCTACCTCGTGAAGTACAGATTTATTCCACCCAAACTACACCTCATATAAATTTTATTTATATAATCTCTATACCATTAGTTACTTAACATAAATTCATAACTCTTTGATATAATGCAAGTAATATTACTATCTCATCTACTTGAGTTAATCTTGTTATTCATCAGTCAATCAGTTACATAGTATGTAGGATACTAAATCATCAAAAATATCATCATACACATGCACAATTTTTATAAAAATGGTCCTCCAACCTTCTATTACTCATAAAGAGTCACAATATAAACATTTTTCCAAGTCAACGACTTGATTCATAGGAGTACATAGCCAAAACCCAATAGAAAACAAGGAAAAACCTTTCCCACCTGTTCGAACACTACTCAGGTCATCTCGGCACTTGAATGACCCCACTCAGGTCAATTGGAACTTGGCTAAGCCTTTATCTTGGTTATTTCCTTGTCCCACTCAGGTTTACATGACCATAGACACTCAAGCTCACCCTTCTTCATCTGAGCTCTTCCTCGCACTCCTCACTTAATTCTTGCAACCTGCTTTGACTTTTTTTGGTTCACAATTCCATTTTGGGTGGTCTCCATATTACATTGTTGTTCTCCTCACTCGTCGTATGGTATATTTATATGGTGCTTGACTTAGCACCCATCTCCCCCATGTCATTCATTCCTCAGGTAAATATGGTTTCACATAATGTGTTTTGCGTCAGTCTAGCCCCATCATCCCACCCTCATCTTCATATGCAACCTCATTCACCCATTCACCTTGGTCATGCCACCCATCGATCGGTCCAAATCATCTCACTTCATCTATAGTTGACTCTCCTTTGGTCAGTCCATCACCATCTTGCCTCATCTTTGTTGACACCCCTTTAGTTGAACATGCCCCATGCTTGATTGGTTCATTCCACCTTGTCACACATGCACCCACTGCTTGATTTGATCATACACCACACTGACATGTTTCCCATTACTTAGTCACTCATCCTGAGGACATGTGGTGCCACCCTTGCATTTCCCGTGATACCTCCTCATGGTTTTCACCCATCGTTCGGGAAACTTTGATGCTTATTCATCCACATATACCATGTCACCAAGGCATCCATACCTGCCCAATAGAAACCCCAAGTGTCGCTTTTTCAGAAACTTTTGTTGGCGTTCCCTTTCCTAACATCCACTTCATCACATTGCCTATGATATCTTTGTCAAAAATCATGTGATGGGTATTTCTCCCATAGAACATGCCTTAGTTAAATATGTGCCAAATTCTACGGCTTGCCATGGCTCCCTTATCATGCAACAGGTGATACAACTGTGATGACCTCTAGATGAACCGAACAGAAGTATGGGAGAGTTGAAACGATCGTGGGTCAACTCAGCTAAAGAATGGGAGAGTTCAAATGAATCGTGGATCAACTCAACTAAAGTTGGTAGACAATGTTTTTGCAAGGTTGGCTAGACTCGTAGAGACATGATATGTTGCTGCAAGCAAAGGTACACACCCATTGGCCTACCCGTGGCACATATAAGTATATAATAGAGAAAACGAGTTGGAGGATACATCACATCATAGAACAAAACATCCACTAGAATAAACAACACAAGTTAGAAACCAGGCCATATGTCAAAATGGACATGATGAGGAGGGTTGTTGCCATAACAAGGGAATCTTGGAAGAGAGTATTTTTTCTTCCAACCATTCAGTTGTAAGGTGAACTGGCAAGTTGTTCTGATAGTTTAACCGTGCTAGACACCTCATGATAGGGTGGATTGGGTGGTAGCAAACTATGTGTGGCAGGTTTTGTGTGTATTCTTATTGTATATGGCTATGTGACTCAGGTAGGGTCCTGACCTATGCCAAGAACAATTTTTTAAATACTGCACCTCAATAATCTATTGTTTGGAGTATAACTTCAAATTATGTTCCTTCTACATTTGGCATATATTTTATGTGTATATGTGCATGGGTTTTGGAATGTTGAATAATGTTTACACATGAATGTTAAATGGAGATAATGTTATGAAGGATTAATGATGCAAAATTAAACTTATGGTTACACTTATGATTGAAAGTGAAGTAGTGGACAAAGATACTCTTGTGTTTTGAATTAAGTTTGATTTTTCTATATAACTTGTTTAAAAAAAAAAAATTACAATGTTGATTTGTAAGGCATAGTCTGGGTGAAGTATTGTCAAGGCGGTCGGGCCATTAGTGAAAAAAACACAGGTGACACACAACTAGAGATCGTAGGGCCCCTAAAATCATGAGAAGTTTCGACGGGGTGACATGAACACTAAAATGCGGCATAACCATTGACACCACAAAAATAATGTTATGATCTAAAATAAAAAATAAGGAATGTCAACTATGGCTAACCAAAATATAAAAAAATCAATGCAGCATTACCATTGATAAACATTTTAATACATTGCAAAGATTAAGTTGCAATGTCACATAACCATGTAGGAACATTGTAATCCAAAACAATCCAAGAAAAATGTTGCAATGCAACAAAAACTTTGATGAATGTCACAATGCAACATTATCTTTGATAAACTTTACAATATCACAACACAATTAATAATGAACCATAGTCCACCATAATGAAAAATGGCCAACCAAATTCAACCAAAATAAACATGATGATGACCCTCATAATGCAACATAACCATTTGGTATTGGGAACATAGCAATTTGACATTGTCAGTGAAGAACAATGTTGCAATTTAACATAACCTTTGAGGAATGTGATTTTGAAGAACCAAATTCAATGTAACATAGCCCCTCAATGAATGTCACAATGCAACATATCCATTAAGGAATGTAGCCATTTAAAACATAAAGTTAGCAAAGATGAATGTCACAATCCAACATGCTCCTTGATGAACTTTGCATCATGGTGAAACCCTTAATGAACGTTGGAATCTAACATCACACTTGTGACCACCATAATGCAAAACTCCTTACTAAATGTCACATTGTGACAATAATGAATGAGCATCACAATGTATCATAAGCCGTTAGATGAACATTACAATGCAACAAAACCCCTAATGAAAACTACAATATAACAATAGCCATATTTCTATCCAATCTAAATCATATTCAAACATGATCAGCAATAACCATCTATATTAAAACCTAGTTCAACTTAGTAAGTCATGGTCAAACACAATTAACAATGGTCAAGAATAGTCAAGCAGAATCAAGAATAGTCAACTATATTCAAACATGCTCAACAACCATGGTGAACCATATCTAACCATACAAAAATGGAACATGGTCAATCATATTCAACCATAATTAAACATATCCAACCATGGTCAATCATACTCAAACTTAATTAACCTTGATCAAAACATCTTAACCATAGTCAAATATAATTAACCATTATTAAAAATAATCAACCATAATCAAGTAAGATGAATCATAATCAACTATGGTTCAACATAATCCAACATACCAAACAATGTTAATCTGTTGAGATTTTTCTTTTAATTATTTTTGGAGAAAATCTCATGTAGGTGACAACAATAGGATTTGTTGCTAAATTGACTCCATCTATTTCTGATGAGGAGTTAATGCATCTTATATTTGTTGTGAGTGAATTTATGATTCTGTTTCCATTCACAGCTATAAAATGTAAGCCCGTAGAGGCAAGTGAGCATGATGAGGAATGTGAGGTGAGTGGAAGAGATGAGCAAATGAGAAACTCTGCTATTGTATTTATCTAGTTGTTTAATGAGATTGTTGATGCCCTGTTAGGTGGACGTAGCCTAGATTGGTTGGGTGAACAACGTTAAAATATGTGTCTTTATGTTTGTTTCTGTTGTGTGTTCTATATGTTTTATTTAGTTATTCCGTTGTTGAACTCTACAACTTGGTATCAGATCCTGGCAGAATTGTCATGTGATTCAAGCTGTGTTGACCTGATGTCTGTGTGGAGGAGCCACAGCAAGGCCATGAGGCCGAGTCTGTTGTGCGTTGAACTGGTGGTGAACTGTGTGTTGATAACTGGTCATTAGAATCCAAAGGCTACTGTTGTGTCATTCACTGTGTATGAAGGCTGTTGGCGGTGAATCGTTGAACAAAACAAGCAGCACTGAATTGTGCAGCGTTGAATCGTTGCACAAAACGAGCAGCAGCGTTGAATCTTGGCGGCAGCGCATGAGTTTTTCAACGATATAACACTTGGCATCATTTGCGGAAGCACAGTTTGAATA
Organism: Pinus albicaulis; assembly: GCA_034641835.2. Lineage (NCBI taxonomy): Eukaryota > Viridiplantae > Streptophyta > Pinopsida > Pinales > Pinaceae > Pinus > Pinus albicaulis. The sequence goes on from JAXQQM020059959.1 coordinate 106,811, forward strand.
AATGTTTATGACTATTGAACAGTGGCAGCTCTGTGAGTTGAATGGAGAAGGGTGCCACAGTAAGATGTCGTGAGTTTATGCCATCGAATTTCTAACATGCCAATCAAATCGATTTTGAAGTTTTTTAAAGGTCGCTTTGTTTTATTATAAATCGATTTGTGTTTTACATTTCGTAAATCGATATGCTACGGCCTCTTTCAAATCATGTTACATTGACTTGACTTTCAAATCGTTTTACATTGAGTCAATGTGTATTTAAAAAAAAAAAATCGATTTGTGTTTTATATTTTGTTATATCGATAGTATATATCAATTTGAGTAGTAGTAAAATCGATTTGTATTGTGGTGGTTTAAAATAGATTCGACTTTTAAAATCAATTTGGAGTGTAGTTTTTTTTAAATCGATTGGTAATTATTAAATGTTATTTGCATATGTAACAAGGGAAAGGCATTTGTATAGGTGAAGGGCATTCTTTAAGGCAGGGGCATGTTTTCATCAAAATTAATTTTGATTAAAATAAATAAACAAAAAAAAAACTTTATTTATTAAAAGTTGCAATTGGAGATTTTTTGTGACACGAGCTATTAAGCTATGGCAAAAACACAAAGTGCTCGGTTTGAGATCGAGAAGTTCAATGGAAAAAAAAACTTCGAGATTTGGAAAGTGAAGATGTATGATCTACTCGTGCAACAAGGCGTGGCGAAGGCGCTGTTGGGAAAAGATAAACAGCCTTACACCATGAAAGATGATGAATGGAGTGACTTGGATGAAAGAGCACTGAGCGGCATTCGACTGTGTTTGGTGGATGATGTTTTGTTAACATCGTGTCAGAGAAAACTGTTGCTGGTTTGTGGACAAAGCTTGAAAATTTGTACATGACAAAATCCTTAACCAGTAGGATTCTTCTGAAGCGATAGTTGTACAGCTTGTGCATGAAGGAAGGTACGATGATAACTGATCATCTGAATACCTTTAATACTCTCCTGGTGCAGTTAGAAAGTACAGAAGTAAAATTTGAATCCGAAGATAAAGCTGTAACTTTATTATGTTCGTTGCCCGAGTCATGGGATCGTTTTGTTACTTCTATAAGTCTTAGTTCATCAGAAACCCTTGAATTTGATGATGTTGTTGGAGCTTTGTTGTCCGAAGAAAAAAGGAAGAGGTCAAATTCAGAAACCTCTACATCAGAAGAAATGATGGTCAGAGGTCGTTCTAAAGAAAGACGCTTTAGTAAGCACAACAACTCGCGTTCAAAATCGAAAGGGAAGAAGAGTAAGGTAAAGTGCTGGTTTTGTGGCAAATTAGGACATTTGAAGAAGGACTGTTGGAAGAGACAGCAAACATCCAAAGGATACTCTTCGATAGAAAAGAAAGAAGCAAACACGACAGATATAGGTTCAACATCCATTTCAGGTATGAGTGATGAAGTGTTATCATTTAGTTTGTCTAATCATGATCAACATTGGATGTTAGATTCTGGTGCGTCAAATCACATGTGCATTCATAGAGAATGGTTTAAAACTTATAAATCAATCAATGATGGAGTTTTTTACATGGGAAATGATGTCTCATGTAATATTGTGGGAATTGGAAGCATCCAGATTAAAATGTTTGATGGGACAAATAAAATTCTAACTGATGTAAGACATGTACCTGAACTAAGAAAAAACCTCATTTCACTAGGAGTACTAGACACTAATGGATATAAAACCTTTATTCAAGGTGGAGTAATGAAATTTTATAAAGGAATTTTACTAGTCATGAAAGCAAAGAAGGTTGGAAATCTTTATCAATTAGAAGGAAGAACAGAGTCAGACCATGCTTCTACAGTATCTAAAAACGACAGTGATTCTATTCGTTTATGGCATCAAAGGTTGGGCCATATGAGCGAAAGAGGATTAAAAATTTTGTCTGATCGTAAATTACTTCCTAGTTTAAAATCTTCTAAGTTAGATTTCTGCAAACATTGTCTGTTTGGGAAACAATGCAATCAGAAGTTTAAAACTGGAAAACATACTAGTAAGGGAATTCTTGATTATATCCATTCTGATGTTTGGGGTCCATCTCCTACAACCTCATATGGAGGATCGTCATATTTTGTATCTTTTATTGATGATTTCTCTAGAAAAGTGTGGGTCTACATGTTAAAGAAGAAGTCTGATGTGTTCACAGTTTTCAAGCAGTTTAGAGCATTAGTTGAAAACATCACTGGAAGAACCATTAAATGTTTAAGAACTGACAATGGTGGTGAGTTCACTTCAAAGGAATTTGATAATTATCGCAAGGATGCTAGGATCGAAAGACATAAAACCACTGTATATACTCCTCAGCAAAACGGAGTTGTTGAACGCATGAACAAGACTCTTTTAGAGAGAGCAAGAAGTATGCTTAGTAACGCCAATTTGCAGAAGGAATTATGGACAAAAGCGGTTTCTACAACTTGTTACTTGGTAAATAGATCACCATCAACTGCGATAGGATGCAAAATTCCTCAAGAGGTATGGAAAGGTTATCCATGTGATTATTCTAAACTGAAAGTTTTTGGTTGTGATGCATATGCTCTAGTTCCGAAACATCAGCGTTCTAAGTTAGATCCTAAATCAAAAAGATATATCTTTGTTGGATATGGTGATGGGACTAAGGGATATAGGTTGTGGGATCCTACTACTCACAAGATCATCATTAACAGAGATGTTAAATTTAATGAATCTTCACTTGAAAATCCAGATGTAGATGATAAATTGAAACAAGATAATGTACCTAAGCTTCAACACATTCAGTTTGAAACCAGTTCAAATACTGATGATAGTCCAGATGAACAAGTTTCAAATTCAGATCATGAACAAGTTTCAGATGCAGATCATGAACGTGTTTCAGATGCTGATCATGAAGAAGTTCCTACAGATAATAATCAGCAAATTGTGGAAGTACCAAAAACATCTTTAAGGAGGTCTACGAGAATCAGATGACTTCCTAAAAGGTATGATGATTATGTTACTTCAGTTGCTTTAACTGCTAACGATGATGAACCTTTGTGCTATCAGGAAGCTATAGAAGGTTCAAACAGTGGTAAGTGGAAAGAGGCTATGAAGGACGAGATGAAGGCGTTAGCAAAGAATGCCACATGGGATCTGGTAGAACTTCCTAAAGACAGAAAAATTGTGGGATGTAAGTGGGTTTACAAATTGAAGAAGGGTGTTGATGATACAGAAGACAGGTACAAAGCGAGGCTGGTCGCGAAAGGTTTTTCTCAGAAAGCCGGCATTGACTTTCATGAGATATTTTCACCAGTTGTAAAAATTGTTTCAATTCGGATTGTGTTAGCATTAGTTGCTTTACTTGATTTAGAATTACAGTAACTAGATGTTAAAACTGCATTTTTACATGGAGATTTAGATGAGGAGATTTACATGGAACAACCGGAAGGGTTTGTTCAAAATCGCAACAAGAAATTTGTCTGCAGGCTCAAGAAATCATTTTATGGTCTTAAGCAGTCACCTCGACAATGGTACAAGAAATTTGATTCTTTCATGATGAGTCAAAATTATATAAGAAGTGAATATGATCATTGTGTTTACTTTAAGAAATTAAGTAATGGCATGTTCATTATCTTAGTATTGTATGTTGACAATATGCTTTTAGCAAGCAAAAGCATAACAAAGATCAACAGGTTAAAGGCTCAGATGGCTAGGACGTTTGATATGAAAGATCTAGGAGCAGCAAGACAAATTTTGGGCATGGAAATTTTCAGAGACAGGAGCAATGGTAAGCTGTGGCTATCACAACAGAAGTATATTGAGAAAATACTCTTGAGGTTTGGTATGAACAATGTGAAGCCTGTTTCAGTCCCTTTAGCTTCCCATTTTAAGTTTTCTTCAAGTTTATGTCCTAACACTAATGAAGAAAAGGAATATATGTCTCGAATTCCATATGCCAATGCAGTAAGTTATTTGATGTATGCGATGGTTTGTACTCGACCAGATATTTCACATGCAGTTGGGGTTGTCAGCAGGTATATGGAAAATCCAGGAAAAGAACATTAGTCAGCAATGAAATGGGTGCTTCGATATCTGAAAAGCACAAGTGATTATTGTATCACTTATAACAGGAGTAGTGAATTTGTTTGCGGATATGTTGATTCCGATTTTGCAGGTGATTTGGATAAGAGAAGGTCAACTTCAGGGTATGTCTTTACTCTTGCAGGTGGAGCTATTAGCTGGATGTCAAAGCTACAAAACATTGTTGCTTTATCCACTACAGAAGCAGAATACATAGTTGTTTCACATGCTTGCAAAGAAGCGGTTTGGTTGAAAGGTTTGTTTGGTGAGTTTGGTGGGTTACAGGACAACATCAAGTTATTTTGTGATAGTCAAAGTGCAATTCACTTGGCTAAAAATCCGGCCTATCATAGTAAATCAAAGCATATACCTATCAAGTACCATTTTGTAAGACAGGTTATCACTGAAAGGGGAGTCTCTCTTGAAAAAGTGCATACAAAGGAAAACTATGCAGACATGTTCACGAAACCAGTTTTGTTAGAGAATCTACGATGGTGTCTGGCTTCTCTTGGCTTGCAGAAAAGATAAAAATAATGATGGAATAGGGTATCAAGATAATTGTTGTCAAGGTGGAGATTGTTGAGATTTTTCTTTTAATTATTTTTGGAGAAAATCTCATGTAGGTGACAACAATAAGATTTGTTGCTAAATTGACTCCATATATTTCTGATGAGGAGTTAATACATCATATATTTGTTGTGAGTGAATTTATGATTCTGTTTCCATTCACAGCTATAAAATGTAAGCCCGTAGAGGCAAGTGAGAATGATGAGGAATGTGAGGTGAGTGGAAGAGATGAGTAGATGAGAAACTCTGCTATTGTATTTCTCCAGTTGTTGAATGAGATTGCCGATGCCCTGTTAGGTAGACGTAGCCCAGATTAGTTGGGTGAACCACGTTAAAATCTGTGTCTTTATGTTTGTTTCTGTTGTGTGTTCTATATGTTTTATTTAGTTATTCCGCTGTTGAACTCTACATAATCATAAATACATTATTAACATATTAAACCATAATTAAATACCTTCGACCATCATGAACTATAATTAATCAAAATCAAATATAATTAACCCTATCCAACTATATTAACCCTAATAATCCAAAATCAAATATAAGCTCAACAAGTCAACAATAATCAACCATGAAAAAGCTTTAGTTCACCTGATTTCACAGAAATCTTGACATCGCCTGATTTGACCTTAATATCTGTTGCATCAAATCTCTGTGCCTGGGTGGGCTGCCATTAGATGGATATTTCTTGGCTGACGAGGGACAGATTCACAGGAATCAATTCTCCATGTCGGTAAATCGAAACAATCCTCACCGAAGCCTTCGATTCCCGGCTGCTTAGTGAGTAACAAATATTTCAAGAGCGTAGTTTAAGAAAAGGGTTGGCATGGAAGACTGGGTTTCGCAATGACTTTTGAAACAATGTAGAGCAAAAGAATCTACAGTTGTACACTTATCAATACTTGTCTCTCGGTCTGAAATAGTTGTCAATACAGAAAAACTCGAGAGGATGACAGTAACAGACATGTGAAGATTTTCTTGACTCACGATGGCAAGAGGATGACAGCAACAACTATGTGAAGATTTGCATCTAGGTTTTGCATTTATAACATTACAATCACGTTATATTTAGAAAAGCATCATGCGCTGTACAGAACTACTCTAACTAATGTCTGACATATTAATAAAAATGCCACTGCAACGTTTTATATCTCATGCGCTCCCATCATCTGAAAAAATATATATGTTGAGATGCTCGACCTTCAACTCCCATCGTTAAAACATTCTTAAATGGCGTGGTGAATCTAGGCTCTTGTCATTTTCAAATACTCATAAAAGCAATTTATCATTTAGGTTTATAAGCATGTCATTGTCCTCCTTTAGCAATGAGTATTCAATTGTTTTATTTAAGCATCTATGTAAATGGTCGAGTTTAAAATAAAGAGAAGTAATTATGTTATTTTATATGTTTATACCTCACATGTTTGTTGAATATAAAGTAAAGTAAGTTTAATCTTTTATATATAAATAATTAATTAGTTATTAATTAGGTTTAATGAAGGTGGTTGGAAGGAATAATTTAAATTTTTGGAATTTAAAATATTAATAATATTATTTGATATGCAAATATGTTATTGATTATCTCTTGGATTTATTAATTAATTACGGTGGCTGGAAAAATTAATTATTATTTTTTTCATTTAAAATCAATTTTCAAAAATAGCATGTTATTAATTAACATTTTATTCTAAAGATTTTAAATATTATGATATATTTTAAATTAATATACAACATAAATTATAAACATTTGGATAAAATCCTAATGGTACTTAAAGTATTGCTATAAGAAATTCACCTAAAAATGAGCCTCAAACCAACATCAAATGCAATACCTTTGTGAAATCTCAATATAATGATTAGTTAGATGCAATATCTATCTTTTATATGGAATAGGTATTATTAGAGACAAGGTGTATTATCATCCTAGTTAAATTTTGAAAATATCAATGGAAATGTTTAATATTGAGAGGAACTTTATTGAGAAGTAGAATGAAATATGGATATTAAAACTTGCTACTTAATCAACTATAAGGTATCTATATAAATATTATTTATTTTATAAAGTTGTTTGTTTAAGTTATAACTTATACAATGTAGTTAATATATGTTGTAGGGATCAACTTACTTGAAGGTGTAATATTACAAACTATATATATGTAATAAAACAAATTGGATTCACGAAAATTTTGCATTGCAAAATATGAATAACATTAAAAATATTGTTACTTCTAATTTTAAAGAGAAAATGTGGTGTGAGAAAGATTTAGAGGCTAAAATAAAATTAAGATATTATAAGGAGGTCATCAACCCTACTCTAGAAGATCAAAAGTATCTCTCTGTTTTAACTATCTCAAAGAAAAATATTAATATAACCAAGATAAGAATGAACTCTCATGAGCTCCATAGTGAAACAGGTAGTTGGGAAGTTCCTGAAACACCATGGGTGGAAAGGATCTACCATCTGTGTGAGAATATAAACATTGAGGATGAAAATCACTTCCTCTTAGAGTGCCCTGCGTACACCCACATTAGATCTCAGTTTCATAAGCTTTGCTGCAATACCGACCTTCCTAGCCTTTCAACATGTCAAAATTATAGTGAGCTAGGGACTCTTTTCTCCAAGCTCTTTGAGCATAGGAGTACAATTTTAAAACAAACTAAATAATTTGTTTCTTTAGGTCCAATAGAACAAAGTGTCATCATCACAGACACACATATATATTTGTAATTGACAAAGTGTATACCAACATAGTTGACATATATATATATATATATATATATATATATATATATGATGATGATGATGATGGTTAACGTCCACTCAGACCAATCTTTGGTCTGTCGGACCTAAGGAAAAGAATTATTTAGTTTGATTTAAGATTTTATTCCTGTGCTCAAAAAGCTTGGAGAGAAGCCTCCTGAGCTCACTATAATTTTGACATCTTAAAAGGCTATGAAGGTCAATATTGTAACAAAGATTATGAAACTGAGCTCTAATGTGGTTGTACTCGGGGCACTCTAAGAGGAAGCGATTTTCATCCTCGATGTTCATATTCTCACAGAGATGGCAGATCCTTTCCATCCATGGTGTTTTAGGAGCTGTCCAATGACCTGTTTCACTATGGAGCTCATGAGAGTTCGTTCTAATCTTGGCTATATTAATTTTCTTCTTTGAGCTAGTTAAAACAGAGAGATACTTTTGATCTTCTAGGGTGGGGTTGATGACCTCCTTATAATATCTTAATTTTCTTTTAGTTGCTAGATCTTTCTCACACCACATTTTTTCTTTGAACTTAGAAGTAGCGATTTTTTTAATGTTATTAATGTTTTGCAATGCAACATTATTGTCGATCTCCCAATGGTTTAACCAGACCCTGGTGTCTTTATACCAACCTCATTTAAGCCTTAGGTGGTTTTGGTTGGAATTTAAAGCTATCTTAGGAAGTCTATGGTCTCCTATGCTATTGAGCTTGTGCTTGTACAACAGAAGCCTAGTCATAGCTAGGCTCTCGATAGGGGAAAGACACACTTCTATAAGGAGAATAGGATAGGGTGTATTGCTTTTAATTTTAAGGTGCTGCAACCCCAAACTCACATCCATATAAAATAACAGGAGTGACTAAAGTTTATATATATATTTATTTGTGATTGAAAAAATGTACACCAACATAGTTGACGTAAAAGACATTACAGCCCAAAAAAAAAAAGTATATCTTTATATAGTTATAAGATAAAATAAATAATTAAAAAAAATGCTTATATTATAAAGAACTTTCATAAAATAATAAAATAATTTAAAAATATTAAATAATTTTTACTTTATTAAATAACTATCAATTAATCTTCTTAAATATTTTTTATTAATTATTATAAATATATTAACCAAATTATATAATATTTAAAATAATAAAATTAAATAATTAAAATTAGAAAATAATAATAATAACAGCAGAAATTAATCCAGGAAAAGAGAACAAAAAAACACCTAAAATTCTTTTTTAACTTTTTAAATTCCCTAACCACAGAAAGCAGTCAAAATATCAGTACTTGACTTGGGGAAAAAAATGTTCTATGGTCCTCGGTCGACATGCCTATGCACTATCTCCAGATATATAACTGCATATTGTTTCAACCCTGGTTATTCCAAGCAACCAAAAAATATAGTGAATTAATTATTCACTTCTCAATCCAAACAATAAAAATAGAAATTACAGAGAATGAATCAAATCTAATCTACAATGGTAACATTTGATTAACAACTTAGTTGATCTCAGAGTAAATAAACCGATGGTGATCATACCTAATTCGTGTTTGAAACTCCAATCTCCCGCTGATGGCAATAAAACAAATAAAACGATGTTTGTTATAGAAACACCACCCAGCACCACATCAACAAAACTAAAGGGAAAGCACAATGAAACCTTCTCGCCTACTCTCTTTATTTTTATCATTTTCGTTTTTGAAAATTGGTCATCAGCCAGCTGGGAGACTGGCCTTCATTTATAAAAGTGGTCATAATTTGGGAACAAACCACGGCCTTCAGCGGTTACGACTACACGACGCCGCTTGGAGACCAAGCCAACCGTATTTTTCAATCTGACGGGCAAGGAATTATTTTTAACGGGTAACCATAACAAGAAATGTTTTTTAAGGGATAACCCAAAAAAATTATTTTTAGATTATGTGTGTTAAATTTTTGATTTGAAATTGAAAATTTTTCAAATATTTTTCATATTGTTTGATAATGTATTAGATAAAAATTTTCTTTCTAAATAATATTTTGTTCATTCCTTTATTTAAAAATCATTTTTTTCTGAAGTCCAATTTCAATATAGTTTCCATATAGACTACATCTAAAACCTCAATATATAGAAATACAGCAATTGTTTGATAATATATTAGTAATTTTGATAAAAACTTTTTTTTACATAATTAGTTTAATTAATTTATTTTTAATGAATTTTATTAAATATGAGTATTTTTCTCAATTATTGAAATTTAGTTAAAATATTTTCTAATAAATTAAAATTATTTTAAAATCATATAAATAGTTAAAACAAATTTTTATTCACTTTTATATTTTAAACATATTTTTTATAAAAGAAAATATATTTACTTTCTCATATACATATAACTAAAGAGGTTAAAGCACTAAATCTTATGAGTTATATCATACTTTATCATAATAAGGAAAGTGTTAATTAAATTATTATTTACATTTATTATAAATATATTTTAATTTATAATATTTATTATTTTAAATTATAATAATAATCATATTATAAATTTTAATATAGATTTAATTGTTTAAAAGTGTATTTTTATTTATTTACTTTTAAGCATATCAATATTAGTATATGTTTTTATTTTTTATTTTTTTGAAATAAATAATATATACGATATTATTTATTATTTTTTTAATTAGGATGATTATTTTTCTCATATTTCGATCATATTGATTATTATTATTAAGTTGATTATTACAACTATTTCTTAAATGTCGTAAAAGATAAATTACAACATGTCTCAAAAAACTTTAACCCTTAGAAAAAACAAAATATTCATTAAAAAAACTTAAACTGAAATCTTTTGACATAATATTTTTTGATTTTTTATTAATATTTTTATTTATATAAATTTATTTAAAAAATAAATAAATATTTTCAAAAAATTTATAATTTTGATAAAAAATTATAGCTATTATTTAAATTTTAAATTGAAATATACAAAATTATATTTAGTTTTTATAATTCATTTAAATAATTATAACTATTGCAAAACTTTTTAGAAGAAAGAAATGTGGGAGCATTAGTCTAAATTTGTTACAGATATAGGAAAACTTATGGACCCACAAATTGAGAGCTCTTTCTTAATTATATGGATGGTAGTGCATGGTCATTCATGGCTGAGGGATTTGTTTGGTTAATTTAGAACTTAACCTACTAGTTAACTCCTTGAAGGTTCTCTTTCCAATTATTTTCATTTAAGTCATTAATGTTTTGATGTGAAGTTCTAGATAATAAAAAATATGGTAGATTACAATGTATATTAATGTTCAGTAAAATTAAATAGTGTTTCTTACCTTAAGAAGGTAAGAGACTATTTAAAAGTATCATTTTAGTTTTTCTCATTTAAGATGTTAAGACAATTGTTAGTGTGACAAATATTTTGAAAATGAAATCTAGTGTGAGTATAAGATGGGCAATCTAAGAGAAATTATTTTTCATCTTCAACCGTAAGAGGTAGCTGAATTGGTGATTGACTTGTTATAAAGTATTGTTTAAACCATGAGATTCAAATTGTGGCAAAGGTGATAAATTGTTTCATATAATGGTATTTTGAAAATTGGTCATGAGAATTTGTTCTTATTTTAACAATGTGATATATTTTTTGAGATTTGGGTTGATCATCTCCTTATAATATCTTTGTTTTTATCTTTCCCTATAGCTCCTTATCACTACATAATTTTTGAAGTAATAATATTTTTAATATTATTATTTTACAAAATTATTTCTTTCTTCATCCACCTATGGTCTAGTTAACACTAGCATACTTATGTCATCCTAACCTCAGCTAGAAGAGGAAATTTTGTTTAGAACTAAAATCACCTTTAGCAAACCTCTTGGCTTCCATGTTGTTTAACTTCCTCTTATAATAAGATACCTAGACATAATTCTCAAGAAATAAGATACCTAAACATATCTATACTTTGAATAGAGAAAAGATTATAATTAAAACATTATTAATTCCTAGTAATAAGTATATGAATATATCTAATAAAATATTAAAACAAACACACATATAAATTAAAATTTACATATAAACTTTGAATATCTCTATAAATTTTGAAACTTTATTTTAATTTGGATTAGAGAAAAAAAAACAAAACTTATTATTTTCATAATATAAAAATATAATAAAAATCAATAATATGATTGGATAAGGAACAACATACTAAAACATTAATATTGATTTGTTAGATTTTCACATAAATTTATAAAAAAAATTGTATTCTTAATTTTGACCAAAAAAACAACAATATACATACATTAAAAACTATATAATTGTTACTCAATTAATTGTGTTTCATTTCATGAACATAAAAATGAAAGAAACTCATTTTAAAAAATGTTAAAATAAGTATCTTACTAGTATAATTAATATGTAATTTATTTTAACAATTAATATATAAGGGTAGTCTAATTTATAGGCAAAATGATTTTTTCACCAACAATATAATATCAAGTAAGATTGTGATTTTTTGTTATTTAAAATCATTTTTGATGCATAAATAAATTCAACGCCCTAAAAAATCTTAAGCACTCTAATTTTACAAATTAAACAATTTAAACCCAAAATTTTAAAAATTTCTACTATATTTTAATTAAACTTACCCAAATAAATCTAAAAAATCATTTAAAATAATTTCATCTCTAAAATTAGACTGGCCATTAATGTATAATTTATTTTCAATTATTTGTATCCTCTAGTATTTGCATACTCTAAAATTAGACTACCCATTACTATATAATTTATTTTGATCCATTATTTGTATCCTCTAAAATTAAAATTTATTAGAAAACTTCCCACAATTAGACTAACCATTACTATATAATTTATTTTGATCCATTATTTGTACCCTCTAAAATTAAAATTTATTAGAAAATTTTCCACCCAAATATAGTTCGGTGTGATTTGCAAGTAGTTAGACATATTTCAGAAAAATCATTTGAAAGATTTGAAGATGTGGAAAATTGTATAGTAGAGCAAAGTATTTCCACAGGATGCAACATTTGCTAATATGTCTCATAAGTTTGATGATTAAATTTGAAGAAAGCCAATAAGCCTATCCCGCTTTCATTTTTTACCAAAGGAAAGAGTATTCATCCCCATGACAAAGCCCAATCACTCGGTTCCTCATCTCTTTCCAAAGAAGTGCCTACGATTGTCCCAACAACTGGTCCAAACGAAGAAAAATGCGAAATAACCATAGCCAACACATCACAGAAATCTCGGTTACGAAAAACATGCTTTTCCTATTTATGAGCCTCTTGAACCTCGGTTACCGAGACATGCTGCCCTGGGCACGTATGGTGCGGGAAAGAATTCCACCGGAAGAGAGACTTTCCATGAAGGGAGTCATAGAGTGGAACATTGATAGTGCAATTTGCGGCACAAATCGAGGAGCAATTGCTTGATCGAGATGATAGTTGAATATAAAATGATGTGTGTTGAAGGAAGAAGTGAAGTTGAAGCTGTAAAACACTCATCCAGTGTTTCTTTGTTACTACGGCAGGAGTGGTGGGAGAGTTTGAGTCATCCTTTGTTATGTTGGATAAAATGGAGAAAGAAGTTCTCGAGGATGAACGAGGGGAGATATAATGTTTAATCGATGTACGAAAGCCACAGACAAATATGATTGGTGCGCTCCACGGCCCTTAATCCAAGAACATTTCTGTGGAGGGCGAGTTTGCTCTCACGGATAAAGTGAATTGATGCGATGAATTTGAAATGAAATAATATAAATCGGTATGAAGACTTCTGAAGATTGGATTGAAGAATATTCTTGGTCCAAAAACCCAAAGAATATCCTGTGGGAAAATGAGTTCATCTTGTGCTCTACCATCTAAGTTGGTAGACATTTTAAAAAAGTTACGAAGCATTCCCTTGCCCCTTGAAGTTTATCTTTGGGGAGACTTCTGTCTGATAATTACTAAATTTTTGATTTCTTTGTGTACAGTTCTAAGATGAAAAAGTCTATAGACAAGCTTAACGGACTTTCACAGTACAAAGTCTTTTTGCGACGGTATGGCATAACGGTTGATGATCCTTTGGTACATCGCGAGAAGCTTAGAAACTGCAAAGAAAGCTTACAAAGAGATAAAGCCTCCACCTGATTGAGCTCGGAGTAAAAGAAAGAGAGCTCAAAAGGCCTAAAGGAAGCGAGAGGGCCAAAAGAAAGAAGAGGACATTATCACTATAAGCCTAAGACCCATTACCTACCGGCCTCATGACATTCGTCCCAAAGATGCCAAATTGGCCAAAATGAAAAGAAGTTGTACGGTGGCTCACGTGAGGTCATTGGTCACACCTCCAACATGTGCCCCATAGCCCTAGAGTCTAGAAGGTCTTGGTAAGAAATGCGCTAAGTTCGAACAACCATCTACAAGTCGGGCCCATCGAACAGAACCTAGATGTGCCGTGTCCTCACTCATTTCACTCGTGACGGTGCCACAATCGGCCTCTCCATTCGGCAACATCTTTGGCGTCCTCTGCCTCTTCCTCGTCGATGACTATTCCTCCTCCTCTTCGAAGGTCAATATGTGTTGTCAATGCTCGACTCGGATACTTGTCATTGTTACAGTCGGTCCCGATTCTTTCTCTTCTCTTTTGAAAGAAGAACTTCCCCATGTCCTCATGGCTCAAGTTGATGATGATTTGAAGGTTTTGCTCAAATTAGGGCCATGGATGAGGTGATCTCAAAGCTGCCCTCCTTGCATCTTATATGAAAAAATACTGGTTCTTGGTTATTCCGGTTCCTCCAGCAGTAGGCTTAATTTTGTTGATGCCTCTTATGGTAGCAACACCAGAGCGATATCTCCTCCACAATTCTAACAAAGCTCGTGCACTCCTTTGGGGAGGTGAGCAAGGAGATACATGACCTAAAATCGAGTGACATGAAAAATGAAATTTCTATCACGAAATCTCAAGTTCAACGTAGTCATCCTCTTCATCCATTTCGGGACAGAAGACTGACTATCTGTTTGTCTGCTCCCAAGAGCGAAGTACAGATTGCAGAAGCCGTTGACACTAGTAGGTTTCGGAGAGATTGGTGACATGCGGTCATGACCATGCAATGCCAAGCATCATGTACGGGTAAATATTTGTATTCTTGGTCATGTTTATAAAGTCAACATAGACCGGGAATGATTATAGTGATCTCAAAGAAAATAGTCCCATCCAAATCTTGGACCACGCAAGAAAATAGCAGGGACTAGGAACTAAGCATTGAAAGCTTGAAGTTTCAAAAGGCTGTTTGTGTGTTTTGATTCAAGATGTGTGTGAAACTTTCCTTTGCGGTTTACATTATTCCAATTATTTGTATTTTAGGAAATATATTTTTAACGAGTTGAGCCCATGGGTCGTTTAGATTTCTGACAAGTCCTCTGAGATATTTCATTACGTTTACGGGGAACGAATAGAATTGCCCTATATATCTAGACCAGAATCTCACCCATGGTTAAGGCCATGCAAGAACTTCACAAAGCTGAAAACGACACGGAAGAACTCAAGGATCACAAAAACACGATCGAGAATTGAAGAGCAGTTGAGTTCTCCAAGGTCCGAAACAAATCTCTGGGGTCGGAGAGAATTTGAAGAAGCATGTTGCTCGGAAGAGCCAAATGCCTTTTTAGCCTGAGAAAGCAACATTGTGTTGAATTGCCTTACAAGGAGGTTACATTGGCGGACAGCAGCAAGTCCCGAGCCATTCTAACAATCGTTGAACATAGAGAACTGCGCAGAAGAGATTGAACAACTTCTCCAAGGAAGCTAATCGAAGTCAACCGGCCTTGGAGGCACTATGGATTCTACGTCAATAAAAAGAAGTGAGCAAGTCGAGGAGGTGTCCCAAGACTTGTAATAAATTACAAACCTTTGAACAATGTCTTAGCGGATGATACCTGTCAGGTCCCTCACAAAGGAGATATGATAAGAAGGATGGCGGGAGCAAAATATTCTCTAAGTTTGACCTTAAATTTGGCTTACGGCAAGTAGCGGTTAGGGAGAAAGATAAATGGAAGACAACATTCGAGTGTTCAGTCGGGCATTATGAATGGAATGTAATGTGGTTTAAAGCATGCACCTTCTAAATTTCGAGGAAGGTGATGGATTCCTGTTACAGGGCCATATGATGAATGGCTACTTGCATATATTGATGATCTGCTCATTTTTTCCAAGAACTTGCGGGACCATTTGAGACATGCGAAAATCTTCTGGCTTGGTCCCGGAAAATGGTTTAGTCTTGAGTAAAAGAATATGGAGCTTTGCAAGACTAAAATCAAGTTTTAGGGCACGAAATTGAAAATGGAAAAATTGCTCTCTGAAATCATGCACTAGAGTTCTTGATAAATTTCACGATGTTATTTTAGATAAAACTCAGTTACGGGAATTTCTAGGTTGTTTAAACTATGTGAGCAATTTCTATCCCTCATGTGCCATTGACGAGGTCTGCTCAACCAGGAGACTCGGGGAAAAATCCAAACCTTGAATGACACACTCAAGCGATCGGAGAAATAAAGTCTAAGGTTCGTAATCTCCCTATTTTGTATGTTGCGATGACAATGCATTTAAAATTGTTGAAATAGATGCAAGCAACATAGGATGGGGAGGTATCCTCAAACGAAGCCGGGAATGAACCAGCCCAAAGAGGCGAGAGCAGGGTTGTGCGGTTGTATCTGGTGTTTGGAGCAAACGGAAACGGAACTTCACGGCTCAATTGAAAAGAGGTAAAGCGACACGGAATTGCATTAGTAAGTTTCTATTCATTTGAAAAATAAACACTTTGCGCTAAAGCGATCACGAAAGCTGGAGAAAGTTATCACTAGGTAATAAGGCGAGGAAGATGCAAAGTTTTCAAGATGGCAAGCTTTGTTGCATACTTTGACTTTAAGGTAGAACATATCAAAGGTTACGAAATTGTCTTCGGACTTTACGAGCAGAGAGTACATCCGGCAACAAGAATAGAAAAATGACCACGAACAAGAAGAGATTCATGTAATGGTCATTCTCTGAGAATGGGACCAAGCAAACCAAGAAACGTCAAGGATATATTGCGGATATTGAGCCTTGGCCCATATACCAAGAAAAATGGAGACCTACTTGGCAGCTCCAAGGGAAACACCAAAGTGCTTGATGCTAATGTTCGGAATCACAATGATTTACGACACTTTGTTCCCGAGAAAGAAAAGTATACCCAAGGGAAGTCGGTGGATACATGACATGATGTATTCACATAGCATGCTTGCTTCACATGAAGCGAAAGATCTCGCCCAAGATTTCAATGACATCTATGTAATTTGTACGGGAGGAGGAGGCAATCCGGGGGAATACTATAAATCCCCATCATCATAAACTGAGGCAGGGAACCACAGCCCAATACCTTTGGAAGCAAATTTCAAACATGGCGAGGTAATGATCCAAATCTTATTTTTCCTCATCACATTTATAATTTTGCAGGGTATAAAGATACGCCAATTGGAACTTGCTAAATAAAGATGGTCATGAGGAAACTCACACACCAAAACTTAAGTTTGCTTGCTGGATCAATTCAGAAGCGGCCGACGCCATGGGTAGAGAATTGGTGGCATGACTATGAAGTGAGTCCATACGGTATGGATCCATATTTTCTGAATCCACATGTCCTGAGGTATCATGAATGTATGGTAGGACCGGTGTGAATGTTTTCATTATCCTTGCCCAGGCTAATAAAAAGAAATTGGGGGATTAGAGTATCAAATGAGAAACCCCATACTAAAATCATGCATGGAAATGCACATCAATGGCTCGTCATGACCAAGATTACTTGAGATCATCCCTAAAATCGTATTGGAATGAAAATGGTGTCGAGCCTTCCATGACAGTGGATATGAGTTTTCAACGAACTTTTCATTTTGGAGATTAAATGCTGATAATGTTATCGAAGATGTACAAAATTTGATATGTTGATGTTCACATCACCAACATGATCACCAACCAGAGACCGGTGTCGCGTGAACCGGAAGACGCCCCTAACATTACACTCTAAGCGTAGAGATGCGTCGTCTTTGTATTTAGCAATACTCCTAAATACGAGATACTCGATTCCACACAACTAACTTACCTCCTAAAGTTAGGAAAGTGAAATGAGGCGGAGAGTCTATTTTTTTCCGAGCGGGATCGGAAGTAAATACCACCATATGGTGGTGCACACAACGGATGGGAACTACTGTTTGAGAGCACTACCAAACACGCCATAATTATAATAATCAAAATTGATAAACTTATAGCCATCTCTTTATCCTTCACCTAAACCACAGTGTCCCCTTGTAATGGTTCCCTTTTTCCCTTGGCGATATGTTAGCACAACCACATTAGTAAAAACTAATGTGGTTGATATACCTTAAGAATGGGCGTATATAAAATAGATTTACAACCACATTTACCAATGTGGTTGATATACGCGATAGGCCTATATCCTACCCATCATTAATTTATATATCAATAAATAAATATTATATATAATAAATTTATTATATTAACTTGAAATATATATATTATATATTAATACGAATATTAATATATTAAATATATTAATTATGATTAAATATGAAAAATATTTTTATATATATTAATAATATTATAATAATTATTACCTAATATATATTAAAATTATTTATTAATATATTAAAAATATTAACAATATACATACTATAAATTAACTTGAAATATATATAATATATATTAATATAAAAATAATATTAATAATATATAATAATTTAATATTTATTTATATTTTATATATTAATATCATAGATAGTTATATTATTAATAAACCAAAAGAACTAATAATATATTAATATATATTATATTATAGTTGATTATATTATTAATAATATTATAATATTACTAATAATCATTATAAATAAATATTTTATTTATAATGATTATTAGTAATATTATAATATTATTAATATTACTAAATAAATATTATAATATTATAGTATTATTAATATATATTATTAATAATATATATTAATAATATTATAATATTAATAATAAAAATTATTAATAAATATTTGAATATTTATTTAAAATGATTATTGGTAATATTATTAATATTACTAAATAAATATTAAAATATTATAATATTATTAATATATATCATTAATAATATTATAATAATACTAATAATCATTATTAATAAATATTTGAATATTTATTTATAATGATTAATAGTAATATTATAATATTATTATTACTAAATAAATAATATATAATATATATAATATATATTAATAATATTTATTGATATAAAAATAATATAAATAATATATAATATTTTAATATTTATTTATATATTAATATCATAAATGGTTATATATTAATAATATATATTATATCATAGTTAGTTATATTATTAATAATATATATTAATAATACCCGTCGGGAGTGGTGGTGGCGGCCTAGCATCAACCACGAGATTTCATGACGGCGGGAGTTGAAAGTGCAGGCAACTTAACATCATAATGGATCATTGGGACCATGATCAAGGCCGGAGACCGGGAGCGGCGGAGTTTAATGGCTCTGAGCGAGACGAGGGTGTGTTGTCGGACGGAGGAATGACCTCAACCTTGTGTGGTAAGTTTCCTCCTTAACCCTCTCCAAGCGGGCTTGCTATGCTTATTGCATCACAATGACGGAGGCAACGAGGAAGGGAGAAGCGTATTCAAGCTCTGTTCAAGGAATGTTGGGTGGTGGTATGTTCAAAACCTATTTTTCTTTGCTCATTATGGAAAATTCCGCTATTGCTCGAAGTGTTGGCGGTTTATTTTGCGTGATCATCTTATTAATGAAATTTACGAATGGGATATCAGGCTCAAAAGAGTGGAGCCATGTTTGGGGCCCACGCATTCGGTTCTTTGCTCCACAAAAAATGGTCTTTCCAAAAATTGTTCTAAGTAGGGAGTTCAAGAGTGCATCATCACGATCGATCACGGTCATGCATCGCAATCGTAAGTAATTTTCTTAGGTTGCGGTTGCGATATTTGGTCTGAGGTTGCGTTAAAGCAGAGATGCTATCACAATGCTTTCATCTAGCATTAAGTACAAGTCTAGAAATACAAACCACGGGTCTATGAATGAGCCTCGAGATGTCAATCTTAGTTGCGAATAGAACCTGTTCCTCTCTGTGTCCATGATGCGAAGAACCCCAAGTATACTTTAGTGACCGCGAGGACTAGTGCTTTTATTGAGTTAGACACAATTTCTTCATCATAAGATTGACGGACCCGAGGGAGTGTCGGCTAGAGTGATTAGGAATGAGGCACGAAAGGCGATGATATGGTTGTTACGAAGTATCCCGCCAACGAGGTAATGATTTTTGGCTAGTCGACGAGTTAGAGCGTAACTAAAGTGTATTATCTATGTATGTTACGACGGCCTGCTTAGAGGAAAGATGGGGAAGCGTGCGTGCGATCAATCAATGCAGGAAAGGAAAACGAGGAGTAAACGAAGAAGCAAAGCTAGGAACGTGGAAGAAATCGACCCGGGGAAAGGATGGGGGAAACTCTGCTTGATAGTTATGTTCAAAGCAACGAATACTTGAGACAAGACGAAATTGATGGGAAAAGGAGATTCAAATAGAACCAGAAGACATTGCGACGAAGAAGATCGTTCGATTTCATCAAGGATCGGCGAATACCCGGAGGTCGTCTCTCCTTGTTCCGGCAAACTATTCATACATATTGGACTATGAAATAATACATTGGCAAAAGCCATACAGCTGCCCAGGGTATCTGAGGCATGGAGGTAACAAAGATGGAAGCGAGAATAATGGACAAATGGAAGATATGCGAGGATGACACTGGCATATCAAGATTACCCAATATCGGGCAATGGAACGGAGATGAACCCCAAAGTTGGATGACAAAGTAGCCCGCATGGAAAAGCAATTACAACAAGCGCAACAAGTGGACATGCCGGGGTCTACGCTTAAAGATTACCTTTTGTTCAAGTTACGATGCTTAGTTTCTCTTTGCGATGTTGAATGTATATAGGATTATGGTATATAATTAAAGAGCAGATGACTAGAAAGTAATATTTTGGAGCAGTTTAGCTAATGTGTAGGACATAGAACAATGAGACTTTACCGGTTTTGGAACGCATTTCATGCGTATAGATGGCATATGGACACGGTTTCCTTCGGGGCGAGGTTGAGGCTATAGTTGAAATTTTAATTTTTGTAACACAACTTTATTAAAAGAAAATGATCGATAGAATGGTCTACTATATTTACAAAAAAAATAATAATATATATTAATAATAATTATTATAATATTACTAATAATCATTATTAATAAATATTTGAATATTTATTTATAATATATATTAATATATTAATAATATTAAACTCAAGAGAGTAATAAACCATATGAAACAATATTTAAAAACAAAAAAACCTAAGAGATTAATAAACCCAAGGGATAATTAATAATACAAACCCAATGTCATCATAAACCAAAGGTTTAAATATTATAAATTATAGGAATTGGTGAACCCATTGGTAAAACCATTACCGAACAAATTATAAACAAAAGGAATTGGTGAACGCAAGGGAATTCATTTAAACATTGAGACAATTGTTGTCATTATTCATATTATAAACCAAAAGAACTAATAAACCCAAGGGTTTAATATTATAAACCAAAAAAATTGGTGAACCCAAGGGAAAACCATTACCCAACAAATATTAAAAACCTAAGGGATCAATAAGGCTAACGGAAATATTAAAAACAGTAGAGATTAATAAAACCTAAAGGTTTAATATTATAAACCAAAGGAATTGGTGAACCCAAGGGAAAACCATTACCCAACAAATTATAAACCAAAGGAATTGGTGAACCCAAGGGAATTGATTTAAACATTGAGACAATTGTTGTCACAATGCGACGTTGGACCAACTATGACCAGGGTTGGCCATAGGTGATTTTCATATTGAGACAATATTTGTCAGAATGTGACATTTGATCATGGATGACATTGATCGATTATTCATATTATAAACCAAAAGAACTAATAAACGCAAGGGTTTAATATTATAAACCAAAGGAATTGGTGAACCCAAGGGAAAACCATTACCCAACAAATTATAAACCAAAGGAATTGGTGAACCCAAGGGAATTCATTTAAACATTGAGACAATTGTTGTCATTATTCATATTATAAACCAAAAGAGCTAATAAACCCAAGGGTTTAATATTATAAACCAAAAAATTAGTGAACAAGGAAAATATTGCAAACAAATTATAAACCAAAAGAATTGGTGAACCCAGGGAGTGGTTAAACATGGATGAAATTGATCGTTATTTATATTATAAACCAAAAGAACTAATAAACCCAAGGGTTTAATATTATAAACCAAAGGAATTGGTGAACCCCAGAGGAAAACCATTAGAACAAATTATAAACCAAAGGAATTGGTGAACCCAAGGGAATTCATTTAAACATTGAGACAATTGTTGTCATTATTCATATTATAAACCTAAAGAACTAATAAACCCAAGGGTTTAATATTATAAACCAAAAGAATTGGTGAACCCAAGGGAAAACCATTACCCAACAAATTATAAACGAAAGGAATTGGTGAACCCAAGGGAATTGATTTAAACATGGATGACATTGATCGATTATTTATATTATAAACCAAAAGAACTAATAAACACAAGGGTTTAATATTATAAACCAAAGAGTTGAGTGAACCCAAGGAAAACCATTACCCAGCAATTATAAACCAGAGGAATTGGTGAAACCAAGGGTATTGATTTAAGCATTGAGATAATTGTTGTCACAATGTGACGTTGGACCAACTATGACTATGGTTGGTCATGGGTGATTTTCCTATTGAGACAATATTTGTCAGAATGTGACATTTGGTCATGGATGACATTGATCGATTAGTCATATTATAAACCAAAAGAACTAATAAACCCAAGGGTTTAATATTATAAACCAAAGGAATTGGTGAACCCAAAGGAAAACCATTACCGAACAAATTATAAACCAAAGGAATTGGCGAACCCAAGGGAATTCATTTAAACATTGAGACAATTGTTGTCATTATTGATATTATAAACCAAAATAACTAATAAACCCAAGGGTTTAATATTATAAACCAAAAAAATCGGTGAACCCAAGGGAAAACGATTACCCAACAAATTATAAAAGACATGGGAGGGTGAACCCCAAGGGTGGTTACACATGGATGACATTGATTGATTATTTATATTATAAACCAAAGGAACTAATAAACACAAGGGTTTAATATTATGACAAAGGAGTTGGTGAACTTGAAAACCATAACCCAAAGCAAATTATAAACCAAAGGAATTGGTGAACCCAAGGGAATTGATTTAAACATTGAGACAATTGCTGTCAGAATGCGACGTTCGACCAACTATGACCATGGTTGGCCATGGGTGATTTTCATATTGAGACAATGTTTGTCAGAATGTGACATTTGATCATGGATGACATTGGTTGATTATTTATATTATAAACCAAAAGAACTAATAAACCCAAGGGTTTAATATTATAAACCAAAGGAATTGGTGAACCCAAGGGAAAACCATTATCGAACAAATTATAAACCAAAGGAATTGGTGAACCCAAGGGAATTCATTTAAACATTGAGAGAATTGTTGTCATTATTCATATTATAAACCAAAAGAACTAATAAACCCAAGGGGAAAACCATTACCCAACAAATTATAAACCAAAGGAATTGATTTAAACATGGATGACGTTGATCAATTATTCATATTATAAACCGAAAGAACTAATAAACCCAAGGGTTTAATATTATAAACCAAAGGAATTGGAGAACCCAAGGGAAAACCATTAGCCAACAAATTATAAACCAAAGGAATTAGTGAACCCAAGGGAATTGATTTAAACATTCAGAATATTGTTGTCACAATGCGAATTTGGACCAACTATGAACATGGTCGGCCATGGGTGATTTTCATATTGAGACAATATTTTTAAGAATGTGACATTTGATCATGGATGAAATTGATCGATTATTCATATTATAAACCAAAAGAACTAATAAACCCCAGGGTTTAATATTATAAACCAAAGGAATTGGTGAACCCAATGGAATTCATTTAAACATTGAGACAATTGTTGTCATTATTCTTATTATAAACCAAAAGAGCTAATAAACCCAAGGGTTTAAGATTAGAAACCAAAAAAATTGGTGAACCCAAGGGAAAACCATTAACAAATTATAAACCAAAAGAATTGGTGAACCCAAGGGAATTGATTTAAACGTGGATGACATTGATCGATTATTCATATTATAAACCAAAATAACTAATAAACCCAAGGGTTTAATATTATAAACCAAAAGAATTGGTGAACCCAAGGGAAAACCATTACCAAACAAATTATAAACCAAAGGAATTGGTGAACCCAAGGGAATTGATTTAAACATTGAGACAATTGTTGTCATTATTCATATTATAAACCAAAAGAACTAATAAACCCAAGGGTTTAATATTATAAACCAAAAGAATTGGTGAACCCAAAGGAAAACCATTACCCAACAAATTATAAACCAAAGGAATTGGTGAACCCAAGGGAATTGATTTAAACATGGATGACATTGATCGATTATTTATATTATAAACCAAAAGAACTAATAAACACAAGGGTTTAATATTATAAACCAAAGGAGTTGGTGAACCCAAGGGAAAAACATTACCCAACAAATTATAAACCAAAGGAATTGGTGATCCCAAGGGAATTGATTTAAAGATTGAGACAATTGTTGTCACAATGCGACATTCGACCAACTATGACCATGGTTGGCCATGGGTGATTTTCATATTGAGACAATGTTTGTCAGAATGTGAAATTTGGTCATGGATGACATTGATCGATTATTTATATTATAAACCAAAAGAACTAATAAACCGAAGGGTTTAATATTATAAACCAAAGGAATTGGTGAACCCAAGGGAAAACCATTACCGAACAAATTATAAACCATAGGAATTGGTGAACTCAAGGGAATTCATTTAAACATTGAGACAATTGTTGTCATTATTCATATTATAAACCAAAAGAACTAATAAACCCAAGGGTTTAATATTATACACCAAAAGAATTGGTGAACCCAAGGGAAAACCATTACCCAACAAATTATAAACCAAAGAAATTGGTGAACCCAAGGGAATTGATTTAAACATGGATGACATTGATCGATTATTTATATTATAAACCAAAAGAACTAATAAACACAAGGGTTTAATATTATAAACCAAAGGAATTGGTGAACCCAGGGGAAAACCATTACCCAACAAATTATAAACGAAAGGAATTGGTGAACCCAAGGGAATTGATTTAAACATTGAGACAATTGTTGTCACAATGCGACGTTCGACCAACTATGACCATGGTTGGCCATGGGTGATTTTCATATTGAGACAATGTTTGTTAGAATGTGAAATTTGATCATGGATGACATTGATCGATTATTTATATTATAAACCAAAAGAACTAATAAACCCAAGGGTTTAATATTATAAACCAAAGGAATTGGTGAACCCAAGGGAAAACCATTACCAAACAAAATATAAACCAAAGGAATTGGTGAACCCAAGGGAATTCATTTAAACATTGAGACAATTGTTGTCATTATTCATATTATAAATCAAAAGAACTAATAAACCCAAGGGTTTAATATTATAAACCAAAAGAATTGGTGACCCCAAGGGAAAACCATTACCCAACAAATTATAAACCAAAGGAATTGGTGAACCCAAGGGAATTGATTTAAACATGGATGACATTGATCGGTTATTTATATTATAAACCAAAAGAACTAATAAACACAAGGGTTTAATATTATAAACCAAAGGAATTAGTGAACTGAGGAAAACCATTACCCGACAAATTATAAACCAAAGGAATTAGTGAACCCAAGGGAATTGATTTAAACATTGAGACAATTGTTGTCACAATGCGACGTTCGACTAACTATGACCATGGTTGGCCATGGGTGATTTTCATATTGAGACAATATTTGTCAGAATGTGACATTTGATCATGGATGACATTGATCGATTATTCATATTATAAACCAAAAGTACTAATAAACCCAAGGGTTTAATATTATAAACCAAAGGAATTGGTGAACCCAAGGGAAATCCATTACCCAACGAATTAAAAACCAAATGAATTGGTGAACCCAAGGGAATTGATTTAAACATTGAGACAATTGTTGTCATAATGCGATGTTGGACTAAATATGACCATGGTTGGCCATGGGTGATTTTCATATTGAGACAATATTTGTCAGAATGTGACATTTGATCATGGATGACATTGATCGATTATTTATAGTATAAACCAAAAGAACTAATAAACCCAAGGGTTTAATATTCTAAACCAAAGGAATTGGTGAACACAAGGGAATTGATTTAAATTATTTGTTTTGTTTAGGGAATGAAACATTTTAGAATAATATATATATATATATTAAAAATGAGAAATATAATTTTTTTTTCTCTTCTTCCATCAAAATATGTTATTGATGGTTGAGGGTGAGAATGAAATATGTTAACCACGAGTCCTTCATAGTGAGTTGTAATTTCAAGAACAAAGTGAATAAGCGCAATAATAATGGATTGTTCATGTTTTATAATGTTTTTAATTAATTTTGACCAAATATGTATAGTTGTTTAATTATAGCTCACATTAGTTTTTAGTTAGATATTATTTTAATTGACATGCCAACTAAGATTGAGAACAAAAGGAATTAGATATCTCTATCATATAGAGTTTTATAATGCATCTATTGGTCCAATAATGTTTTTAATTAAAATTAACCAAACATATGTAATTTTTTTTTGTTCTCATTATGGTTGACATTATTTCTTAATTTAATGAACATTTTATTTTTACTTTAGGAAAGATGTATTAAAGCTAGAGTAAGCATAAAAAGAATTATACATCTCATACACTTTTATTTAATAAAAATTGTATTACTTATACTACCAAATTTATATTTTTAAACTTTTTTAATATTTTATTTTCCTAAATTAATATTTAAAACACATGATATAAAAAATTTAATTTTTTAAAGTAAACTTCAAGTTTTATTTTTATTATTAATTTCATTTTCTTTTATTTTGATTATAAAAAAATGAATAATAATTAATAATAATGATTAGTGTTTATTAAAATTTATCTTGAAATTTAAAAAAAAAATAGAATTTGTTCAAATTTTATATGTTAAAAAATAAACACTCCAAAATTACTATATAAAAAATTAATAATAAAATTAATATTTCCTAAATAAAATATAATATAAAAATTTATTTATTAAATTTATATTTATAATTTATTTGAATGATTCTTAAATGTAAAACTATATTTTATGGTTTTCAAATCATGTGGTATGTTCGGGTTATTGTGTTTTGTTCCAATCTATGTTTTTTTAAATACATGTGTTTTGTTCCAATCATGTGGTATGTTGGGGTTATTGTGTTTTGTTCCAATCTATATTTTGTTATTGTGTTTTATAATGTTTTTAATTAATTTTGACCAAATATGTATAGTTGTTTAATATGTATAGTTGTTACAAAACAAAAATACCACTCTATATGTCACTAAAAACTAAAAATAATAAAACATGCAATGGCAATAGCCACTTGGGACCAAGAAAAAACTACATCTTACTTTTCAGTATCATATACTGGGGAACCTTCAAAACTTACAAAATAGCATTTGCGGCTTTTCAACATCCCAAAATTTCAATGCTCGCTGGGTTTTTATTTCGGTAGTTCCCACTCTGGCTCGCTCAAGGCAGGGAATCTTTTTTTATAAGACAAATGATATTCGTTTTATCATTTCCTTTATAAGACACATCAATTTATCCTTTGTTGTTCACAACTCACATATCGTGGTTGAGTTTTATAAGGCACACAAATTTATACTCTGTTGTACACAACTCAAATATCGTTGTTGAGTTATATTACATAAGTGACATATCATAGTGAAATCTAGGTAGCCAAATCTTAGAGATACAAAAAATTTGGGATATCATTTCTCTCCGTTACATAAAAACCATCAAAATAAAATTACCAAAAACCATTAGTATTGTTTATATTCCTTTTAATCTTAAACGGAGAAAATTCTTTTTCAACACAATTAAAAAATCTCTTCTTTAATTAGAGTGCACTAGTCAAATTAGGTATAAATACCTTGAAATTTCAGGTCAGTTTAATCTGATTGTAGGTAATTTGATTACACACTCAAAAATATTTTGGAAAATTTTTCAACAGCATTTATTTCGCTTAGATTTTTCATCTACTGGGAAATTTACAAGAACCAAACTCTCTCATATTGCAATACATAGTACGTGAGTTCCTAGTACATGAATTTGAATTATATAGGGAATTTGGTGAACGAAATCCATTATAAAACAAACAAGCTAGGATACAAATTTAAAAAAATGTGAAAACAAATTATTGAAAGGGAAGTTCCGCCGATGTCGCGCATTGTATGAGATAACATAATGGCCTGGCGAAACTTCGCACGCAATTCTATTGAATCGATTTCGTCATTGAAACGATATAAAATAAAAGTTGATCAAATTCCAATCAAATAATGAGAATGACGAGAACAAAATAAGGGATGACTGGTTTGTAGGAAAGAACAAGGTCAATTTTTGTTGGAAAATCGATCAATTTTTTATTAGAAATAATCGAATCCCATTATCGTTCGTTATATTCATTCTATGAAACTTTTTCAGAAGCCCAAATCGTATTATGGAATATTGCAATGCACAAAACTGTTATCTTCAAATTCAAATTTGTAGTTGTCCTATATATCGATTATTTATTATAATAAAGGGTGCTTTGCAACTTTGCAATTTTCTATAATCAAAATTTACTGTAGCCATGAGTTTCTTCGGAAATAAATCAGCTTCCCATTTTATTCTCAAAATCCCTCTAGAAAGAGTTTCGACGTTACAGGAAACAAAACTCTAAATCTGTTCTTTGAGTTCTATAAAAAAATTAAATATGTCTCCATCCTTAAGAATAACATATCTACAACTACTAGCAAGCTATAATTTCATTGAATCAGGTTAACCAAATAAAATTACCTATTCTTTTAATGATGTTAAGTTTGGATTTAAAGTTTTTGTTGTTCGATTTAAGCTCGAAAGACATACAAAAACAAACACAAAAACTACTATTTGTCAAAAACGACGGTTTGGAAAACCACCAGAAGTCAAAAACCACGTTAAGACGAATATCGCCTGAGAGAACATCCATACATGCGTATTCACGATTTGAACCATTGTCTTGAGAATTCCAAAGGGATGTATCAAGGTATTGAGAAATGTTGATCTGTTGGGGGCATTTAGCTGTCACATGCAATAAGCAACACTGCGTGGAATTTGTATTAGAATCATGTTTTAAAAAATCAACAAATAACCAATGTTCCCATGGCAATGCCTATTTTTAATAGCATGCAATATCTAGTCGAACGAGCGGCCTGCCAACATTGACCAGGTAATTATCATAACCAGTCTGCCTAAAGGTATTCAGATTTATTAACTTTGCAGAGGCAAATCAACCACTTTGGAGATTAATATTAGCCCGAGAGCATCCATGCATACATGTATTCACGATTTGAACAATATATTCAAGAATTTCAAAGGGTGTATCACAATATTGAGTAATTTGTTCAAGCATTTCATTCTCACATTCAATAAGCAATATCCCATGGCATTTGTATTAGAACCATGTTTTACAAAATCTAGAAACAACGAATATGCCCATGGAAATACCTATTGTTAATAATATGGAATATGGAGCTGAACGAGCAATATATAGCGAGATAAGCGTTAATGTCTAGAAGTTTACTTCACTGGCCAGCCAGTGCAATCGAAATGCATTAATGCCCAGACCTTCTGAAGGCGAGTGCCCACTCTGTGTGTCGATTAAAATTTATTTAAGTCTTTTTAGCACGCAAGATGAAACGAGTGAAGCAAACCAATATTGTTGAAAGCCGTAGTCTAAAAACTCACAGAATAGCCAGGTTAGCACCAAAGAAAAAACGTAAAATGTACAGACCAAATGTAACAGAAACTGTAAAAAGCTTGAAATCCTGTTTGGAAACCAAGTATTTTGGGGGAGCCCAGACTTGGTTGATGTTTACACCATGCACGCAAAATGTTGCAAGGCCTGAAGGCCGAGCTCATTGATCTAAGAATTGTCCTTGATGATTGGGCGGCATACGGAAACCTCACTGTCAATTCATCGTCTCCCAATCTGGGAAAATGGAGACCCTCTAATGCATGTCTAGATTATATCCGCCTTCAACAACAAACCACTCACCTTCCCGCTCTCGCCCACGTTCCATAACACCTACACGTGGCCCATAATACTAAACGTTAATCTTCCATTTCGTCCACGTTCCTAGTTCCATGCGTTGCATGATACAACGGTGTAGATGTCAGAGTTTAGATGGCATGATCTTGGACAGTGGAGGAGTTACAAAGGTAACCACCTCCCTCCCCTCCTACGCCAACTCTTCCCATTAACATAATGAGCAACGTGCGGCCCATCAACGTGGTGGTTATGGGATGGAAGGATATTTCTTAATTTGATAGGTGGCAGTCAGCAAGGCACAGTAAATTTTTAATCTAGATTTGTAAAAAATTAATTTAAGTACTGCTTAAACACCCGATTTAGATATGCAAGGAAGTTAGTGGGGTAGGATTTATCCATAGATTTAGTGGCGATTTCACGAGATATATTGGTATCTTCCAATCCCGAATTACTCGATTAAAAAAATTAATTATCCTAATCACAAACATGCTCCTTCCGACAGTAGGTTACTTAACGGCTGCACTAGCACAACCACATTAGTACAAACTATCGTGGTTGATATATATTGGATATATTTATAAATAGATTTACAACCACATTTACTAATGTGGTTGATATACGCCAATAGGCCTATATCCACTACCCATCACATTAATTTATATATCAATAAATAAATATTATATATAATAATTTTATTATATTAACTTGAAATATATATATTATATATTAATAAAAATAATAATATATACATACTATAAATTAACTTGAAATATATATAATATATATTAATATAAAAAAATATTAATAATATATAATAATTTAATATATCATACATGGCTATAATATTAATAAAGCAAAAGAACTAATAATATATTAATAATATATATTATATCATAGTTGATTATATTATTATTAATATATATTTATAATATTATAATATTACTAATAATCATTATTAATAAATATTGGAATATTTATTTACAATGATTATTAGTAATATTATAATATTATTTATATTACTAAATAAATATTAAAATATTATTAATATCTATTATTAATAATGATTATTAATCGTATTATAATATTACTAATAATCATTATTAATAAATATTTGAATATTTATTTATAATGATTATTAGTAATATT
Organism: Pinus albicaulis; assembly: GCA_034641835.2. Lineage (NCBI taxonomy): Eukaryota > Viridiplantae > Streptophyta > Pinopsida > Pinales > Pinaceae > Pinus > Pinus albicaulis. Next base: position 137,749 of record JAXQQM020059959.1, read on the forward strand.
ATAATATTATTAATATTACTAAATAAATATTATAGTATTATTAATATATATTATTAATAATATTATAATATTACAAATAATCATTATTAATAAATATTTGTATATTTATTTATAATGAATATTAGTAATATTATAATATTATTAATATATACAAAAATATTATATATATATTTTTAATATTATAATAAGTATTAATAATATATGTTAAAAATATTTATTAATATATTAATAATATTAACTATATACATACTATAAATTAACTTGAAATATATATAATATATATTAATAATATTTATAAATAAAAAAAATAAAAAAAATATTTAATATTTTCATATTTATTTATATATTAATATCATAGATGGTTATATTATTAATAAACCAAAAGAACGAATAATATATTAATATTATTATAATAATATTATAATATTACTAATAATCATTATTAATAAATATTTGAATATTTATTTATAATATATATTAATATATTAATAATATTAAACTCAAGAGAGTAATAAACCATATGAAACAATATTTAAAAACAAAAAAACCTAAGAGATTAATAAACCCAAGGGATAATTAATAATACAAACCCAATGTCATCATAAACCAAAGGTTTAAATATTATAAATTATAGGAATTGGTGAACCCATTGGTAAAACCATTACCGAACAAATTATAAACAAAAGGAATTGGTGAACGCAAGGGAATTCATTTAAACATTGAGACAATTGTTGTCATTATTCATATTATAAACCAAAAGAACTAATAAACCCAAGGGTTTAATATTATAAACCAAAAAAATTGGTGAACCCAAGGGAAAACCATTACCCAACAAATATTAAAAACCTAAGGGATCAATAAGGCTAACGGAAATATTAAAAACAGTAGAGATTAATAAAACCTAAAGGTTTAATATTATAAACCAAAGGAATTGGTGAACCCAAGGGAAAACCATTACCCAACAAATTATAAACCAAAGGAATTGGTGAACCCAAGGGAATTGATTTAAACATTGAGACAATTGTTGTCACAATGCGACGTTGGACCAACTATGACCAGGGTTGGCCATAGGTGATTTTCATATTGAGACAATATTTGTCAGAATGTGACATTTGATCATGGATGACATTGATCGATTATTCATATTATAAACCAAAAGAACTAATAAACGCAAGGGTTTAATATTATAAACCAAAGGAATTGGTGAACCCAAGGGAAAACCATTACCCAACAAATTATAAACCAAAGGAATTGGTGAACCCAAGAGAATTCATTTAAACATTGAGACAATTGTTGTCATTATTCATATTATAAACCAAAAGAGCTAATAAACCCAAGGGTTTAATATTATAAACCAAAAAATTAGTGAACAAGGAAAATATTGCAAACAAATTATAAACCAAAAGAATTGGTGAACCCAGGGAGTGGTTAAACATGGATGAAATTGATCGTTATTTATATTATAAACCAAAAGAACTAATAAACCCAAGGGTTTAATATTATAAACCAAAGGAATTGGTGAACCCCAGAGGAAAACCATTAGAACAAATTATAAACCAAAGGAATTGGTGAACCCAAGGGAATTCATTTAAACATTGAGACAATTGTTGTCATTATTCATATTATAAACCTAAAGAACTAATAAACCCAAGGGTTTAATATTATAAACCAAAAGAATTGGTGAACCCAAGGGAAAACCATTACCCAACAAATTATAAACGAAAGGAATTGGTGAACCCAAGGGAATTGATTTAAACATGGATGACATTGATCGATTATTTATATTATAAACCAAAAGAACTAATAAACACAAGGGTTTAATATTATAAACCAAAGAGTTGAGTGAACCCAAGGAAAACCATTACCCAGCAATTATAAACCAGAGGAATTGGTGAAACCAAGGGTATTGATTTAAGCATTGAGATAATTGTTGTCACAATGTGACGTTGGACCAACTATGACTATGGTTGGTCATGGGTGATTTTCCTATTGAGACAATATTTGTCAGAATGTGACATTTGGTCATGGATGACATTGATCGATTAGTCATATTATAAACCAAAAGAACTAATAAACCCAAGGGTTTAATATTATAAACCAAAGGAATTGGTGAACCCAAAGGAAAACCATTACCGAACAAATTATAAACCAAAGGAATTGGCGAACCCAAGGGAATTCATTTAAACATTGAGACAATTGTTGTCATTATTGATATTATAAACCAAAATAACTAATAAACCCAAGGGTTTAATATTATAAACCAAAAAAATCGGTGAACCCAAGGGAAAACGATTACCCAATAAATTATAAAAGACATGGGAGGGTGAACCCCAAGGGTGGTTACACATGGATGACATTGATTGATTATTTATATTATAAACCAAAGGAACTAATAAACACAAGGGTTTAATATTATGACAAAGGAGTTGGTGAACTTGAAAACCATAACCCAAAGCAAATTATAAACCAAAGGAATTGGTGAACCCAAGGGAATTGATTTAAACATTGAGACAATTGCTGTCAGAATGCGACGTTCGACCAACTATGACCATGGTTGGCCATGGGTGATTTTCATATTGAGACAATGTTTGTCAGAATGTGACATTTGATCATGGATGACATTGGTTGATTATTTATATTATAAACCAAAAGAACTAATAAACCCAAGGGTTTAATATTATAAACCAAAGGAATTGGTGAACCCAAGGGAAAACCATTATCGAACAAATTATAAACCAAAGGAATTGGTGAACCCAAGGGAATTCATTTAAACATTGAGAGAATTGTTGTCATTATTCATATTATAAACCAAAAGAACTAATAAACCCAAGGGGAAAACCATTACCCAACAAATTATAAACCAAAGGAATTGATTTAAACATGGATGACGTTGATCAATTATTCATATTATAAACCGAAAGAACTAATAAACCCAAGGGTTTAATATTATAAACCAAAGGAATTGGAGAACCCAAGGGAAAACCATTAGCCAACAAATTATAAACCAAAGGAATTAGTGAACCCAAGGGAATTGATTTAAACATTCAGAATATTGTTGTCACAATGCGAATTTGGACCAACTATGAACATGGTCGGCCATGGGTGATTTTCATATTGAGACAATATTTTTAAGAATGTGACATTTGATCATGGATGAAATTGATCGATTATTCATATTATAAACCAAAAGAACTAATAAACCCCAGGGTTTAATATTATAAACCAAAGGAATTGGTGAACCCAATGGAATTCATTTAAACATTGAGACAATTGTTGTCATTATTCTTATTATAAACCAAAAGAGCTAATAAACCCAAGGGTTTAAGATTAGAAACCAAAAAAATTGGTGAACCCAAGGGAAAACCATTAACAAATTATAAACCAAAAGAATTGGTGAACCCAAGGGAATTGATTTGATCGTGGATGACATTGATCGATTATTCATATTATAAACCAAAATAACTAATAAACCCAAGGGTTTAATATTATAAACCAAAAGAATTGGTGAACCCAAGGGAAAACCATTACCAAACAAATTATAAACCAAAGGAATTGGTGAACCCAAGGGAATTGATTTAAACATTGAGACAATTGTTGTCATTATTCATATTATAAACCAAAAGAACTAATAAACCCAAGGGTTTAATATTATAAACCAAAAGAATTGGTGAACCCAAAGGAAAACCATTACCCAACAAATTATAAACCAAAGGAATTGGTGAACCCAAGGGAATTGATTTAAACATGGATGACATTGATCGATTATTTATATTATAAACCAAAAGAACTAATAAACACAAGGGTTTAATATTATAAACCAAAGGAGTTGGTGAACCCAAGGGAAAAACATTACCCAACAAATTATAAACCAAAGGAATTGGTGATCCCAAGGGAATTGATTTAAAGATTGAGACAATTGTTGTCACAATGCGACATTCGACCAACTATGACCATGGTTGGCCATGGGTGATTTTCATATTGAGACAATGTTTGTCAGAATGTGAAATTTGGTCATGGATGACATTGATCGATTATTTATATTATAAACCAAAAGAACTAATAAACCGAAGGGTTTAATATTATAAACCAAAGGAATTGGTGAACCCAAGGGAAAACCATTACCGAACAAATTATAAACCATAGGAATTGGTGAACTCAAGGGAATTCATTTAAACATTGAGACAATTGTTGTCATTATTCATATTATAAACCAAAAGAACTAATAAACCCAAGGGTTTAATATTATACACCAAAAGAATTGGTGAACCCAAGGGAAAACCATTACCCAACAAATTATAAACCAAAGAAATTGGTGAACCCAAGGGAATTGATTTAAACATGGATGACATTGATCGATTATTTATATTATAAACCAAAAGAACTAATAAACACAAGGGTTTAATATTATAAACCAAAGGAATTGGTGAACCCAGGGGAAAACCATTACCCAACAAATTATAAACGAAAGGAATTGGTGAACCCAAGGGAATTGATTTAAACATTGAGACAATTGTTGTCACAATGCGACGTTCGACCAACTATGACCATGGTTGGCCATGGGTGATTTTCATATTGAGACAATGTTTGTGAGAATGTGAAATTTGATCATGGATGACATTGATCGATTATTTATATTATAAACCAAAAGAACTAATAAACCCAAGGGTTTAATATTATAAACCAAAGGAATTGGTGAACCCAAGGGAAAACCATTACCAAACAAAATATAAACCAAAGGAATTGGTGAACCCAAGGGAATTCATTTAAACATTGAGACAATTGTTGTCATTATTCATATTATAAATCAAAAGAACTAATAAACCCAAGGGTTTAATATTATAAACCAAAAGAATTGGTGACCCCAAGGGAAAACCATTACCCAACAAATTATAAACCAAAGGAATTGGTGAACCCAAGGGAATTGATTTAAACATGGATGACATTGATCGGTTATTTATATTATAAACCAAAAGAACTAATAAACACAAGGGTTTAATATTATAAACCAAAGGAATTAGTGAACTGAGGAAAACCATTACCCGACAAATTATAAACCAAAGGAATTAGTGAACCCAAGGGAATTGATTTAAACATTGAGACAATTGTTGTCACAATGCGACGTTCGACTAACTATGACCATGGTTGGCCATGGGTGATTTTCATATTGAGACAATATTTGTCAGAATGTGACATTTGATCATGGATGACATTGATCGATTATTCATATTATAAACCAAAAGTACTAATAAACCCAAGGGTTTAATATTATAAACCAAAGGAATTGGTGAACCCAAGGGAAATCCATTACCCAACGAATTAAAAACCAAATGAATTGGTGAACCCAAGGGAATTGATTTAAACATTGAGACAATTGTTGTCATAATGCGATGTTGGACTAAATATGACCATGGTTGGCCATGGGTGATTTTCATATTGAGACAATATTTGTCAGAATGTGACATTTGATCATGGATGACATTGATCGATTATTTATAGTATAAACCAAAAGAACTAATAAACCCAAGGGTTTAATATTCTAAACCAAAGGAATTGGTGAACACAAGGGAATTGATTTAAATTATTTGTTTTGTTTAGGGAATGAAACATTTTAGAATAATATATATATATATATTAAAAATGAGAAATATAATTTTTTTTTCTCTTCTTCCATCAAAATATGTTATTGATGGTTGAGGGTGAGAATGAAATATGTTAACCACGAGTCCTTCATAGTGAGTTGTAATTTCAAGAACAAAGTGAATAAGCGCAATAATAATGGATTGTTCATGTTTTATAATGTTTTTAATTAATTTTGACCAAATATGTATAGTTGTTTAATTATAGCTCACATTAGTTTTTAGTTAGATATTATTTTAATTGACATGCCAACTAAGATTGAGAACAAAAGGAATTAGATATCTCTATCATATAGAGTTTTATAATGCATCTATTGGTCCAATAATGTTTTTAATTAAAATTAACCAAACATATGTAATTTTTTTTTGTTCTCATTATGGTTGACATTATTTCTTAATTTAATGAACATTTTATTTTTACTTTAGGAAAGATGTATTAAAGCTAGAGTAAGCATAAAAAGAATTATACATCTCATACACTTTTAGTTAATAAAAATTGTATTACTTATACTACCAAATTTATATTTTTAAACTTTTTTAATATTTTATTTTCCTAAATTAATATTTAAAACACATGATATAAAAAATTTAATTTTTTTAAGTAAACTTCAAGTTTTATTTTTATTATTAATTTCATTTTCTTTTATTTTGATTATAAAAAAATGAATAATAATTAATAATAATGATTAGTGTTTATTAAAATTTATCTTGAAATTAAAAAAAATAGAATTTGTTCAAATTTTATATGTAAAAAAAAAACACTCCAAAATTACTATATAAAAAAATTAATAATAAAATTAATATTTCCTAAATAAAATATAATATAAAAATTTATTTATTAAATTTATATTTATAATTTATTTGAATGATTCTTAAATGTAAAACTATATTTTATGGTTTTCAAATCATGTGGTATATTCGGGTTATTGTGTTTTGTTCCAATCTATATTTTTTTAAATACATGTGTTTTGTTCCAATCATGTGGTATGTTGGGGTTATTGTGTTTTGTTCCAATCTATATTTTGTTATTGTGTTTTATAATGTTTTTAATTAATTTTGACCAAATATGTATAGTTGTTTAATATGTATAGTTGTTACAAAACAAAATATCACTCTATATGTCACTAAAAACTAAAAATAATAAAACATGCAATAGCAATAGCCACTTGCTACGAAGAAAACTACATCTTACTTTTCGCATCATATACCGGGGAACCTTTCAAAACTTACAAAATAGCATTTCATGCGCTTTTCAACATCCCAAAATTTCAATGCTCGCCGGGTTTTTATTTCCGTAGTTCCCACTCGCTCGCTTCAAGGCGTGGAATCTTTTTTTATAAGATAAAATGATATTCGTTTTATCATTTCTTTTATACATTACCACACTTATCCTTTGTTGTTCACAACTCACATATCGTGCTGAGTTTTATAAGGCACACAAATTTATACTCGTTGTACACAACTTAAATATCGTTGTTGAGTTATATTACATAAGTGACAGGGCATAAGAAATCTAGGTAGCCAAATCTTAGAGATACAAAAAATTTGGGATATCATTTCTCTCCGTTACATAAAAACCATCAAAATAAAATTAACAAAAACCATTAGTATTGTTTATATTCCTTTTAATCTTAAACGGAGAAAATTCTTTTTCAACACAATTAAAAAATCTCTTCTTTAATTAGAGTGCACTAGTCAAATTAGGTATAAATACCTTGAAATTTCAGGTCAGTTTAATCTGATTGTAGGTAATTTGATTACACACTCAAAAATATTTTGGAAAATTTTTCAACAGCATTTATTTCGCTTAGATTTTTCATCTACTGGGAAATTTACAAGAACCAAACTCTCTCATATTGCAATACATAGTATGTGAGTTCCTAGTACATGAATTTGAATTATATAGGGAATTTGGTGAACGAAATCCATTATAAAACAAACAAGCTAGGATACAAATTTAAAAAAATGTGAAAACAAATTATTGAAAGGGAAGTTCCGCCGATGCCGCGCATTGTATGAGATAACATAATGGCATGGCGAAACTTCGCACGCAATTCTATTGAATCGATTTCGTCATTGAAACGATATAAAATAAAAGTTGATCAAATTCCAATCAAATAATGAGAATGACGAGAACGCAATAAGGGATGACTGGTTTGTAGGAAAGAACAAGGTCAATTTTTGTTGGAAAATCGATCAATTTTTTATTAGAAATAATCGAATCCCATTATCGTTTGTTATATTCATTCTATGAAACTTTTTCAGAAGCCCAAATCGTATTATGGAATATTGCAATGCACAAAACTGTTAGCTTCAAATTCAAATTTGTAGTTGTCCTATATATCGATTATTTATTATAATAAAGGGTGCTTTGTAACTTTGCAATTTTCTATAATCAAAATTTACTGTAGCCATGAGTTTCTTCGCAAATAAATCAGCTTCCCATTTTATTCTCAAAATCCCTCTAGAAAGAGTTTCGACGTTACAGGAAACAAAACTCTAAATCTGTTCTTTGAGTTCTATAAAAAAATTAAATATGTCTCCATCCTTAAGAATAACATATCTACAACTACTAGCAAGCTATAATTTCATTGAATCAGGTTAACCAAATAAAATTACCTATTCTTTTAATGATGTTAAGTTTGGATTTAAAGTTTTTGTTGTTCGATTTAAGCTCGAAAGACATACAAAAACAAACACAAAAACTACTATTTGTCAAAAACGACGGTTTGGAAAACCACCAGAAGTCAAAAACCACAGTGGAGATGAATATCGCACAGAGAACATCCATACATGCTGTATTCACGATTTGAACATTGTCTTCGAGAATTCCAAAGGATGTATCAAGGTATTGAGAAATGTTGATCTGTTGGGGGCATTTAGCTGTCACATGCAATAAGCAACACTGCGTGGAATTTGTATTAGAATCATGTTTTAAAAAATCAACAAATAACCAATGTTCCCATGGCAATGCCTATTTTTAATAGCATGCAATATCTAGTCGAACGAGCGGCCTGCCAACATTGACCAGGTAATTATCATAACCAGTCTGCCTAAAGGTATTCAGATTTATTAACTTTGCAGAGGCAAATCAACCACTTTGGAGATTAATATTAGCCCGAGAGCATCCATGCATACATGTATTCACGATTTGAACAATATATTCAATAATTTCAAAGGGTGTATCACAATATTGAGTAATTTGTTCAAGCATTTCATTCTCACATTCAATAAGCAATATCCCATGGCATTTGTATTAGAACCATGTTTTACAAAATCTAGAAACAACGAATATGCCCATGGAAATACCTATTGTTAATAATCTGGAATATGGAGCTGAACGAGCAATATATAGCGAGATAAGCGTTAATGTCTAGAAGTTTACTTCACTGGCCAGCCAGTGCAATCGAAATGCATTAACGCCCAGACCTTCTGAAGGCGAGTGCCCACTCTGTGTGTCGATTAAAATTTATTTAAGTCTTTTTAGCACGCAAGATGAAACGAGTGAAGCAAACCAATATTGTTGAAAGCCGCAGTCTAAAAACTCGCGTAATAGCTGTGGCACCAAAGAAAACGTAAAATGTACGTATCAAATGTGTCGTAAACTCTGTGAAAGCTTGAAATCCTATTTGGAAACTGGGCATTTTGGGGGAGCCCGTGACTTGGTTGATGTTTACACCATGCACTAAATCGCCGCAGTTGCCCGAAGGTCGAGCTCAGCTGATTTCAAGAATTGTCTCGATGATCAAGCGATGGCTGCAAACCTCACTCACACTACTCGTCTCCCCAACTGGGAAAATGGAGACCCTCTAATGCATGTCTAGAAATATATCCGCCTCAACAACAAACCACCACCGCCCGCTCGCCCCCGTTCCATAACACCTACACGTGGCCCATAATACTAAACGTTAATCTTCCATTTCGGGTCCACGTTTCCTAGTTCCATGCATGATACACCTGTAGATGCCGAGCTTAGATGGCAGGATCTTGGACAAAGGAGGAGTTACAAAGGTAAACTGGACTCTCCCTCCCCTCCTACGCCAACTCTTCCCATTCACATAATGAGCAACGTGCGGCCCATCGACGTGGTGGTTATGGGATGGAAGGATTGCTTAATTTGATAGGTGGCGGTCAGCAAATGGCCCAGTAAATTTTTAATGTAGATTTGTAAAAAATTAATTTAAGTACGGTTTAAACATGTGATTTAGATATGCAAGGAGGTTAGCGGGGTAGATTTGATCCATTGATTGAGTGGCGACGACCAGAATATACCGGCATCTTTCAATCTAGACCATCAGATCAAAAAAATTAATTAGCCTAATCACAAACATGCTCCTTCCGGGGGGTTACGCCTATCTACGTAACTAGCACAACCACATTAGTAAAAAAACTAATGTGGTTGATATACGCCGATAAAGTATATAAAATAGATTTACAAACTACATTTACCAATGTGGTTGGATATACTGATAGGCCCAGAGTCACTACCCATCACATTAATTTATATATCAATAAATAAATATTATATATAATAAATTTATTATATTAATTTGAAAAATATATATTATATATTAATAAAAATAATAATATATACATACTATAAATTATGATTAACTATATACATACTATAAATTAACTTGAAATATATATAATTTATATTAATATAAAAAAATATTAATAATATATAATAATTTAATATATCATACATGGCTATAATATTAATAAAGCAAAAGAACTAATAATATATTAATAATATATATTATATCATAGTTGATTATATTATTATTAATATATATTTATAATATTATAATATTATTAATATTACTAAATAAATATTATAATATTATTAATATATATTATTAATAATATATATTAATAAAATTATAATATTACAAATAATCATTATTAATAAATATTTGTATATTTATTTATAATGAATATTAGTAATATTATAATATTATTAATATATACAAAAATATTATATATATATTTTTAATATTATAATAAGTATTAATAATATATGTTAAAAATATTTATTAATATATTAATAATATTAACTATATACATACTATAAATTAACTTGAAATATATATAATATATATTAATAATATTTATAAATAAAAAAAATAAAAAAAATATTTAATATTTTCATATTTATTTATATATTAATATCATAGATGGTTATATTATTAATAAACCAAAAGAACGAATAATATATTAATATTATTATAATAATATTATAATATTACTAATAATCATTATTAATAAATATTTGAATATTTATTTATAATATATATTAATATATTAATAATATTAAACTCAAGAGAGTAATAAACCATATGAAACAATATTTAAAAACAAAAAAACCTAAGAGATTAATAAACCCAAGGGATAATTAATAATACAAACCCAATGTCATCATAAACCAAAGGTTTAAATATTATAAATCATAGGAATTGGTGAACCCATTGGTAAAACCATTACCGAACAAATTATAAACCAAAGGAATTGGTGAACGCAAGGGAATTCATTTAAACATTGAGACAATTGTTGTCATTATTCATATTATAAACCAAAAGAACTAATAAACCCAAGGGTTTAATATTATAAACCAAAAGAATTGGTGAACCTAAGGGAAAACCATTACCCAACAAATTATAAACCAAAGGAATTGGTGAACCCAAGGGAATTGATTTAAACATGGATGACATTGATCGATTATTTATATTATAAACCAAAAGAACTAATAAACACAAGGGTTTAATATTATAAACCAAAGGAGTTGGTGAACCAAGGGAATTGATTTAAATTGGTGAACCCAAGGGAATTGATTTAAACATTGAGACAATTGTTGTCAGAATGCGACGTTTGACCAACTATGACCATGGCTGGCCATGGGTGATTTTCATATTGAGACAATGTTTGTCAGAATGTGACATTTGATCATGGATGACATTGATCGATTATTTATATTATAAACCAAAAGAACTAATAAACCCAAGGGTTTAATATTATAAACCAAAGGAATTGGTGAATCCAAGGTAAAACCATTACCGCACAAATTATAAACCAAAGGAATTGGTGAACCCAAGGGAATTCATTTAAACATTGAGACAATTGTTGTCATTATTCATATTATAAACCAAAAGAGCTAATAAACCCAAGGGTTTAATATTATAAACCAAAAAAATTTGTGAACCCAAGGGAAAACCATTACCCAACAAATTATAAACCAAAAGAATTGGTGAACCCAAGGGAATTGATTTAAACATGGATGACATTGATCGATTATTTATATTATAAATCAAAAGAACTAATAAAACCAAGGGTTTAATATTATAAACCAAAGGAATTGGTGAACCCAAGGGAAAACCATTACCGAACAAATTATAAACCAAAGGAATTGGTGAACCCAAGGGAATTCATTTAAACATTGAGACAATTGTTGTCATTATTCATATTATAAAGCAAAAGAACTAATAAACCCAAGGGTTTAATATTATAAACCAAAAGAATTGGTGAACCCAAGGGAAAACCATTACCCAACAAATTATAAACCAAAGGAATTGGTGAACCCAAGTGGGAATTGATTTAAACATGATACATTGATCCATTATTTATATTATAAACCAAAAGAACTAATAAAACACAAGGGTTTAATATTATAAACCAAAGGAGTTGGTGAACCCAAGGGAAAACCATTACCCAACAAATTATAAACCAAAGGAATTGGTGAACCCAAGGGAATTGATTTAAAGATTGAGACAATTGTTGTCACAATGCGACGTTCGACCAACGATGACCATGGTTGGCCATGGGTGATTTTCATATTGAGACAATGTTTGTCACAATGTGAAATTTGGTCATGGATGACATTGATCGATTGTTTATATTATAAACCAAAAGAACTAATAAACCCAAGGGTTTAATATTATAAACCAAAGGAATTGGTGAACCCAAGGGAAAACCATTACCTAACAAATTATAAACCAAAGGAATTGGTGAACCCAAGGGAATTCATTTAAACATTGAGACAATTGTTGTCATCATTCATATTATAAACCAAAAGAACTAATAAACCCAAGGGTTTAATATTATACACCAAAAGAATTGGTGAACCCAAGGAAAAACCATTACCCAACAAATTATAAACCAAAGGAATTGGTGAACCCAAGGGAATTGATTTAAACATGGATGACATTGATTGATTATTTATATTATAAACCAAAAGAACTAATAAACACAAGGGTTTAATATTATAAACCAAAGGAGTTGGTGAACCCAAGGGAAAACCATTACCCAACAAATTATAAACCAAAGGAATTGGTGAACCCAAGGGAATTGATGTAAAGATTCAGACAATTGTTGTCACAATGCGACGTTCGACCAACTATGACCATGGTTGGCCATGGGTGATTTTCATATTGAGACAATTTTTGTCAGAATGTGAAATTTGGTCATGGATGACATTGATCGATTATTTATATTATAAACCAAAAGAACTAATAAATCCAAGGGTTTAATATTATAAACCAAAAGAATTGGTGAACCCAAGGGAAAACCATTACCGAAGAAATTATAAACCAAAGGAATTGGTGAACCCAAGGGAATTCATTTAAACATTGAGACAATTGTTGTCATTATTCATATTATAAATCAAAAGAATTGGTGAACCCAAGGGAAAACCATTACCCAACAAATTATAAACCAAAGGAATTGATTTAAACATGGATGACATTGATCGATTATTTATATTATAAACCAAAAAAACTAATAAACACAAGGGTTTAATATTATAAACCAAAGGAGTTGGTGAACCCAAGGGAAAACCATTACCCAACAAATTATAAACCAAAGGAATTGCTGAACCCAAGGGAATTCATTTAAACATTGAGACAATTGTTGTCACAATGCGACGTTGGACCAAGTATGACCATGGTTGGCCATGGCTGATTTCATATTCAGACAATGTTTGTCTTAATGTGAAATTTGGTCATGATGACATTGACGATTATTTATATTATAAACCAAAAGAACTAATAAACCCAAGGGTTTAATATTATAAACCAAAGGAATTGCGAATCCAAGGTAAAACCATTACCGCACAAATTATAAACCAAAGGAATTGGTGAACCCAATGGAATTCATTTAAACATTGAGACAATTGTTGTCATTATTCTTATTATAAACCAAAAGAGCTAATAAACCCAAGGGTTTAAGATTAGAAACCAAAAAAATTGGTGAACCCAAGGGAAAACCATTACCTAAAAAATATAAACCAAAAGAATTGGTGAACCCAAGGGAAATCGATTTAAACGTGGATGACATTGATTTATCATTTATATTATAAACCAAAAGAACTATAAACCCAAGGGTTTAATATTATAAACCAAAGGAATTGGTGAACCCAAGTGGGAAAACCATTGTGAACAAATTATAAACCAAAGGAATTGGTGAACCCAAGGGAATTCATTTAAACATTGAGACAATTGTTGTCATTAATCATATTATAAAGCAAAAGAACTAATAAACCCAAGGGTTTAATATTATAAACCAAAAGAATTGGTGAACCCAAGGGAAAACCATTACCCAACAAATTATAAACCAAAGGAATCAGTGTCCCAAGGGAATTGATTTAAGCATGGATGACATTGATCAATATTATTTATAATATAAAACCAAAAGAAACTAATAAACACAAGGGTTTAATATTATAAACCAAAGGAGTTGGTGAACCCAAGGGAAAACCATTACCCAACAAATTATAAACCAACGGAATTGGTGAACCCAAGGGAATTGATTTAAAGATTGAGACAATTGTTGTCACAATGCGACGTTCGACCAACTATGACCATGGTTGGACATGGGTGATTTTCATATTTAGACAATGTTTGTCAGAATGTGAAATTTGATCATGGATGACATTGATCCATTATTTATATTATAAACCAAAAGAACTATTAAACCCAAGGGTTTAATATTATAAACCAAAGGAATTGGTGAACCCAAGGGAAAACCATTACCGAACAAATTATAAACCAAAGGAATTGGTGAACTCAAGGGGAATTCATTTAAACATTGAGACAATTGTCATTATTCATATTATAAACCAAAGAACTAATAAAACCAAGGGTTTAATATTATACACCAAAAGAATTAAGAGAACTCAAGGAAACCATTACCCAACAAATTATAAACCAAAGAAATTGGTGAACCCAAGGGAATTGATTTGATCATGGATGACATTGATCGATTATTCATATTATAAACCAAAAAAACTAATAAACCCAATGGTTTAATATTATAAACCAAAGCAAGTGGTGAAGCCAAGGGAAAATCATTACCCAAAAAATTATAAACCAAAGAAATTGGTGAACCCTAGGGAATTGCTTTAAACATTGAGACAATTGTTGTCACAATGCGACGTTGGACCAAGTATGACCATGGTTGGCCATGGGTGATTTTCATGTTGAAACAATATTTGTGAGAATGTGTCATTTGATCATGGATGAAATTGATTGATTATTCATATTATAGACCAAAAAAAATAATAAACCCAAGGGTTTAATATTATAAACCAAAGGAATTGGTGAACCCAAGGGAAGACCATTACCTAATTATAAACCAAAGGAATTGGTGAACCCAAGGGAATTCATTTAAACATTGAGACAATTGTTGTCATTATTCATATTATAAACCAGAAGAACTAATAAACCCAAGGGTTTAATATTATAAACCAAAAAAATTGGTGAACCCAAGGGAAAACCATTACCCAGCAAATTATAAACCAAAGGAATTGGTGAAACCAAGGGAATTGATTTAAACATGGATGACATTGATCGATTATTTATATTATAAACCAAAAGAACTAATAAACACAAGGGTTTAATATTATAAACCAAAGGAGTTGGTGAACCCAAGGGAAAACCATCACCCAAAAAATTATAAACCAAAGGAATTGGTGAACCCATGGGAATTGATTTAAACATTGAGAGAATTGTTGTCACAGTGCGATGTTGGACCAACTATGAACATGGTTGGCCATGGGTGATTTTCATATTGAGACAATATTTTTCAGAATGTGACATTTGATCATGGATGACATTGATCGATTATTCATATTATAAACCAAAAGTACTAATAAACCCAAGGGTTTAATATTATAAACCAAAGGAATTGGTGAACCCAAGGGAAATCCATTACCCAACGAATTAAAAACCAAATGAATTGGTGAACCCAAGGGAATTGATTTAAACATTGAGACAATTGTTGTCATAATGCGACGTTGGACTAAATATGACCATGGTTGGCCATGGGTGATTTTCATATTGAGACAATATTTGTCAGAATGTGACATTTGATCATGGATGACATTGATCGATTATTTATATTATAAACCAAACGAACTAATAAACCCAAGGGTTTAATATTATAAACCAAAGGAATTGGTGAACCCAAGGGAATTGATTTAAATTATTTGTTTTGTTTAGGGAATGAAACATTTTAGAATAATATATATATATATATATATATTAAAAATGAGAAATATAAGTTTTCTTTCTCTTCTTCCATCAAAATATGTTATTGATGGTTGAGGGTGAGAATGAAATATCTTAACCACGAGTCGTTCATAGTGAGTTGTAATTTCAAGAACAAAGTGAATAAGCGCAATAATAATGGATTGTTCATGTTTTATAATGTTTTTAATTAATTTTGACCAAATATGTATAGTTGTTTAATTATAGCTCACATTAGTTTTTAGTTAGATATTATTTTAATTGACATGCCAACTAAGATTGAGAACAAAAGGAATTAGATATCTCTATCATATAGAGTTTTATAATGCATCTATTGGTCCAATAATGTTTTTAATTAAAATTAACCAAACATATGTAATTTTTTTTGTTCTCATTATGGTTGACATTATTTCTTAATTTAATGAACATTTTATTTTTACTTTGGGAAAGATGTGTCAAAGCTAGAGTAAGCATAAAAAGAATTATACATCTCATACACTTTTAGATAATAAAAATTGTATTACTTATACTACCAAATTTATATTTTTAAACCTTTTTAATATTTTATTTTCCTAAATTAATATTTAAAACACATGATATAAAAAATTTAATTTTTTTAAGTAAACTTCAAGTTTTATTTTTATTATTAATTTCATTTTCTTTTATTTTGATTATAAAAAAATCAATAATGATAATTAATAATAATGATTAGTGTTTATTAAAATTTATCTTGAAATTAAAAAAAAAAATAGAATTTGTTCAAATTTTATATGTAAAAAAAAAACACTCCAAAATTACTATATAAAAAAATTAACAATAAAATTAATATTTCCTAAATAAAATATAATATAAAAATTTATTTATTAAATTTATATTTATAATTTATTTGAATGATTCTTAAATGTAAAACTATATTTTATGTTTTTCAAATCATTTGGTATGTTCGGGTTATTGTGTTTTGTTCCAATCTATATTTTTTTAAATACATGTGTTTTGTTCCAATCATGTGGTATGTTGGGGTTATTGTGTTTTGTTCCAATCTATATTTTGTTATTGTGTTTTATAATTTTTTTAATTAATTTTGACCAAATACGTATAGTTGTTTAATATGTATAGTTGTTACAAAACAAAAATATCACTCTATATGTCACTAAAAACTAAAAATAATAAAACATGCAATGGCAATAGCCACTTGCGACCAAGAAAAAACTACATCTTACTTTTCAGTATCATATATTGGGGAACCTTCAAAACTTACAAAATAGCATTTGCGGCTTTTCAACATCCCAAAATTTCAATGCTCACTGGGTTTTTATTTCGGTAGTTCCCACTCTGGCTCGCTCAAGGCAGGGAATCTTTTTTTATAAGACAAATGATATTCGTTTTATCATTTCTTTTATAAGACACAGCAATTTATCCTTTGTTGTTCACAACTCACATATCGTGGTTGAGTTTTATAAGGCACACAAATTTATACTCTGTTGTACACAACTCAAATATCGTTGTTGAGTTATATTACATAAGTGACATATCATAGTGAAATCTAGGTAGCCAAATCTTAGAGATACAAAAAATTTGGGATATCATTTCTCTCCGTTACATAAAAACCATCAAAATAAAATTAACAAAAACCATTAGTATTGTTTATATTCCTTTTAATCTTAAACGGAGAAAATTCTTTTTCAACACAATTAAAAAATCTCTTCTTTAATTAGAGTGCACTAGTCAAATTAGGTATAAATACCTTGAAATTTCAGGTCAGTTTAATCTGATTGTAGGTAATTTGATTACACACTCAAAAATATTTTGGAAAATTTTTCAACAGCATTTATTTCGCTTAGATTTTTCATCTACTGGGAAATTTACAAGAACCAAACTCTCTCATATTGCAATACATAGTATGTGAGTTCCTAGTACATGAATTTGAATTATATAGGGAATTTGGTGAACGAAATCCATTATAAAACAAACAAGCTAGGATACAAATTTAAAAAAATGTGAAAACAAATTATTGAAAGGGAAGTTCCGCCGATGCCGCGCATTGTATGAGATAACATAATGGCCTGGCGAAACTTCGCACGCAATTCTATTGAATCGATTTCGTCATTGAAACGATATAAAATAAAAGTTGATCAAATTCCAATCAAATAATGAGAATGACGAGAACGCAATAAGGGATGACTGGTTTGTAGGAAAGAACAAGGTCAATTTTTGTTGGAAAATCGATCAATTTTTTATTAGAAATAATCGAATCCCATTATCGTTTGTTATATTCATTCTATGAAACTTTTTCAGAAGCCCAAATCGTATTATGGAATATTGCAATGCACAAAACTGTTAGCTTCAAATTCAAATTTGTAGTTGTCCTATATATCGATTATTTATTATAATAAAGGGTGCTTTGCAACTTTGCAATTTTCTATAATCAAAATTTACTGTAGCCATGAGTTTCTTCGGAAATAAATCAGCTTCCCATTTTATTCTCAAAATCCCTCTAGAAAGAGTTTCGACGTTACAGGAAACAAAACTCTAAATATGTTCTTTGAGTTCTATAAAAAAATTAAATATGTCTCCATCCTTAAGAATAACATATCTACAACTACTAGCAAGCTATAATTTCATTGAATCAGGTTAACCAAATAAAATTACCTATTCTTTTAATGATGTTAAGTTTGGATTTAAAGTTTTTGTTATTCATTTATCAAGCTCGAAAAGACATACAAAAACAAACACAAAAACTACTATTTGTCAAAACGACTATTTGGAAAACCACCAAGTCAACAACCACGTGGAGACGAATATCGCACAGAGAACATCCATACATGCCGTATTCACGATTTGAACATTACTCTTCGAGAATTCCAAAGGATGTATCAAGGTATTGAGAAATGTTGATCTCATAGCATTTAGTCACACATGCACAAGCAACACCGCGTGGAATTTGTATTAGAATCATGTTTTAAAAATCAACAAATAACCAATGTTCCCATGGCAATGCCTATTTTTAATAAAGCATGCAATATCTAGTCGAACGAGCTACCGCCAACATTGGACCAGGTAATTATCATAACCACCGCCTAAAGGTATTCGTATTTATTAACTTTGCGAGGCAAATCAACCACTTTGGAGATTAATATTAGCCCGAGAGCATCCATGCATACATGTATTCACGATTTGAACAATATATTCAAGAATTTCAAAGGGTGTATCACAATATTGAGTAATTTGTTCAAGAATTTCATTCTCACATTCAATAAGCAATATCCCATGGCATTTGTATTAGAACCATGTTTTACAAAATCTAGAAACAACGAATATGCCCATGGAAATACCTATTGTTAATAATCTGGAATATGGAGCTGAACGAGCAATATATAGCGAGATAAGCGTTAATGTCTAGAAGTTTACTTCACTGGCCAGCCAGTGCAATCGAAATGCATTAACGCCCAGACCTTCTGAAGGCGAGTGCCCACTCTTTGTGTCGATTAAAATTTATTTAAGTCTTTTTAGCACGCAAGATGAAACGAGTGAAGCAAACCAATATTGTTGAAAGCCGTAGTCTAAAAACTCACAGAATAGCCAGGTTAGCACCAAAGAAAAAACGTAAAATGTACAGACCAAATGTAACAGAAACTGTAAAAAGCTTGAAATCCTGTTTGGAAACCAAGTATTTTGGGGGAGCCCAGACTTGGTTGATGTTTACACCATGCACGCAAACTGCTGCAAGGCCTGAAGGCCGAGCTCATTGATCTAAGAATTGTCCTTGATGACTGGGCGGCATACAGAAACCTCACTGTCAATTCATCGTCTCCCAATCTGGGAAAATGGAGACCCTCTAATTCATGTCTAGATTATATCCGCCTTCAACAACAAACCACTCACCTGCCCGCTCTCGCCCACGTTCCATAACACCTACACGTGGCCCATAATACTAAACGTTAATCTTCCATTTCGTCCACGTTCCTAGTTCCATGCGTTGCATGATACAACGGTGTAGATGTCAGAGTTTAGATGGCATGATCTTGGACAGTGGAGGAGTTACAAAGGTAACCACCTCCCTCCCCTCCTAGGCCAACTCTTCCCATTCACATAATGAGCAACGTGCGGCCCATCGACGTGGTGGTTATGGGATGGAAGGATTGCTTAATTTGATAGGTGGCGGTCAGCAAATGGCCCAGTAAATTTTTAATCCAGATTTGTAAAAAATTAATTTAAGTACGGTTTAAACACTTGATTTAGATATGCAAGGAAGTTAGTGGGGTAGATTTCATCCATGGATTTAGTGGCGACGACCAGAATATACTGGCATCTTCCAATCCTGACCATCAGATCAAAAAAATTAATTAGCCTAATCACAAAACATGCTCCTTCCGACAGGGGGTTACGCCTATCGGCGTAACTAGCACAACCACATTAGTAAAAACTAATGTGGTTGATATACGCCGATAGGCATATATAAAATAGATTTACAACCACATTTACCAATGTGGTTGATATACGCCGATAGGCCTATATCCACTACCCATCACATTAATTTATATATCAATAAATAAATATTATATATAATAAATTTATTATATTAATTTGAAAAATATATATTATATATTAATAAAAATAATAATATATACATACTATAAATTATGATTAACTATATACATACTATAAATTAACTTGAAATATATATAATATATATTAATATAAAAAAATATTAATAATATATAATAATTTAATATATCATACATGGCTATAATATTAATAAAGCAAAAGAACTAATAATATATTAATAATATATATTATATCATAGTTGATTATATTATTATTAATATATATTTATAATATTATAATATTATTAATATTACTAAATAAATATTATAATATTATTAATATATATTATTAATAATATATATTAATAAAATTATAATATTACAAATAATCATTATTAATAAATATTTGTATATTTATTTATAATGAATATTAGTAATATTATAATATTATTAATATATACAAAAATATTTTATATATATTAATAATATTATAAAAATATTAATAATATATATTAAAAATATTTATTAATATATTAAAAATATTAACTATATACATACTATAAATTAGCTTCAAATATATATAATATATATTAAAAATATTTATAAATATAAAAATAATATAAATAAAATTTAATATTTTCATATTTATTTATATATTAATATCATAGATGGTTATATTATTAATAAACCAAAAGAACTAATAATATATTAATATTATTATAATAATATTATAATAATATTATAATATTACTAATAATCATTACTAATAAATATTTGAATATTTATTTATATATTAATAATATTAAACTCAAGAGAGTAATAAACCATATGAAACAATATTTAAAAACAAAAAACCTAAGAGATTAATAAACCCAGGGATAAATAATAATGACCCAATGTCATCATAAACGAAAGGTTTAAATATTATAAATCATAGGAATTGATGAACCCATTGGTAAAACCATTACCGAACAAATTATAAACCAAAGGAATTGGTGAATGCAAGGAATTCATTTAAACATTGAGACAATTGTTGTCATTATTCATATTATAAACCAAAAGAACTAATAAACCCAAGGGTTTAATATTATAAACCAAAAAATTGGTGAACCCGAGGGAAAACCATTGACAAATTATAAACCAAAGGGAATTGGTGAACCCAAGGAAATTGATTTAAACATGGATGACATTGATCGATTATTTATATTATAAACCAAAAGAACTAATAAACCTGAGGGTTTAATGTTATAAACCAAAGGAGTTGGTGAACCCAGGGATTTGATTTAAATTGGTGAACCCAAGGGAATTGATTTAAACATTGAGACAATTGTTGTCAGAATGCGACGTTCGACCAACTATGACCATGGGTGGCCATGGGTGATTTTCATATTGAGACAATGTTTGTCAGAATGTGACATTTGATCATGGATGACATTGATCGATTATTTATATTATAAACCAAAAGAACTAATAAACCCAAGGGTTTAATATTATAAACAAAAGGAATTGGTGAATCCAAGGTAAAACCATTACCACACAAATTATAAACCAAAGGAATTGGTGAACCCAAGGGAATTCATTTAAACATTGAGACAATTGTTGTCATTATTCATATTATAAACCAAAAGAGCTAATAAACCCAAGGGTTTAATATTATAAACCAAAAAAATTGGTGAACCCAAGGGAAAACCATTACCCAACAAATTATAAACCAAAAGAATTGGTGAACCCAAGGGAATTGATTTAAACATGGATGAAATTGATCGATTATTTATATTATAAACCAAAAGAACTAATAAACCCAAGGGTTTAATATTATAAACCAAAGGAATTGGTGAACCCAAGGGAAAACCATTACCGAACAAATTATAAACCAAAGGAATTGGTGAACAGAAATTCATTTAAACATTGAGACAATTGTTGTATTATTCATATTATAAAGCAAAAATAACTAATAAACCCAAGGTTTAATATTATAAACCAAAAGAATTGGGTAGACAGGGAAAGCCATTATGACAATTATAAACCAAAGAGATTGGTGAACCCAAGGGAATTGATTTAAACATGGATGACATTGATCGATTATTTATATTATAAACCAAAAGAACTAATAAACCTGAGGTTTAATATTATAAACCAAAAGGAGTTGGTGAACCCAAGGGAAAGCCATTACCCAACAAATTATAAACCAAAGGAATTGGTGAACCCAAGGGAATTGATTTAAAGATTGAGACAATTGTTGTCACAATGCGACGTTCGACCAACGATGACCATGGTTGGCCATGGGTGATTTTCATATTGAGACAATGTTTGTCACAATGTGAAATTTGGTCATGGATGACATTGATCGATTGTTTATATTATAAACCAAAAGAACTAATAAACCCAAGGGTTTAATATTATAAACCAAAGGAATTGGTGAACCCAAGGGAAAACCATTACCTAACAAATTATAAACCAAAGGAATTGGTGAACCCAAGGGAATTCATTTAAACATTAAGACAATTGTTGTCATTATTCATATTATAAACCAAAAGAACTAATAAACCGAAGGGTTTAATATTATACACCAAAAGAATTGGTGAACCCAAGGGAAAACCATTACCCAACAAATTATAAACCAAAGGAATTGGTGAACCCAAGGGAATTGATTTAAACATGGATGACATTGATCAATTATTTATATTATAAACCAAAAGAACTAATAAACACAAGGGTTTAATATTATAAACCAAAGGAGTTGGTGAACCCAAGGGAAAACCATTACCCAACAAATTATAAACCAAAGGAATTGGTGAACCCAAGGGAATTGATGTAAAGATTGAGACAATTGTTGTCACAATGCGACGTTCGACCAACTATGACCATGGTTGGCCATGGGTGATTTTCATATTGAGACAATGTTTGTCAGAATGTGAAATTTGGTCATGGATGACATTGATCGATTATTTATATTATAAACCAAAAGAACTAATAAATCCAAGGGTTTAATATTATAAACCAAAAGAATTGGTGAACCCAAGGGAAAACCATTACCGAAGAAATTATAAACCAAAGGAATTGGTGAACCCAAGGGAATTCATTTAAACATTGAGACAATTGTTGTCATTATTCATATTATAAATCAAAAGAATTGGTGAACCCAAGGGAAAACCATTACCCAACAAATTACTCATTAAAGAATTGATTTAAACATGGATGACATTGATCGATTATTTATATTATAAACCAAAAAAACTAATAAACACAAGGTTTAATATTATAAACCAAAGGAGTTGAGTGAACAGGGAAAACCATTGCAAAAATTATAAACGAAAGGAATTGGAGAACCAATTGATTTAAAGGTGAGACAATTGTTGTCACAATGCGACGTTCGACCAACTATGACCATGGTTGGCCATGGGTGATTTTCATATTGAGACAATGTTTGTCAGAATGTAAAATTTGGTCATGGATGACATTGATCGATTATTTATATTATAAACCAAAAGAACTAATAAACCCAAGGGTTTAATATTATAAACCAAAGAAATTGGTGAATCCGAGGTAAAACCATTACCGCACAAATTATAAACCAAAGGAATTGGTGAACCCAAGGGAATTCATTTAAACATTGAGACAATTGTTGTCATTATTCTTATTATAAACCAAAAGAGTTAATAAACCCAAGGGTTTAATATTATAAACCAAAAAAATTGGTGAACCCAAGGGAAAACCATTACCTAACAAATTATAAACCAAAAGAATTGGTGAACCCAAGGGAATTGATTTAAACGTGGATGACATTGATCGATTATTTATATTATAAACCAAAAGAACTAATAAACCCAAGGGTTTAATATTATAATCCAAAGGTGGTGAACCCAAAGGAAAACCATTCTGCGAACAAATTATAAACAAAGGAATTGAGCCAGACGAAATTCGTTTAAACATTGAGACAATTGTTGTCATTAATCATATTATAAAGCAAAGAACTAATAAACCCAAGGGTTTAATATTATAAACCAAAAGAATTGGTGAACCCAAGGGAAAACCATTACCCAACAAATTATAAACCAAAGGAATTGGTGAACCCAAGGGAATTGATTTAAGCATGGATGACATTGATCGATTATTTATATTATAAACCAAAAGAACTAATAAACACAAGGGTTTAATATTATAAACCAAAGGAGTTGGTGAACTCAAGGGAAAAACATTACCCAACAAATTATAAACCAAAGGAATTGGTGATCCCAAGGGAATTGATTTAAAGATTGAGACAATTGTTGTCACAATGCGACATTCGACCAACTATGACCATGGTTGGCCATGGGTGATTTTCATATTGAGACAATGTTTGTCAGAATGTGAAATTTGGTCATGGATGACATTGATCGATTATTTATATTATAAACCAAAACAACTAATAAACACAAGGGTTTAATATTATAAACCAAAGGAGTTGGTGAACCCAAGGGAAAACCATTACCCAACAAATTATAAACCAAAGGAATTGGTGAACCCAAGGGAATTGATTTAAAGATTGACACAATTGTTGTCACAATGCGACGTTCGACCAACTATGAGCATGGTTGGCCATGGGTGATTTTCATATTGAGAGAATGTTTGTCAGAATGTGAAATTTGGTCATGGATGACATTGATCGATTATTTATATTATAAACCAAAAGAACTAATAAACCCAAGGGTTTAATATTATTAACAAAAGGAATTGGTGAACCCAAGGGAAAACCATTACCTAAAAAATTATAAACCAAAGGAATTGGTGAACCCAAGGGAATTCATTTAAACATTGAGACAATTGTTGTCATTATTCATATTATAAACCAAAAGAACTTAAGGGTTTAATATTATAAACCAAAAGAATTGGTGAGCCAGAGGGATATATATTACCCGACAAATTATAAACCAAAGGAATTGGTGAAACAAAGAATTGATTTAAACATGGATGACATTGATCGATTTATATTATAAATGAAAAGAACTAATAAACACAAGGGTTTAATATTATAAACCAAAGGGGTGGTGAACAGAGAAAACCATTACCAAATAAATTATAAACCAAAGGAATTGGTTAACTCAAGGGAATTGATTTAAACATTGAGGAAATTGTTGTCACAATGTGACGTTTGACCAACTATGACCATCGTTGGCCATGGGTGATTTTCATATTGAAACAATATTTTTCAGAATGTGACATGTGATCGTGGATGACATTGATCGATTATTCATATTATAAACCAAAGGAACTAATAAACCCAAGGGTTTAATATTATAAACCAAAGGAATTGGTGAACCGAAGGGAAATCCATTACCCAACGAATTAAAAACCAAATGAATTGGTGAACCCAAGGGAATTGATTTAAACATTGAGACAATTGTTGTCATAATGCGACGTTGGACTAAATATGACCATGGTTGGCCATGGGTGATTTTCATATTGAGACAATATTTGTGAGAATGTGACATTTGATCATGGATGACATTGATCGATTATTCATATTATAAACCAAAAGAACTAATAAACCCAAGGGTTTAATATTATAAACCAAAGGAATTGGTGAACCCAAGGGAATTGATTTAAATTATTTGTTTTGTTTAGGGAATGAAACATTTTAGAATAATATATATATATATATTAAAAATGAGAAATATAATTTTTTTTTCTCTTCTTCCATCAAAATATGTTATTGATGGTTGAGGGTGAGAATGAAATATGTTAACCACGAGTCCTTCATAGTGAGTTGTAATTTCAAGAACAAAGTGAATAAGCGCAATAATAATGGATTGTTCATGTTTTATAATGTTTTTAATTAATTTTGACCAAATATGTATAGTTGTTTAATTATAGCTCACATTAGTTTTTAGTTAGATATTATTTTAATTGACATGCCAACTAAGATTGAGAACAAAAGGAATTAGATATCTCTATCATATAGAGTTTTATAATGCATCTATTGGTCCAATAATGTTTTTAATTAAAATTAACCAAACATATGTAATTTTTTTTTGTTCTCATTATGGTTGACATTATTTCTTAATTTAATGAACATTTTATTTTTACTTTAGGAAAGATGTATTAAAGCTAGAGTAAGCATAAAAAGAATTATACATCTCATACACTTTTAGTTAATAAAAATTGTATTACTTATACTACCAAATTTATATTTTTAAACTTTTTTAATATTTTATTTTCCTAAATTAATATTTAAAACACATGATATAAAAAATTTAATTTTTTTAAGTAAACTTCAAGTTTTATTTTTATTATTAATTTCATTTTCTTTTATTTTGATTATAAAAAAATGAATAATAATTAATAATAATGATTAGTGTTTATTAAAATTTATCTTGAAATTAAAAAAAATAGAATTTGTTCAAATTTTATATGTAAAAAAAAAAACACTCCAAAATTACTATATAAAAAAATTAATAAAAAAATTAATATTTCCTAAATAAAATATAATATAAAAATTTATTTATTAAATTTATATTTATAATTTATTTGAATGATTCTTAAATGTAAAACTATATTTTATGGTTTCAAATCATGTGGTATGTTCGGGTTATTGTGTTTTGTTCCAATCTATATTTTTTTAAATACATGTGTTTTGTTCCAATCATGTGGTATGTTGGGGTTATTGTGTTTTGTTCCAATCTATATTTTGTTATTGTGTTTTATAATGTTTTTAATTAATTTTGACCAAATATGTATAGTTGTTTAATTATAGCTCACATTAGTTTTTAGTTAGAGATTTTTTTATTTAACATGCCAACTAAAATTGAGAACAAAAGGAATTAGAAATCTCTATCATATAGGGTTTTCTAATGCATCTATTGGTCCAATAATGTTTTTAATTAAAATTAACCAAACATATTTGTTCTCATTATAGTTGACATTATTTGTTAATTTAATGAACATTTTATTTTTACTTTAGGAAAGATGTGTCATACACTTTTAATAAAAGGATAATAAAAATTGTATTACTTATACTACGAAATTTATATTTTTAAACCTTTTTAATATTTTATTTTCCTAAATTAATATTTAAAACATATGATATAAAAAAATTAATTTTATAAGCAAGTATTTATTTATCAATTATATTAATAAATATGATTATGTTAAATAATCACAAATATGTGTAGTCTATCTTGATTAACTAAATTAGACTAAATTAGCCCCTAAATTTTCCAAATACACAAACTTGATTACAACTACTACCCCCTTAGACTTGACTTTAAGCCTCATTGACCTGCCGAGGAAACACGACACTTCGATTTAACTAGATAGAAACTGAAAATTCTATTTCTTGTGCACTTAGATAGATATAATGTAAGAAATGAATATAGTTTTAAATACACCATAAATGCTATAACATCATATTTATTTGTGGTAACCATTGATGTAGATTCATCTTAAACTCAAATATATCCAACATTGAGAGGAATAACATTTCTTAATGTGTAAATTTCTTTATCATTAAATGTCATATAATGTATTAATTCCATCATATTAAATAATTAAAAAGAAAAATACACCTTAAGAAATTTGATCCTTGTGCTTAATATATCGAGGGTTAAGATTAATTTACATTGATTTATTTTTTTAGATGTTGTCATGCATAGTACATAGTTATTTTTTTATTTAATTTTAATTTTTTATTTATTTTCTTTTGTCGAACAACACAAAAAAATACACCTTAAGAAATTTGATCCCTTTTACTACTTAATAAAGCTAGACTTGAAATGAGTTTACTTTGGTTTTATATTTTAGATTGGTTTTATATTTTAGATGTTCTCATGTACATATGTACACATCACTTTTTCTTTTTAATCGTCACATATATTAGGTTGTAAAGAAACTTTTTACCCTAATACTTAAATCTCTATATACAAGAGATTCTTTATTCCACAAACATAATAAATTTTTTATAGAATACATTACATAATGTGTTTACAAGTTTTAGTGAAATAAAATAAGGACTTGTATTTATAATTAGTTACTGTATGAAATAGCAATGATAAGATAAAGATTTTAAAAATAATTTAATTTCCTAAGGAAGATCATCTTGATTAGTTGAGATAAGATAACAATACATGCGGGTGTGTTTAACATGGGTATCCTAAGAGGAAGGTATGAAAACATTCAATAATATATTTATTATATATAAATAATAAAACCAATACACAAACATTTAGATATAAATAAATAATAAAAATATTTAAATATTTACAAACACTCTAAATAATATATTTGGATTTAATTTAAATTTATAAAAATATCACTGTAAATATTAATATATATATATATATATATATGAAATGAAGGAAAAAATATGATATAAATATCCTAATATCATACTTATAATAAAAATCTATATTTAAAAAAAAAATCAAAATAAAAAAAAAATCAAAAAATTCAAAAAAAAAAATATAAATTAAAAAATATATAAAAATAAAAGTTATAATTGTTTATATTATTTATGTGAATAAGGGTGATTTTGTATTTTGTGTGTATGTGGGGAAGATGTTTAAAACATTGAAAAAATGTTAAATAATTTATGTAAATAAGAGTGATTTTTGTCCATTTGTATGTATGTTAGGAAGATGTTTAAAACATGTTTATAAAGTATAATTATAATAAAAGAATATATTTGAATTTGTGCATATTGGAATTACTATAAACTAAAAAGATCATGAAAACCATGAACGCAAGGAACACAACTCAAAGGAGGGTTACAATTTAACCTTCCGAAGAGCCTTTTGGAGAGGTTGAATTCCCCTCCACAAAAAATAAAGCCTAGTCCTTTTATTAATGATAGTTTGTGTTCAAGTACATTTGTTGATGGGCCCATCTAAACAAAAAAATATAAATTGTTTTAATTACAACATCACAAAACTTAAAAATAGATAATGTCTTGCGCTGGCTCAGAAACAACTTGGTAGTACTGCAACATACAACATTGAAATGATTTTGTTAGTATACAAAACAACCTTCATGACAACTTGTAACATAATAAAATGCACAATTCATAAAAAAAATCCATAAAAATATAAATGTTTTGTCTATCTCAAACAAATCCTAATATAGATTCCTATCAAATTAACTATTCCATTAATATCAATATTATTATATTATTTTCAATAATAATTTAAATTGTAATTTGGTTATTAAAAGTATTAGTTTTATTGTGTAAATAACTAAAAAATCATGTTCCACCAAAATTAAATTATGAAAATATTTATTAAAAAAATAAAAAATAAAATTATTAAATTTTAGCTAATATAAATTAAAGATTGAAAAAAATAATAATAAACTTTCAAGAAAATTTCCAAAAAATAATAAACCTCCCCAATATAATATAGAATAAAAATTTCTTTAAGAACATTAAATATAGAATAAAGATTTCTTTAAAAACATTAAAGAGCATGACATACAGGTTATATAGAACAAGGATTTCTTTAAAATATCAAGTAATATTTCAGCTGTATTAAATTACAATTCAAACTTTAGAGCTGAGTTGAGGATTATAATAATCCCTTCTATAAGACCGAAAACATAATAAACTTCCCCATAATAAAGTAAAGTATTTACATAGCTTTCTTAAAAAGATAATAATGCGGTAATTAGTTATATTCCTAAGTCCCATGCACTAAAATAAATTATTTGCCCAGAATTAAAACAAATCCTGTGCGTGTTCCTTTTGCATTGGGAGAAGTGTTGCATGGTAAAGATAATTATTACTACTCCAACGACGTGGGTAGATGGCATGACACTATGGAAATATTTTGCTTCACTATATAGGTTATTTTTCTTCAAAAGCTACTGCTACTCCTGACAGGATTGCAGTGCAATGGTGAACAGAAGGAGAATCAAACGCGGGAATCTTGCAATTCTTACTCTGAAAATAATAGGGGCATATCACCGTGAGCCATCGTCGAGAAGGGAATCGAAGCCCCTTGGGGAGTTAAATTGGTTATTCTCCATGAGCAACGTCCTGCCGTTGCTACGTTCTGCAATATTGAGCAGGGATGAGATATTCAGAACCACGGCTCTTCATCCCGAAGCTCAGTAGTAGCAGATAAATGATTTTGTAGGTGAACAATATAATATCTGAACGATGTAATATAAGGGCTACGATATTTGCAGGGGAAGAGAATTCGAATCCGGAAAGTAAGGAGAAGTGAGGAAATTACTTGCTGGTAGCAGCTTTCAAGGATATAGTCTTTCTCAGAATTAGACTATAGACCAATTTGATTCAGCATAGACCAATGGAAGATAAGTCTAATTAAAAAATACCAGTTTAAACTATCAAAAAATTCGCCACAAAATTTCGCAGGATTCTCACCAGAAATCCATCGAAAACAACAAAAAAGTTACACTTCCAGACAACTCCCTCCCTTGTATTCGAACTCTATTGGTGGACAAACATGATTCTAAATTTCTGTCCAGGCAAGAGAATATATGCGCTAACTCACAACGCGGATCGTGTGACCCGGAGCGAGCAGATTACCAGTGTCCTAGGTCGGATAATGCTCTATGGTTGCTCGCGGTTCCGCTGTCTGGTCTATTTATATGTTCTCTTCTATTTTTTCACTTACAAAGCTCGGTAGTGTGTTTCGAGATTAATTGAATCTGATAGTATCTGAAGCTGCAATTATGGCAGTTACAAAGATAGTTGCTCAGGATGGTAGCGCCCAGTACAAGGATGTCCAAACTGCCATCGACGCTGTCCCTGTTGGCAACAAGGAGCGAGTAGTAATCGAGGTTAAGCCTGGAGTTTACAGGCAGCCCCTCTATATTCCCAAAACAAAGAATCTCGTCACACTCCGAGGATCCTCTGCAGAAGAAACTGTGTTAACTTGGGATAACACAGCCAATAAGCCCATTAAACATCATCAGGTATTGAAATTTCTCTTGGTAATGTTCGTCTTTTTCATTTATGGAAAAATGACTTTGATTCTTAATGATTCTCAGGATCAGAGCGTGATTGGCACTCGAACGTTTGTCTGCGGCACAGTCATTGTAGAAGGATCGGATTTCATTGCTGACGGGATTACATTTGAAAACTCAGCGCCTGGGGCAAGATTTGTCTATTAATTTTCAACTTTGTTAGAAAACGAGATTAGGTAGCTGTTTTTAGCAGAGGAGTTTTTGTGCCAACGCCTTGGGCTTCCTTGGAACATTTGCAGGGATCGGGGCAAGCTGTTGCTATCAGAGTAACAGGAGACGGATGTGCCTTCTACACTTGCAGATTTCTCGGTTGGCAGGTATCGTTCTGCCTGCTTCTCTTTCTTATTGCTAAAACACGGATAGGATTTATTCCCAACTGATTTATGATCTAAAGGGCACATTGTTAAAATTGTAATAATATTTATCCAATACCCATTTATGAGCCAAGCCTAATTACACAATTTTGTAGAGACCAAAAAAAACACACCTCAGTAAACCACAAAAACATAAACAGAACACCGTTCAACTCTTTCAGTATTTTTGGAACATAACGCTCATGCAATAACAATATGACTGCAAGTGATTGTTTGATCATGAATAGGACACTGCGTGTCTACACCATGGAAAGCACTACCTGAGAGATTGCTATATCGAAGGCAGCGTCGACTTCATCTTTGGAGATGCAACGGCATTGTTAGAACAATGCCACATTCACTGCAAGTCTCCAGGGTTCGTCACCGCATAGGGCCGCAGATCTCAGGATGACTGGGCTCACTGTCAATTCATCGTCTCCCAATCTGGGAAAATGGAGACCCCCTAATGCATGTCTAGATTATATCCGCCTTCAACAACAAACCACTCACCTGCCCGCTCTCGCCCACGTTCCATAACACCTACACGTGGCCCATAACACTACACGTTAATTTTCCATTCCATCCACGTTCCTGGTTCCATGCGTTGCATGATACAACGGTGTAGATGTCAGAGTTTAGATGCCATGATCTTGGACAGTGGAGGAGTTACAAAGGTAACCACCTCCCTCCCCTCGTACGCCAACTCTTCCCATTCACATAATGAGCAACGTGCGGCCCATCAACGTGGTGGTTATGGGATGGAAGGATTGTTTAATTTGATAGGTGGCAGTGAGCAAATGGCACAGTAACTTTTTAATCTAGATTTGTAAAAAATTAATTTAAGTACGGTTTAAACACCTGATTTAGATATGCAAGGAAGTTAGTGGGGTAGATTTCATCCATCGATTTAGTGGCGACGACCAGAATATACTGGCATCTTCCAATCCTGACCATCAGATCAAAAAAATTAATTACACTAATCACTAAACCAAAGGAATTGGTGAACCCAAGGGAATTCATTTAAACATTGAGACAATTGTTGTCATTATTCATATTATAAATCAAAAGAACTAATAAACCCAGGGGTTTGATATTATAAACCAAAATAATTGTGAAACTCAAGGGAAAACCATTACCCAACAAATTATAAACCAAAGGAATTGGTGAACCCAAGAGAATTGATTTAAACATGGATGACATTGATCTATTATTTATAATATAAACCAAAATAACTAATAAACACAGGGTTTAATATTATAAACCAAAGGAACTGGTGAACCCAAGGGAAAACCATTACCCGACAAATTATAAACCAAAGGAATTGATTTAAACATTGAGACAATTGTTGTCACAATGCGACGTTCGACTAAATGTTATAAACCAATTGATTTAAAACCAAGGGAATTGATTTAAACATGGATGACATTGATCGATTATTTATATTATAAACCAAAAGAACTAATAAACACAAGGGTTTAATATTATAAACCAAAGGAGTTGGTGAACCCAAGGAATTGATTTAAATTGGTGAACCCAAGGGAATTGATTTAAACATTAAGACAATTGTTGTCGAATACATGAGCTCAATTAACTATGACCATGGCTGGCCATGGGTATTTATTGAGACAATGTTTCTAATTTGACATTTGATCATGAATGAAATTGATCGATTATTTATATTATAAACCAAAAGAATAAACCAAAGGAATTGGTGAATCCAAGGTAAAACCATTACCGCACAAATTATAAACCAAAGGAATTGGTGAACCCAAGGGAATTGATTTAATCATGGATGACATTGATCGATTATTTATATTATAAACCAAAAGAACTAATAAACCCAAGGGTTTAATATTATAAACCAAAGGAACTGGTGAACCCAAGGGAAAACCATTACCGAACAAATTATAAACCAAAGGAATTGGTAAACCCAAGGGAATTTATTTAAACATTGAGACAATTGTTGTCATTATTCATATTATAAACCAAAAAAACTAATAAACCCAAGGGTTTAATATTATAAACCAAAAAAATTGGTGAACCCAAGGGAAAACCATTACTCAACAAATTATAAACCGAAGGAATTGCTGAACCCAAGGGAATTGATTTAAAGATGGATGACATTGATCGATTATTTGTATTATAAACCAAAAGAACTAATAAACACAAGGGTTTAATATTATAAACCAAAGGAGTTGGTGAACCCAAGGGAAAACCATTACCCAACA
Source organism: Pinus albicaulis (assembly GCA_034641835.2). NCBI lineage: Eukaryota > Viridiplantae > Streptophyta > Pinopsida > Pinales > Pinaceae > Pinus > Pinus albicaulis. The sequence continues at coordinate 171,986 of JAXQQM020059959.1, forward strand.
AATTAAACCCAAGGAATTGGTGAACCCAAGGGAATTGATTTAAACATGGATGACATTGATCTATTATTCATATTATAAACCAAAAAAACTAATAAACCCAAGGGTTTAATATTATAAACCAAAGGAGTTGGTGAACCCAAGGGACAACCATTACCCAACAAATTATAAACCAAAAGGAATTGGTGAACCCAATGGAATTGATTTAAACATTGAGACAATTGTTGTCACAATGCGACGTTGGACCAACTATGACCATGGTTGGCCATGGGTGATTTTCATATTGAGACACTGCTTCTCATAATGTGTCATTTGATCATGGATGACATTGATCGATTATTACCAAAAAAAACTAATAAACCCAAGGCTTTAATATTATAAACCAAAGCAAGTGGCGAACCCAAGGGAAAATCATTACCCAAAAAATTATAAACCAAAGGAATTGGTGAACCCAAGGGAATTGATTTAAACATTGAGACAATTGTTGTCATTATTCATATTATAAACCAAAATAACTAATAAACCCAAGGGTTTAATATTATACACCAAAAGAATTGGTGAACCCAAGGGAAAACCATTACCCAACAAATTATAAACCGAAGGAATTGGTGAACCCAAGGGAATTGATTTAAACATGGATGACATTGATCGATTATTTATATTATAAACCAAAAGAACTAATAAACACAAGGGTTTAATATTATAAACCAAAGGAGCAGAAATCCCAAGGGAAAACCATTACCCAACAAATTACAAACCAAAGGAATTGGTGAACCTAAGGGAATTGATTTAAACATTGAGACAATTGTTGTCACAATGCGACGTTGGACCAACTTTGACCATCGTTGGCGATTGGTGATTTTCATATTGAGACAATATTTTTCACAATGTGACATATGATCATGGATGACGTTGATTGATTATTTATATTATAAACTAAAAGAACTAATAAACCCAAGGGTTTACTATTATAAACCATTGGAATTTGTGAACCCAAGGGAAAACCATTACCCAACAAATTATAAACCAAAGGAATTGGTGAACCCAAGAGAATTGATTTAAACGTGGATGACATTGATCGGTTATTTATATTATAAACCAAAAGAACTAATAAACACAAGGGTTTAATATTATAAACCAAAGGAATTGGTGAACACAAGGGAAAACCATTACCCAACAAATTATAAACCAAAGGAATTGGTGAACCCAAGAGAATTGATTTAAACGTGATGACATTGATCGTTATTTATATTATAAAACCAAAAGAAACTAATAAAACACAAGGCTTAATATTATAAACCAAAGGAATTGGTGAACACAAGGGAAACCAGCTACTCCATAAATTATAAACTAAAGGAATTGGTGAACTATGGAATGGATTTAACATTGAGACAATTGTTGTCACAATGCTATCGTGCTCGATCAACTATGACCATGGTTGGCCATGGGTGATTTTCTTATTGAGACAATATTTGTCGTAATGTGACATTTGATCATGGATGAGATCATCGATTATTCATATTATAAACCAAAGGAATTGGTGAACCTAAGGGAATTGATTTAAACATTGAGACAATTGTTGTCACAATGCGACGTTGGACCAACTATGACCATGGTTGGCCATGGGTGATTTTCATATTGAGACAATATTTGTCAGAATGTGACATTTGATCATAGATGACATTGATCGATTATTCATATTATAAACCAAAAGTACTAATAAACCCAAGGGTTTAATATTATAAACCAAAGGAATTGGTGAACCCAAGGGAAATCCATTACCCAACGAATTAAAAACCAAATGAATTGGTGAACCCAAGGGAATTGATTTAAACATTGAGACAATTGTTGTCATAATGCGACGTTGGACCAAATATGACCATGGTTGGCCATGGGTGATTTTCATATTGAGACAATATTTGTCAGAATGTGACATTTGATCATGGATGACATTGATCGATTATTTATATTATAAACCAAAAGAACTAATAAACCCAAGGGTTTAATATTATAAACCAAAGGAATTGATGAACCCAAGGGAATTGATTTAAATTATTTGTTTTGTTTAGTGAATGAAACATTTTAGAATAATATATATATATATATATATTAAAAATGAGAAATATAAGTTTTTTTTCTCTTCTTCCATAAAAATATGTTATTGATGGTTGAGGGTGAGAATGAAATATCTTAACCACGAGTCCTTCATAGTGAGTTTTAATTTCAAGAACAAAGTGAATAAGCGCAATAATAATGGATTGTTCATGTTTTATAATGTTTTTAATTAATTTTGACCAAATATGTATAGTTGTTTAATTATAGCTCACATTAGTTTTTAGTTAGATATTATTTTATTTGACATGCCAACTAAGATTGAGAACAAAAGGAATTAGATATCTCTATCATATAGGGTTTTCTAATGCATCTACTGGTCCAATAATGTTTTTAATTAAAATTAAACAAACATATGTAATTTTTTTTGTTCTCATTATAGTTGACATTATTTCTTAATTTAATGAACATTTTATTTTTACTTTAGGAAAGATGTGTCAAAGCTAGAGTAAGCATAAAAAGAATTATACATCTCATACACTTTTAATAAAAGGATAATAAAAATTGTATTACTTATACTAACAAATTTATATTTTTAAACCTTTTTAATATTTTATTTTCCTAAATTAATATTTAAAACATATGATATAAAAAATTTAATTTCTTTTTAGTAAACTTCAAGTTTTATTTATATTATTAATTTCATTTTTTTTTTGGATTATAAATTAATTAATAATGATAATTAATAATAATGATTAGTGTTTATTAAAATTTAGCTTGAAATTAAAAAAAATAGAATTTGTTTAAATTTTATATGTTAAAAAAAAAACACTCCAAAATTACTATATAAAAATATTAATAATAAAATTAATATTTCCTAAATAAAATCTAATATAAAAATTTATTTATTAAATTATATTTATAATTTATTTGAATGATTCTTAAATGTAAAACTATATTTTATGGTTTTCAAATCATGTGGTCTATTCGGGTTATTGTGTTTTGTTCCAATCTATATTTTTAAATACATGTGTTTTGTTCCAATCATGTGGTATGTTGGGGTTATTGTATTTTTAATTTGAATCTATATTTTGTTATTGTGTTTTATAATGTTTTTAATTAATTTTGACCAAATATGTATAGTTTTTTAATTATAGCTCACATTAGTTTTTAGTTAGAGATTATTTTATTTGACATGCCAACTAAGATTGAGAACAAAAGGAATTAGATATCTCTATCATATAGGGTTTTCTAATGCATCTATTGGTCCAATAATGTTTTTAATTAAAATTAACCAAACATATGTATTTTTTTTGTTCTCATTATAGTTGACATTATTTATTAATTTAATGAACATTTTATTTTTACTTTATGAAAGATGTGTCATACACTTTTAATAAAAGGATAATAAAAATTGTATTACTTATACTACGAAATTTATATTTTTAAACCTTTTTAATATTTTATTTTCCTAAATTAATATTTAAAACATATGATATAAAAAATTTAATTTTATAAGCAAGTATTTATTTATCAATTATATTAATAGATATGATTATGTTAAATAATCACAAATATGTGTTGTAAATTCACCGATCATAATTGACCATGTTAAAAAAGTTGAACAAAGTCTATCTTAATTAACTAAATTAGACTACATTAGCCCCTAAATTAGACTAAATTAGCCCCTAAATTTTCCAAATACACAAACTTGATTACAACCACTACCCCCTTAGACTTGACTTTAAGCCTCATTGACCTGCGGAGGAAACACGACACTTCTATTTAACTAGATAGAAACTGCAAATTCTATTTCTTGTGCACTTAGATAAATATAATGTAAGAAATGAATATAGTTTTAAATACACCATAAATGCTTTAACATCATATTTATTTGTGGTAACCATTGATGTAGATTCATCTTAAACTCAAATATATCCAACACTGAGAGGAATAACATTTCTTAATGTGTAAATTTCTTTATCATTAAATGTCATATCATGTATTAATTCCATCATATCAAATAATTAAAAAGAAAAATACACCTTAAGAAATTTGATCCTTGCTTAAATATATCGCAGGGTTAAGATTAATTTACATTGATTTATTTTTTTAGATGTTGTCATGCATAGTACATAGTTATTTTTTTATTTAATTTTAATGTTTTCTTTATTTTCTTTTGTCGAACAACACAAAAAAATACACCTTAAGAAATTTGATCCCTTTTACTACTTAATAAAGCTAGACTTGAAATGAGTTTACTTTGGTTTTATATTTTAGATGTTCTCATGTACATATGTACACATCACTTTTTCTTTTTAATCGTCACATATATTAGGTTGTAAAGAAAATTTTTACCCTAATACTTAAATCTCTATATACAAGAGATTCTTTATTCCACAAACATAATAAATTTTTTATAGAATACATTACATAATGTGTTTACAAGTTTTAGTGAAATAAAATAAGGACTTGTATTTATAATTAGTTACTGTATGAAATAGCAATGATAAGATAAAGATTTTAAAAATAATTTAATTTCCTAAGGAAGATCATCTTGATTAGTTGAGATAAGATAACAATACATGCGGGTGTGTTTAACATGGGTATCCTAAGAGGAATGAAAACATTCAATAATATATTTATTATATATAAATAATAAAACCAATACACAAACATTTAGATATAAATAAATAATAAAAATATTTAAATATTTACAAACACTCTAAATAATATATTTGGATTTAATTTAAATTTATAAAAATATCACTGTAAATATTAATATATATATATATATATGAAATGAAGGAAAAAATATGATATAAATATCCTAATATCATACTTATAATAAAAATCTATATTTAAAAAAAAAATTAAAATAAAAAAAAAATCAAAAAATTCAAAAAAAAAAATATAAATTAAAAAATATATAAAAATAAAAGTTATAATTGTTTATATTATTTATGTGAATAAGGGTGATTTTGTATTTTGTGTGTATGTGGGGAATATGTTTAAAACATTGAAAAAATGTTAAATAATTTATGTAAATAAGAGTGATTTTTGTCCATTTGTATGTATGTTAGGAAGATGTTTAAAACATGTTTATAAAGTATAATTATAATAAAAGAATATATTTGAATTTGTGCATATTGGAATTACTATAAACTAAAAAGATCCATGAAAACCATGAACGCAACAACACAACTCAAGGAGGGTTTCAATTTAACCTTGAAGAGCCTTTTGGAGGGGTTGAATTCCCCTCCACAAAAAATAAAGCCTACTCCTTTTATTAATGATAGTTTGTGTTCAAGTACATTTGTTGATGGGCCCATCTAAACAAAAAAAATATAAATTGTTTTAATTACAACATCACAAAACTTAAAAATAGACAATGTCTTGCGCTCGCTCAGAAACAACTTGGTAGTACTGTAACATACAACATTGAAATGATTTTGTTAGTATACAAAACAACCTTCATGACAACTTGTAACATAATAAAATGCACAATTCATAAAAAAAATCCATAAAAATATAAATGTTTTGTCTATCTCAAACAAATCCTAATATAGATTCCTATCAAATTAACTATTCCATTAATATCAATATTATTATATTTTTCGATAATAATTTAAAATGCAATTTGGTTATTAAAAGTATTAGTTTTATTGTGTAAATAACTAAAAAATCATGTTCCACCAAAATAAAATTATGAAAATATTTATTAAAAAAAAAAAAAATTATTAAATTTTCGCTCATCTAAATTAAATATTAAAAAAAATAATAATAAACTTTCAAGAAAATTTCAAAAAATAATAAACCTCTGATATAATATAGAATAAAAATTTCTTTAAGAACATTAAATATAGAATAAATATTTCTTTAAAAACATTAAAGAGCATGACATACAGGTTATATAGAACAAAGATTTCTTTAAAATTTCCATTAATATTCAATTACAGTTTCAAACTTTAGAGCTGAGTTGAGGATTATAATAATCCCTTCTATAAGACCGAAAACATAATAAACTTCCCCATAATAAAATAAAGTATTTACATAGCTTTCTTAAAAAATAATAATGCGGTAATTAGTTATATTCCTAAGTCCCATGCACTAAATTAAATTATTTGCCCAGAATTAAAACAAATCCTGTGCGTGTTCCTTTTGCATTGGGAGAAGTGTTGCATGGTAAAGATAATTATTACTACTCCAACGACGTGGGTAGATGGCATGACACTATGGAAATATTTTGCTTCACTATATAGGTTAGGTTATTTTGCTTCAAAAGCTACTGCTACTCCTGACAGGATTGCAGTGCAATGGTGAACAGAAGGAGAATCAAACGCGGGAATCTTGCAATTCTTACTCTGAAAATAATAGGGGCAGATGACCGTGAGCCATCGTCGAGAAGGGAATCGAAGCCCCCTGGGGAGTTAAATGGGTTATTCTCCATGAGCAACGTCCTGCCGTTGCTACGTTCTGTTCTGCAATATTGAGCAGGGATGAGATATTCAGAACCACGGCTCTTCATCCCGAAGCTCAGTAGTAGCAGATAAACGATTTTGTAGGTGAACAATATAATATCTGAACGATGTAATATAAAGGCTACGATATGTGCAGGGGAAGAGAATTCGAATCCGGAAAGTAAGGAGAAGTGAGGAAATTACTTGCTGGTAGCAGCTTTCAAGGATATAGTCTTTCTCAGAATTAGACTATAGACCAATTTGATTCAGCATAGACCAATGGAAGATCGTCTAATTAAAAAATACGGTTAAACTATCAAAAAAATTCGCACAAATTGTGATTCTCACGAAATCCATCGAAAACAACAAAAAAGTTACACTTCGGACAACTCCCTCCCTTGTATTCGAACTCTATTGGTGGACAAACATGATTCTAGAATTTGTCCGGGCAAAGAGGAGCATGTATGCGCTAACTCTGCGCGGATCGTGCGACCGGACGGCAGTTACGGTGTCTAAGGTCGGATAATGCTCTATGGTTGCTCGCGGTTCCATTTGTCTTTGGTCTATTTATATGTTCTCTTCTATTTTTCACTTACAAGCATCGGTAGTGTGTTTCGAGATTAATTGGATACGATAGTATCTGGAAAATTTGCAATTATAGCGGATTACAAAGATAGTTGCTCGGGATGGTAGCGCCCACGGTCTGAGGATGTCCAAGCTGCCATTGACGATGTCCCTGTTGGCAACCAGCAGCGAGTAGTAATCGAGGTTAAGCCTGGAGTTTACAGGCAGCCCCTCTATATTCCCAAAACAAAGAATCTCGTCACACTCCGAGGATCCTCTGCAGAAGAAACTGTGTTAACTTGGGATAACACAGCCAATAAGCCCATTAAACATCATCAGGTATTGAAATTTCTCTTGGTAATGTTCGTCTTTTTCATTTATGGAAAAATGACTTTGATTCTTAATGATTCTCAGGATCAGAGCGTGATTGGCACTCGAACGTTTGTCTGCGGCACAGTCATTGTAGAAGGATCGGATTTCATTGCTGACGGGATTACATTTGAAAACTCAGCGCCTGGGGCAAGATTTGTCTATTAATTTTCAACTTTGTTAGAAAACGAGATTAGGTAGCTGTTTTTAGCAGAGGAGTTTTTGTGCCAACGCCTTGGGCTTCCTTGGAACATTTTTAGGGATCGGGGCAAGCTGTTGCTATCAGAGTAACAGGAGACAGATGTGCCTTCTACACTTGCAGATTTCTCGGTTGGCAGGTATCGTTCTGCCTGCTTCTCTTTCTTATTGCTAAAAAACGGATAGGATTTATTCCCAACTGATTTATGATCTAAAGGGCACATTGTTAAAATTGTAATAATATTTATCCAATACCCATTTATGAGCCAAGCCTAATTACACAATTATGTAGAGACCAAAAAAAACACACCTCAGTAAACCACAAAAACATAAACAGAACACCGTTCAACTCTTTCAGTATTTTTGGAACATGACGCTCATGCAATAACAATATGACTGCAAGTGATTGTTTGATCATGAATAGGACACTGCGTATCTACACCATGGAAAGCACTACCTGAGAGATTGCTATATCGAAGGCAGCGTCGACTTCATCTTTGGAGATGCAACGGCATTGTTAGAACACTGCCACATTCACTGGAAGTCTCCATGGTTCGTCACCGCACAGGGCCGCAGATCTCAGGATGACTGGGCTCACTGTCAATTCATCGTCTCCCAATCTGGGAAAATGGAGACCCCCTAATGCATGTCTAGATTATATCCGCCTTCAACAACAAACCACTCATCTTCAACAACAAACCACTCACCTGCCCGCGCTCGCCCACGTTCCATAACACCTACACGTGGCCCATAACACTAAACGTTAATTTTCCATTCCATCCACGTTCCTTGTTCTATGCGTTGCATGATACAACGGTGTAGATGTCAGAGTTTAGATGGCATGATCTTGGACAGTGGAGGAGTTACAAAGGTAACCACCTCCCTCCCCTAGTACGCCAACTCTTCCCATTCACATAATGAGCAACGTGCGGCCCATCAACGTGGTGGTTATGGGATGGAAGGATTGTTTAATTTGATAGGTGGCAGTGAGCAAATGGCACAGTAATTTTTTAATCTAGATTGGTAAAAAATTAATTTAAGTACGGTTTAAACCCCTGATTTAGATATGCAAGGAAGCTAGTGGGGTAGATTTCATCCATCGATTTAGTGGCGACGACCAGAATATACTGGCATCTTCCAATCCTGACCATCAGATCAAAAAAATTAATTACACTAATCACAAAACATGCTCCTTCCGATAGGGGGTTACGCCTATCGGCGTAATTAATATCTGAGATTATTGATGATAATGTTGAATTAACTGTTTTTTATTACATTTACCTTTAAATGACAAGAAATATTTCATAGAAACATCAAAGGAAAATACTAATCTACATGTAGACCTAGAAACTATTAATCATATATGAAAAATGAAGTGTGTATAATTTTAAGATGTTTTTTAGGGTTAGCAAGTTTTTTTTAAAAGTATCTACTTAATGTCTTTCAATAACATAATAATCTATATTTTAGCTAATAAAATTGTAGTAAGGAAACAATTCGTGCATTGAGTACTATCCATGAATATATAACATGAGCTCTAGAGGATCACTCTCAACTGTAATATGGCGTAAGGCACAATTAATTATTTCTCTAAACTATTGGGTTAAGGAGTATTTTTAGTTAGCACAATTTTAACAAAGATCTATAACACTTTTGACACCCTTTTCTAAAAAACTAGTAAATCTTTCCCATGACTTCATAGAGTTGAATAATCTTCATCTTGAATATTAAGAATTTGTCGAATCTGTTGGGGAGGTTGTACCTCTGATCATGTGAGCGATAGCTTTACATGTCCAGAAGACTCGTTATACACAATTAATTGGCTGCCACTACGACTTTCATGTTAAATCATTGAAATTCACAATTGTTCAGAAGCCCCGTATTCCAGGCCTGCCTCCCGGCCACACTAGTGTTGAGAACTTGAATAATCTTCATCTTGAATATTAAGAATTCGACGAATTTGTTCGGGGGTTTTACCTCTAATCATGTGAGCGATAGCTTTACACGTCAAGTCCAGAAGACTCTTTACACAGAGATAATTGGCTGCCAGTACCACTTTCCTTGTCCTCCACTTGGAATATTTTTCCATCGCGGCTCATCAATCTAACAGTACCTGTATTATTACTGTGACTAGATTCCATTTTGAAGGCACGAGCAGACACAATGAAATGGAGAAAAGGATTAATGATGGTGCTTGACGCAGAAAGCGTGCTCTTGGAATGTTGCGCCTGAACGAAATGTAAAGAAGAGAGATTATGTTTGACTTCCTCTTTATCGGTGATAGTGCAGATTTTAATCCCCACGTTCATATAAATAGAACAAAATTCTTGCTCACAACCAATTTTAGCAGGTACGACGGATACTTGATTTTGATCATTTTATGGTCAAAATCGAAGAGAATTTGTTAGGGACCTTACGACAATGTTAATTCCTTTCATATTTTTTTTATTTTTAATTAATTACATAATTATCGTGGAGATAAATTTTTATTTTAGGTTTTGGTTTGGGAAAAATATTAAAATTTATTAAAATAATATTTCACATAAATTGAATGTGTATCATTCTTTTATTAATAATTTAATTAAAATTAAAAATCATATTTATAACAGAAATATTTATAAATATAATTATCTCATTTATAAAATGATATTTAATTTCTCAAATTACTCTAACAAACTAATTTATTATCATGATGATTAATTTCCATTAAGATCAATGGGTCTATGGACCTAAGAAGAAGAAGAATCTAATTGTAATACTTGAGAATCTTATTTCTATGGTCAAAAATAAGGGAAAGAAGCCTACCAATATTACTATATTTGGGATGACTTAACAAGTCAATAAGATTGGAAGTATGACACATGATTTTGGTCCCTTCTATAGACTATGTACCTTAGTCTTTTGGTCCTGTAGCATAGAGTAGATCACATAATTTTGATTCATTTTGCACAAAGCTATAGAGATGCTCAGTCCTTTATGTCACAGATAAGACTTGTTTTGCATGTCTTTAAGTTCATCATTTGTACATTTCAATGCCTTAGAGACTATCCACATGGTTTTCGTTTTTTTTAACTTCAGATCACAATACACTTCTATCCTCCTTCTCACAATGCCACAGATTTGCATTGATTACGAAGATGATGGTCTTTTTTAGATGTCAAAGATGGAAGTCTCCCAAATGATTCGAGCTGCCTTATATAGTGTTAGATAGACCTTGTATCGTTTCATGTTGGTGTCATCATTGATGCCTTGAATCTTCAAATATTTGTTGCTATAGTAAGCTTAAGATACCTCATAGAAATGTCACAAAACCTTATTCTATTGATTGAAGAACAGTACCTCAGATATTCGTTTTTTCCCAAACAAACTTGCTTCAATATTATGGCCATTTTGGACTTGTTCATACTCTTAGACTAGCCTTTGAACTCAGCAGTAATAGATGTGAACTACAGTATTTTGGTTACCCAAACTATACAAATATCATGAATACACCTGGTATTTTTTATTCAGAAAGGAGCGCACAGTCATGCTCAGAATGCCACTGAAAGTATTCTCAAAGTAGGTTGTATTCTTTTAAAAGATTTCATATAAGCCATTTGCTTTTTCTTTGAGTACTTTGTAGATTATAAAGATAACGACTTGTATGCTTATCATAGGAGAAGGTGCCTCTAAAATTCACATTAGTATAGGAAACTTACTTCATAAATCAACATAGGGACTCGTATATCTGTACCTATGCCAAATATTTTGTCGACAACAGAGATATGAATTTCATCCTTGATTTATAGAGATAATGCCATAGAGTCTTTACATGTATTATAGGTCCCTTTTTCTATCCCTTATGTATTTTGATCCGAGCTCCGTTCATAGGAATATTGATGTCTTTCTTCAACTTGAATTATAGAGGTATTGTGCCTCTTTCAATTCATATTTTAAGGAAAGGATGTCATAGAATTTGTATGATACTTTGCTTAAGGTGCCATAGGGATAAGTAAATAAGCTAATAAATTGTTATCTTTAATCTTCCTTTCCTTCAACCTAGCTCTGATACCATGTTGAGAAATCAAGATGTTTGTAGATTAGGGTATATTTCTCTTAACTTGATAATTAATTGTGAATGTTTGTTGTCTTCTTGTTATCTTATGTTATCTTCTTCATCAAGCTGATACTTCACAGTTGGAGTTGGACAATCAAAGCTTTCATTATAAGGTTGTGACATTAGACTATGATCATCAGTTGAAAATTCTATAAATACTAACCCATTACTGTGAGTCACTCCAGCATATAAAATGTGAGATTCTGACGGATTGTATGCATTGCTTGATACCTCAACAGCCCATTCCTAGAAGTGACCAACAACATCAGAGAGAGCATCCAGCTCATTTCTTCTTGCATAAGTAGCTTGAATTGCAGTATCCCTCCACATTTCATCAACTATTGGGGCATACTCACATGTTGCAGCTATGAAAAAACTCCATCTAAATCCCCCATTGCCATAATTTCCATTTGAATTTATTTATCATTATTTTATTCTTGTGAGTATTAATTGTCATACCTAACCTCTAGCAATAGTGATGAAGAATCCTAAGTTTTTTGTCCAAGTCTTCATGGCTTCTATGAAGAAGAAAGATATGATTGGTCTACATGAGAAGAGTAATAATAATATCAACAAGCTTAGTCCCCTGGCACCTAGTGATTTCCAAAAACTCCTCTAGCTTATGGAAAGGGCACCCCTCGTTAACCGAGATATTGCATTTAATATCTTCACACCACCCTTATTTTCTCTTAAGCGTGGAAACAACCATCTCGTAGAAGCTAATCACAACAAACTTCAACTCAATATTTATCTCATCAATTCCTTTCCAAAGCGTAATCAAAGGATCAAAGATATGTGAATTTTTTTCCAATTTTCATTTTTTTATATTTATGAGACATTAAAAATATGTATTTAATTTCTTTCAATAATATAATAATATATAGTTTAGCCACTAACAGTAAATTCTAGTAAGAAAACAATTCATGCAATGAGTACATGTGGTTTTATGTTGCACTATTGCTATCCATAAGTATATAACATGAGTCTAGAGGATCGCTCTCAATGGCCAAAGGCACAATTAATTATTTCTCTAAACTATTGTAAGGACTACTTTTACTTCCCACAATTTTAACAAAGATTTATACCACTTTTGACACCTTTTTTTAAAAACTAGTAAGTCTTTCCCATGGCTTCCTATAGTTGAATAATCTTCATCTTGAATATTAAGAATTCGTCGAATCTGTTGGGGATTGTACCTCTGATCATGTGAGCGATAGCTTTACATGTCAAGTTGATAAGAGTTGTTATACACAGATAATTGGCTGCCACTACTAATTTCATGTTAAATCATTGAAATTCACAATTCTTCAGAAGCCCCATATTCCAGGCCTGCCTGCCGGCCATACCTAGTGTTGAGAGGTTAAATCATCTTCATCTTGAATATTGAGAATTCGAAAAATATGTTCCGAGGTTTTACCTCTAATCATGTGAGCGATATCAGAGTTATTTACCAAAGAACGAATAGTTAAAACCAGTGCTGAAGTCGAAACTTCGGACAAATGCTTACCGTAAGTTGAGCTAAGTCATGGCACCCAGCATCGAGTAGACACCCTATTTGGATTCAGTATATGAATGAAATTAAGAGAAATAGATACCATACATGTTGACACTAACCGAGAAATTTCTTAATACAATGCGCATAGGTAGAGGAGTATTACTTGGAAATTTGGCTAGAGGTGATCTCCATAAGGCGTAGGCAGAAGGCGAACCAAGCAAACGAAGCCTACAGGAGATTTGATAGCAGAACCCTGGACAACTCGAAACAACAAACCAAGAACAGTGACGGGAAGAAACCAAATGAAACCAAATGAAGTTGAATACATAAAATTTTCGAATAATATAGCACCGGCTAGGTCTAAACCCTAACGCATCCTTACCCTACAGGTGGCAAGATTTGCGTAGGGGAGTACTGCGTACTAAGGATAGCCGAATAGAAGGTGATACACTTTAATGTAGCCTTGAAACACTTCATGAAAATAAATGTATACTTTTAAATGTGATACGACGCAATGGTACCCAAATCCGCCTCGAGAAAATACGATTGAGTGTTAAATAATGTGGAAATTAGCTGGAGGATTATCTCACGTAAGGAAGTACTGAGCATCCATTAATAAGCATGTGATTCTTCATACGGAAATATTAATGGAATTGACGCGTAAATGAACCAGTGATATATATATATATATATATATATATATATATATATATAAATGCCTCGAAATTTGTTATAATACAAATCGACGCATGTGGGGTACATAACATATAAATCGAAATGTTGCAGGGTGAAATACGTAAGGGCTATAAAGAGACTCATAGAATGAGTTGTGATCTAATATAATTTGATAAGTTGAGTATAGGGTAAGAGCATAATAAGGACTGCGAGGATATTAATAAGGTTAATAATCATAGAAAAATTTTAATAGAAGTTAAACAATGGGAGTTAGAAACTCCAAATCTAAAGTATAAATATAGTCTAAAGACAAGTTAAAAATCTCGTTACATAGGTAACAACTCAAATTGTTAATTGGCATCCTAGTAGAAGTGTTAACTTCAAGGACAGAGTTAACAACGAAATTATAAAACAAAGTTGGGTCAACGTACCTTGTTAATGACTATAGAGATAATGGATTGAAATTATTCTTAAGCTGAGACATAAGAAAAATAAAATAAAATTTATTTTGTGTGGCAGAGAGACATTAAAAACGGTATTGGAGCCCAAGTTACATAAACTGGGCTGTTGTTGTGGTGCTCACTGTTGTTGTGTGCTCACTGTATAAATTATTTATTGTTCAAAAAAATAATAATTTATTACTAATCTATGTTGTTTAGTGTAGAGTGGTGTTGAAACAGAAAAGTTGAATGGCAGAAGGTGAGTAAATTTATGTTGATCTGCGTGATGACGATAATACACTAGATCCCAACGCTCCAGTGATGCCTATGTTACACAGTTTGCAACGAGAGATGGTTGAGCTAAGAAGCCATAATGACAGATTGTCATTAGCCAGTGGGGAGCAGGAAAAGCTCATCAGAGAATTAACTTCGCGGAACAACCAAGAAGGTGAAGGTTCTGGAAGGAGGAAGAATGATGAGTCTGAGGAAGATTATGCTATTAGGCATCAGTATAAGAAGAAAAAGTAATTACAGGGGGAATTCTAAAAGATCGAACCTCCCTCCTATGATGGGGAGAAGGAGGAAGATGGTGAACCCTTGTTGTTGAACATGATTAAATATTTCCAAGTCTATGAATATGAAAGAAATCTGAAAGCCAGATTAGCTGTCTACCAGCTACAAGGTAAGGCTACCTTGTGGTGGGAGGATATGAAAATGGTTCATGCCATTGATGAAAATACAGATACTTGGGAAGATTTCCAAGTCAAGATTAAAAACCGCTATTTGAATGAACATTATTATGATGATAAAGCAAAGGAATTCCATGAACTTAGATTGGGACAGCTTACTATTGATGAGTTTGTCACCAATTTTACAAATCTGTTGAGATATCTCCCTTACATTAGGGAAGAGAAGGCCAAGGTACAAAGGTTTTTGAATTTTTTGCCTGCTGTGTACAAAAAGAAGATCGAGTTTGATAACCCAAAAACTATGGACGAAGCAGTGAGAAAAGCTAGATTATGCTACCAGCAGTTTAAAGGAAAGGGTGAGCATGGAAAAGACTAGATAAACAAAGGTGAAATCAATGGAAAGAAATAGAAACCAGCTTACATAAAGAATTTTGGTAGGGATCATCAGAGGAAAAAGTTTAATAAACCAAAAGAAAGCCAAACAGCTCAGTCTCAAGTTGGTTCCAAACAACTAGATGAAGGAAATAAGAAGGAGGGCACAGTTAAAATGAGGGAACCTTTGAAATGCTGGGGATGTGGAGAACCTCATCTCTTGAGGGATTATCCCCACCGAAACATTTAGATGATTATGAGAGATCGAGAAGCTACCACAGTAAATGATATAGAAATAAATATACCCACTATCAGTGCAGCCTTGGAGAATCGACAAGCAGAACACCAAGCTACCATGGTTGAAATGGAAGGTAAGATTGCTCACCAATCTGTCACTATTTTAATTGATCCAGGTGCTTCTTTGAGTTACATTAGTCCACAAGTGGTAGAAAAATGCAATCTCAAGACTGAAAAATTTCAGCAGTCTTGGTTGGTCTAGTTAGCCACTGGAACCAAGAGGAAGGTAACACATAAGTTACCTCAAACAACAATTAAATTAAATTATTTACAGACAGAAGTGAATTTAAATATTTTGCCTTTAGGCTCATATGACTTGCTGATAGGAATGGACTGGCTGGAAAAGAGAAAGGCGATGATGAATTATTGGAATAAAACTCTACATTGCATAGATGAAGAAGGGAACCCTTTTATTCTTAAGGGAAAACCAAAACCCATCTCTGTAAGACAAATATCAGCATTGCAATTAAAAAAAACAGCTAGGAAAGGATATCAAGTATATGTAGTACATGTTGAAGAATTAGAACATCAACCACGAGAAAATGTGTTAGATACCTTGCCAGTAGTGAGAGAGTTTAAGGAAGTTTTTCCAGATGAGATTCCTCATCTACCCCCCCAAAAGAGAGATTAACTTTTCAATCTATTTGGTGCCGGTGGCAACACCTGTTTCCAGAGCCCCTTATCGAATGAGTCCCCCTGAACTCATGGAACTGAAAATGCAATTGCAAGAATTGCTGGATGAGGGTTATATCAGACTGAGTGTGTCTCCTTGGGGAGCACCGATGTTGTTCGTGAAAAAGTAGGATGGAACATTTAGAATGTCCATTGACTATCGTCAACTGAATAAGTTGACAATTAAAAAAAGATACCCTCTTCCCCGAGTTGATGATCTTTTTGATCAATTAAGAGGAGCTTCAGTATTTTCTAAGATTGACTTAAGGACTCGTTATCACCAGCTCACAATCAAGGAGGAAGACATTAGTAAAACTGCTTTTCGAACCCAGTATGGATACTACGAATTTTTAGTCCTACCATTCTGTTTGGAAAATACCCCTACCACCTTTATGTGCTTAATGAACAGTGTGCCAAACAAGTACTTGGATAAATTCGTACTAGTGTTCATAGATGATATTTTGGTTTACTCAAAAAGTGAGGAGGAGCACCAAGAGCACTTGAGGATACTATTGCAAACTCTGAAAGAAAACCAGTTATATGCCAAATTCAGTAAATGTGAATTCTCTAAGGACAAGATCCAATACTTAAGTCATATCATTTCTGAACAAGGGTTGGCTGTTTACCCTGAAAAGATAAAGGCTATTAGAGAATGGTCGGTGCTAACTTATGTTTCAGCAGTGAGATCATTCATGGGGATTACAGGTTATTATCGTAGATTTGTGGAAAGATTTTCTACAATAGCATATCCCATAAATTCACTACAAAGAAAAGGGGTCAAATTTGAGTGGACTGAAAAATGCCAAAACAATTTTGAACAATTAAAATTAAAACTCACTACCGCCCCTATACTGAAAATTGCAGATCCTGATAAAGAATTTATTGTATGTACGGATGCCTGTAGAGAGGGGTTGGGAGGAGTCCTCTTACAGGAAAATTCAGTTATTGCATATGAGTCTAGGAAAATGAAGACACATGAATAGAAATACAGTGCATATGATTTGGAATTGGCTGCTGTGATTCATGCCTTGAAGATGTGGCGATGCTATCTTCTTGGGAAAAAAATTACATTGATGACTAATCATATTAGTCTTAAATATTTCTTATCCCAAACTGATTTGAATGCTAAACAGGTGAGATGGCTGTCTTTTCTGAGTGAATTTGATATGGACATAAAACATATCATAGGGAAAGAAAATAAAATTGCTGATGCCTTGAGCAGAAATGCTTGTCAAAATATAAACAGTATTGGAAGTAGTGCTAATTTTGATTTAGAAGATCTAGTGAAAAAGGTAGTAGACCAGGATCCAAATTATGAGAATCTATAGGTGAAACTACTAAGGAAAGATATGGCTAACTACACTCAAAACCAAAAAGGGTTGATGTGCTAGAAAAATAGATTGTATGTCCCCAATGTGGAAACTTTGAAAAAAGAAATCCTAGATGAATATCACAAATAGCCGTATGCAGGGCATCCTGGATATCAGAAAATGTTAACAGATTTGAAAAAGAAGTTGTTTTGGCGAGGAATGAAAAGAGATGTAGCAGAATATTTAGCTAGGTGCATGGAGTGTCAACTAGTTAAAGTTAAGCATCAGCATCCTGTTGGTCTTTTAAACCCTTTGTCGATTGCAGAATGGAAATGGGACACAGTTTCTATAGATTTCATAATAGGGCTACCCAAAACCAAATACCAACACGACTCAGTGATGGTGGTATTAGACACTTTAACAAAAGTTACACACTTCATACCTATGAAATCTACTTTTGGGACAGCCCAAGTAGCAGATGTATTCTTGAGGGAAGTAGTAAGGCTCCATGGGGTCCCAAAGATGATTTCTTCAGACAGAGATGCTAAGTTCATAGCAGCCTTTTGGGAAGGTCTATTTGGGGGCATGGGCACTAAGCTGAATTTTAGCACTGCCTATCGCCCTCGGACAGATGGTCAGACGAAGAGAACAAATAAGATTTTGGAGGATATGTTGAGGATGTATGTGATGGATAGGCCATCAAAATTGGAAGACTACTTGCATTTAGTTGAATTTGCTTATAATAACAGTTATCAATCATCCATCAAAATCAGCCCGTTTGAGGCACTCTATGGAAGGAAGTGTCGTACTCCTTTGAGTTGGAGTCAACCTAAGGATAAACTAATGTTGGGACCAGAGGCTTTACAAGAGATGGAAAGAATTGTTAAACAAATACAAAGAAACATCAAGACAACGCAAGATAGACTGAAAAACTATGCTGATAGGAAGAGGGTGCATCGAGAATTCAAAGTGGGTGATCACGTATATTTACACATTAAACCCAAAAAGGGCACACTCTATGCTTGAAGTTGTGCAAAATTGGCTCCTAGATATTGTGGGCCTTTTGAGGTGTTAAAACGGGTGGGACCGGTGGTTTATAAACTGGACTTACTGCCCCATGTTAAAGTTCATGATGTGTTTCATGTTTCCTTATTAAAAATATATGTACATGATGCTTCTCACATTTTTGATTGGAATGTGATACAGGTGGAACCAGAAGGGGAGTTCGTTCCAGAGCCGCTTCAAATATTGGAGCAGGAAGAAATTGAATTGAGGAATCGAACGGTAGCAAGAGTAAAGGTGCAGTGGAAGAACTTTACTGATAAAGAATCTACCTGGGAAAGAGAAGCTGAAATGATGGAAAAATATCCATTTTTTTTTTTAAATGAACTCTAGTAGCTAGATATCAACACCGAGGACGTTGTTTTCTTTCAGGGGGGGATATGTAATGCCCCTAGTTTTATGCTTCTTTCAAAGTTAGACATTTGAACATTAATCCAAAGGAGAGTGGACCCCAATGGATAAGTATTTTTTGGATGTAATTAAATATTTAATTATGAAAAAATAAATAAAATAATTCTGTGCAAATTGACCAAATGAGAATTATGAGATCACTTGCTAAATCCATGAGGATGGAAAAAGGCAGATACTTTCCCCAAAAATCTTTCAAAAATCCTTGAAATAATTTATTTCCAAATTAGATTTTGAGGAAAATCTAGTTTCCCTAATGAGGTGGAGAGTAGTTGGGAAGAGGTAAAAATCTGGGAAAAGCATAAAGCATCTTTAAAAATCCCTAAATAAGGGAAGCCCACGAAAACAGGAAGAAAAGCATCCTATAATTTTGGACGCAGAATTAGAAACAAGCTTTGGGGAGCAAAAGCTTAAATAAGCTATTCCTGAACAGATTAGAGGTTGGTCTATTCTGGGAGATGATCTCAGCTCGGGGGTGAGTTCTGGAGATAGAGGAACTCTAATGTTGGGAGGACTGGTCAATTTCAGAAGTGGTATTCCTAGAATTTTTAAGTATGGTTGAATTACTTGTTATTGTGTTGTGTGATTACTGATTGTGGATGTTAATTTACTGCAAAGATGAAAGTGGTACTCAATACATTTAACATAATTGTTTAGAAGAACTTAATCCTCTCAATTCGGTAGAGCTGTAGGAATAGGAATTATGGGGAAAATCACCCAGAAGCTCTAAACCTATTGCTGGTTTAAATATGGAGATTTATACTAGTCCTATGATCCATTAAGATTATAACTTTAATCTTCTTCTGTGGAATTAATTATATATGATCTAGGAATCCATATATAGAATATTATTTATGAAATTGCAGAAACTGTGAACATTAGGTGCTCCGCAAAAATTTTAGATATAATTTTTCTGACAGTTGCTTCTAGTGTGAACAGTTACATGAACACAAACATATGTATTAATTCTAGATCTACAGTTAGTAGTTGAATTTAATGAGTCTAGTTACTAAACTGTGAACGATTATAGCATGGAAACTTTAGTTTAATCATCAGAGAGGAATGAGGTGTAGTAAATCAGAATTTATATTATGGAGTCCTACTAAATAAAAAAAAAAAAGCAAAAAGGGGAAAATGAAATTTACCAAAAGAAATGATAAGAAAATTTAACTCTGAAAGTCAATACCTTCCGGAATGAGTCAGGATTTTTTTTAACAGAGCAGTAGATATCATTGATATATCTATTGACCAATATAGTTTATGTTATATCATTTTTATCCATAGGAGAGTTAAAATAAAAGGTTATCAAAGAAAACCAAACAAACTGCTGACAATATAGACTGTTCAATGAAAATGAAAAGGACAAATTCTTTCTATAACAATAGGAAAAATGTATATCTATATTCTGAATTTTTCAATCTTCTTTGTTCCAATACCATGTTAGCTGGCGCTCTATCTTAGTTAGATTCTCGTGCCAATCTATTTATGGAATTGTTTTTAAAAATAGAGGTGAAGTTTCGATCACAACAACTTCATGGATGAGTCATAGCAAGTGGTTCGACTAAATAACCACGACCTTCCTCCTTTGGCCTATTGTTTCCACCTTTTGGGGAAGCCTCCCAAGGGATAAGGCCTCCCTTCCAATATAGTAGTGATCCCAACCTCCTCCTCTCCCTCTATAAATATAGCCATCCTCCATTGATGGAGCTAGCTGAGCTGAAGATTATATAGCAGAAATGCTAGAGAGATTTCTATTCGAGATAGAATGGGAGAGTCCCTTATTGAGAGAGATTATACTTGTGCCTTCATCCCATATAAATTCCATAACACTCATCAAGACGTGCTTCAACAGAACCGTGCTGAAGGATGTTGTGATGTCAAGGCTTTGTTGTAACTCTTTATTCTATTTAATACATATGTATAACTATTTTCTGGTTCCCATTTTGCGTTGATGTGTTCTATTTTATGCAATATGATTAACCCTCCTTGAATGGTTCGTAATTATGAATGAGTTGGTTTTGTTGTATGCTACTCATGTTTTTTGATCTTGTGCAGTTATCCAAGCATCGCTGTGAACATATTGTGATTTTCCGAGGAAGGAATCGAGTGGCCACAACTACAATAGCTACGAAGATGATGTTGGACTCCAGGTAGGTCCATCTATCGCATCTATTTCATTCAGTAATTAGGAACCTACATCTACTTTGTCCTAATTATTTCTAGACCCACTCTCGGGCTAGAGGGATCATCTCTCTCTGCAGAGAGGATTCACCTTTATAAAAATTTGGCGACTCCACTAGGCATCAGTGTGAGTTTGTCTTTATGCCCTTGTCAAGTCGACCTCGGTCGTATGTTGGTTTGTCTATCTGTTATGGTCTATTTGCTTGTTTAGAGTCCACTTTTTCAACTCTAGAGTGTCATAATTGACCTCTTCATTCGATTTCTCATTCTCCCATAGATATCTGGCTTGGTGCATTTTTTAGTTGAACAGTCACACCGATTGGTGCGTGTTTCTTGTGTTGCACTAGCGCCAAGCCCTCTTTGGTGCAGATTATAGCCTTACAGTCCCCTCGAATCCTATAGGGTTTGGATTGACTGTCATTTTGAGTTTTTGGTGAGTTATACTTGCCTCTAGGTCTATTTATGATTTGAAATTGTTTTGTTTAGATTGTTTTACTTTCATAGGCTTGTTTTTCTCAGTTGTACGTATGTTTACTTATCAGTGTAGTTTATGGCCTTAGGGATTCTCAGTGTCCTAGCTCACTGAGGCCTCTAATTGGAAGTCGATTCATATTTATTCTTGTCAGTCACACCTCTTGATCAATTGCATTTAAGTCCTTTTTGATCCTTTGAGCGTTTGTTCTGGTTGAATGATCATTTCCGGTTTTGTTTCAATTTCTTCTTGCTGCTCCTAGCATAGATCACATTGATTGTCGAGATTGTTTTAAAACTTTCTCTTTGATTGGAAGAGTGCACCATTGGTTTGAGTGCATCTTTGTGTTTGTGTTGCTTTCATCCGTTAGTGGATTTATCTATTTACGTTCGCAATACTCAAACTAGTGTTTGTCTTGTTTTTCTGTATAATTAGTGCATTGTGTGCTTCATTTTGTTGAAAAATCAAAAAATTGCATTCTTTTCGTTTGCATGAAAAAGGAAATTTCTTTCACATAACTAGTTCTTCATTAACTAGGAAAGAATTTTTAATTTTTCACTTGATCAAATTAGATGCATTAGCGGATTTATTCGTTTGATTTCATTTGATTGCTATTGTTTGAAAGATCTCTATCCTTCTTGTAATTAGCATTCATTGAATGGAAAATTGTGTTCAGTTGGACATAGTTTGCATTTAGGGAATTTAAGATTGACAGTCGGTAACGACTTGAAATTGAAACATTATTCGAGATCAATTATAAAATGAATTGAATTATCCTAAGGAAACATTGGAACCTAACACAAAAAATTTAGTGGTCTACGCTAGAGACGTGTTCCAACGTCTTAACACCTAGTAGTTTCCATTCTCATTTTTGGCTTTAGACACGGCTACTACGGACATGTGCTCCCCATACCTTCGAGTATATTAAGGTAGACCCCTATAGGTTTAAATCCTTTATCCATAGGAAGCCGAGTGTGCTACCGTGTAAGCGTGATACACCGAACACAACATTCGAGGAGACCACTTGCATGTACAGAAAGTCCATGGTCATATCTCTTTCATTTGATCACCAAGGAGTATATTGCATTTCATGAAAAATTGGTACACCCTTTTTATTAGATTACCAAAGTAGTCATTTTGATCTTTTCATGACTCTTTAAAAAGAGAAGAGATCATCGAGCACTTGTCCTTTCACGCTCGTTTAAAATTGAAAGTGACTAGAGTCACCTTTTTCCTATTTCTCGACTCTTAAAAAATGAAACAACAAAGTTTGGTTTCAATGTCATAAAATAAAATTCCCACAATTACATGCGCATTTAGAGTTTTTTACTTGGCTTGTTTTGTTTTTCCTTAGGCCTTGGTCTTGAAACCTTATTTCAGCTCTCTCTTTTTCCTTTTCTGTTTTTGAAATATGGTCACAGTGGCAGAACTACCAGTCTCGTCATCCTCATCACTACCTCCTAGTGGTAGTTATTTTCTTGGCATGTCTTACGAAACCCCTCAGCCCGTTATGTCTATGGAGTTTTCGTAACTTATTCTCCCGACTGTTTTACCTCTCGCTACTCGATCTCCTCCTGAAGAGCCCGTGGAGTTCAATTGGCCTCTTTTAGGTGGTTGGTCTATTTTTGGGGATGAGGAAGAATTCCCTCTCCTTAATTTGGGATCACCATTTATAGTTGATGCTATACTTCCTAGTCCTCTGTCATCTTTTCGATGATTTTACAACTTCGCGAGATATGGATTCTTCAAGTCCTGTTGACAGTGAAGGAATGTCTGTTTCTACAGGTGAATATCAAATTTTCCCTGAAGATCTCCCGCATGTTTCTGTTCAATATTCTCCGCAATCGGTGTCACTTCCACCCGGTTGTCGAACTTTGAGTTAGATTATGCCTAGTGTTACATTTATAGCACAATTCAATACATCATATCCTCTGAGTAGTTCAGTCCTCCCTTCATTAGGATTGTCACCTTTGACACTGAGTTCATCACTTATTGTTACATCTGTCCCAGTTTGACCTACCGTCTGTGTAGCTTTGTCGACACCGGTTATTATGACACAGTCACCAGAGTCTTTTCACACTTTTCAGTCTATCATAATTAATCTGACATGGCCTGTTAATCAGGGTCTGAGTAGATCACAAATTCACGCTCTCGAGTCTGCACCTGCTAGTACAGTTACGACTATGCCTATGGTTTCTACATATACTTTTGATAAGCACATGTTGGACATTCATCGATTATATGCTCCTTCTCTGGATACTCAACCTCTTGCAGCTCCATGTACATCTAGTATGACTTCGACTGCCCCTATAATTCCTGGTAGACTCACTTTCGAGGAGTATCTTTTGGCCATTCAACAACAGAACTCTCACGGTTTCCGGCCACCACAAGTGTTGTAGACTCTGATATTCCAAATGCTTCCCCACCCTCAGATCTGAGTTGGCTTTAGCCTCTTTCCTCTTTCTTCCATGGTCTTCACTTTCATGACTAGATTGAGAGGTTAACTCTCTCAGCAGCCTCTATTTATCTTCACTTGCTTGCAACAATCATTCATTGTTAGTCCTTACCTGAACCATTTCTCGTTGCATATCTCTTATCATGTCGAGCAACTGAGCATTTTGATCTGGTGGGCTTTCTACACTACCTAGATCCACGTACAACTCTTATTCTTCATTCATAATAACAATTGTACAAGTTCTAAACTTCAATCATTGTACACCGAAATTAAATAGTAAATCATATTCTATAAAGGAAAGAGATTTTGTTCTCTTATATTTCACAACAGCATATTTTTGGGTTTTTCTGTGTGGGAACACATAGGCCCATTTTTTTCAACATGGGCTCTGATATCATTGTTTATTTATCACTCCTACTTTCACTTTCTTAGTTCTTCTTCTGTCATTTAATTATTTTATTTTCTTAATGTATATTCTCTTATAGAAATTAATTCAAGGATATTATTTCCATCTTTTCAAATTTAATTATGTCCTCTCTTAATTCATCTGTATGAATATTTTCTTAAACACTCATTCCTTAAATATGATTTGAAATTCTTCTCATATACATGATATCCTTATACTTATTTTAATGTATAAAATTTCAAAATGCTCATACTAATTTAGCACTTATAGTTAGAGATTCCCGCCTCTCTCTAAACATTTACGTATGTCACTATATACATACATCCAATTTAACTGTAATTAACCATTAAGAGTTTCCTCATATATATATTTTCTATCATATATTACACTCATATATGATTTTGACATATATTTTAATTTCCTATATTGTATATATCTACATTGTTTTATCTCTAAGTCTATAAGACTATTTTCGAGATTTCATATGTATATTTATTGAACAGAGGATTTCAATTCAACTTAACTCATGCCTATAATTTTATATAGTAATATCATGATTTTATATAGTAATCTCTATTATTATGCTTCGAATAAGATATTAGCCCTTTTGTTTTTATGCTTGGTTCAACACATGTTTAATGTCCTAAAATTTCTTTCACAGCCGTTGAATTCAAATTATGTACCTCATACCCTTATAGTATTTCCACATTATGAATTGTATTGAACTCATATGTGACAATATCATCTATGTCACTGTTTTCAAATGCGAATTGATACTCGATGATTCGTCTTTTAAGATTGATTTGATGATCTTATATTTTATATAGTTTTTACCGAGATATTTCTTTATTTCATTAAATGACAAACAACTTTACAGTGAGTCTGACCTATATCATCACATGGGCTTATTAACTTCGTTAGATAGCTGTATGGTGGGTTTATTTTGTGGATTAATGGTTAAGATCACATCGTATTTTGTTACGACCAATTGATCTTAGTTAGGGTTTCATTTTTTTCCATCGTTTTAATTTTGGGCAACTTCTTCACTGTGTGTTCGCCTTTGGTGAATTTCCACTTCAAACGTGAATGGCCTACATCCATTTTCGTGCCTCTTTCTGGAACATCAGAGAGGTCACAAAATTTCAGAGTTTCATTTTCCTTTAAATTTGGTTTAATGAACATAAGATTTATAGGAATCGTTGAGGTTTCCTTTCTTTAACTTGTTCATGATGTTTATGGTCATTTGATAATTTCACATATTAACAAAATGTTTTATTACACAAGAAAGCCCCCTCTTTTCACGCTTCCGTACAATTCATGAATTTACGTCAACAGTATATGGTTTCCAACTCAAAACGTAGGTAATACATTTTATATACTTTCCATACTATTACAAAATTATAATTTCATTCCTAGTTCACCATACTGACATGTATGTTTGATTTTATTATTTATTTTACAAATGAAACTTCACTACCTCATACTTGGCTAATAAGGTATATTTATAATTTTAATTATATTGACGATTTTTAATAATTTGTCTATTTGTTTTAGATTCTATTTGATCTGAATCTAACCCATTTTTGTGTGGGTTTTTGATTCTATTTGATCTGAATCTAACACATTTTTGTGTGGGTTTTTGGTACAGGTACATCATCTTCATAGTTTACACCATCATAATTTCAAATTTTCAAATTTCTTCGACAAAATAACTTACTATAATTTTTATTTCATCCATCTACAGGTTGGTCGCTACCATCTATAGAATTCAGCCATCTAACTAATGTTTTGTCAATGTATATATATATTTGTAATTTATATCAGTAATATTCGACTTTCAATCAATATTAATTTGACATTAATAAGTTTCAAGGATATTAATATGTTTTTCTTGTCATCTTTGTTAGATGAATTTAATTCTGGAACCATTTCTGTACATGATTTAGAATTTATTTATTATATTCAGAATGCATATATATGTATGAATAATTCATAGCTTATAGATTCTAAATCTATATTGTATTATGAATATATAATGGTTTCTAATATATATTACCTCTCCATGTATAATGGTTTTCAAGGTTCTTAGTCACTATATTGTTGTTAGAAGTATATATATTTGCAAGTTTATGAATTTGTACAATTTAAGTTTAAGTACATAGTTTGTACATAATATTTCCTTATTGATTTAATACAATAGGGCTCACTATACATATTTTTACTTCCTCTTGTTTACATAATTGGCTAGGAATTTTTGTTATGGATTACCATGCTTCTCTTAACATCTTAGAATGTTATTTCATTTTAATGATGTATTTATATATGTAATATAGAAATTGATAGAAACCTAACAACATATTTAAACCCTTCTACTTAGGTTTTTGAGATTTTGTTTGTTGGCTATTTAATTTAACTTGTCTGCCTAGCTATAGAGAGAAAGTATCTATACCTACTATAGTTACTTTTTTGTTAAATACATATGATACTTTATTCCCAAAGAATAAAATTACTTATCACAAATTTATAATTCAAGATACACAATTTTCAGCTAAACTCATAACTAAATCATATTAATTCTAAATCAATCATCATGATAATAAAAAAATCACAAGACATGATTTAACAACTATGGTGCAAGATATGAAGCATAAGGTCACAAATAGGATGGGTATTGTGATGAAATTACAAATTCTGATTTATGCAGGTAGATCACTGCAATATTTCTTATAGTTTCATGACTATTTAATCCAAAAAAATTCATGAGTCATCATTAATTTCTAGTTGTGTGGAGGCTTTCTATGTACCGGTAATCCAAAGCTACTAGATTTGTTCAAAGATGTTGTAAAAAGAAATGTTGCAATACAAACTTGATATGATCCAAACCTCAACATACCTTGAACCTACATTGTCGAAAAGATTAATCAGGTTCTCTTAATGGAAATCAATTTTCTAGAAGTTACTCAATATCTCTCAACCCTCTAATCATAAGAAGTCATATACAGGTTCAACTAGTTCTAGCCAAAATTAGACGGTCTACATCAATGGGTATATACAAATGGGACCATAAATTTTCAAAATCATTATTTTTCTAGGAGTTTTTTTGTTGTACAATTCCATATATTCAAGGACTTGGAGTTCACTGTTAATGAGGGTTAATCGTTTTTGCATAGTATATGACCTTCTATAATGATATGGTTTTCTCAGTATATTTCAAATACATTGTTAGTCTTCAAAATTCCATTTTTGGACCACATGGTTTCTTGGTATAATTTGAATACATTAGTGGTCTCCAAAATTCCATTTTTGGTCATATTACATAACCTCCCGCATCCCTTTTTCACATCACGGAGTTTTAGAAGGAATTGAAAACACTTGGGGTGCTTTGTAAAGACCGGAGAGGAAATAAATATAAAGGGAATATTTATTCTTATTGGGATTTGTGTAGAGATATACCTTACTAAATGTTTATCTCATTGCATTCACTTGATTACTATCAATTTCTAGTGCACCAAGGCTTTAAAAATATGACATTAC
The DNA here is from genome assembly GCA_034641835.2 of Pinus albicaulis. Taxonomy (NCBI): domain Eukaryota; kingdom Viridiplantae; phylum Streptophyta; class Pinopsida; order Pinales; family Pinaceae; genus Pinus; species Pinus albicaulis. The sequence goes on from JAXQQM020059959.1 coordinate 200,190, forward strand.
AATGTATTATATCTCTCCAAACTAGACACTACGAAATACATGCCCATAGGAAAAAAAATCCAAAATGAAAAAATAAAGAACCCCAAAATTTAAAGGAATGGAAATTTCAAGAGAAAAAATAATTAGAAAAAGAGGACGAAGAAATAATGGAGAACTATGTGGATTCTAAGAAACGAGAAAATATATTACTAGATGGAGGGGTTGCGGAGATAGAAACAATGATTTAAAATCTGCGAGTAAGTCAATTAGTAGAAACTGCAATTCCAATGTAGCAACACTAGAAGACAAACATGATAAGCATCAATCTAATATGATTGATATTGAAAATATTATTCTAAATGAATTTGTTTTTGTTTTAATTGATCTTGTGGCTATATTGAGATAAACTAGCCCCCAAATTGTGGAAGAATTTAAATTGTGATATGAAAAATTCAAAATGCATGGTTAACATTGTTAAGAATGGGTACCAAACGAAAGGTAACCCATCAAATAAGATAATCTAATGTGGAATTAAATGGATACCCCACAAAAGTGGATTTAGACATTACTCCCTTAGGGTCATTTGATATATTAGCTGGCATGCATTGGTTGGAGAAATAGTAAACTATTTGGAGAAAACATTGAGTTGAGCGGATCAAAATGGCTAAATCATATTAATTAGAGTAAAACCAAAACCAATATCAATCAGACAAATCTCATCCTTAGGTTTTACAAGGAGTGCAAGGAAATGATGTCAAGTATACATCATGCATGCACTATTTTGAAGGAAAAGCTGACACACTATGTTGTTTAGAGAAGTTCCTTATCATTAAAATTAATATCTGAGATTATTGATGATAATGTTGAATTAACTGTTTTTCATTATATTTACCTTTAAATGAAAAGAAATATTTCATAGAAACATCAAAGGAAAATACTAATCTACATGTAGACCTAGAAACTATTAATCATATATGAAAAATGAAGTGTGTATAATTTTAAGATGTTTTTTAGGGTTAGCAAGTTTTTTTTAAAAGTATCTACTTAATGTCTTTCAATAGCATAATAATCTATATTTTAGCTAATAAAATTGTAGTAAGGAAACAATTCATGCAGTGAGTACTATCCATGAATATATAACATGAGCTCTAGAGGATCACTCTCAACTGTAGTATGGCCTAAGGCACAATTAATTATTTCTCTAAACTATTGGGTTAAGGTGTATTTTTAGTTAGCACAATTTTAACAAAGATCTATAACACTTTTGACACCCTTTTCTAAAAAACTAGTAATTCTTTCCCATGACTTCATAGAGTTGAATAATCTTCATCTTGAATATTAAGAATTTGTCGAATCTGTTGGGGAGGTTGTACCTCTGATCATGTGAGCGAGAGCTTTACATGTCTAGCACACTCATTATACACAATTAATTGGCTACCACTACGACTTTCATGTTAAATCATTGAAATTCACAATTGTTCAGAAGCCCCGTATTCGACGCCTGCCTCCCGGCCACACTAGTGTTGAGAACTTGAATAATCTTCATCTTGAATATTAAGAATTCGACGAATTTGTTCGGGGGTTTTACCTCTAATCATGTGAGCGATAGCTTTACACGTAAAGTCCAAAATTTAATCTTTTCAAATTTAATCTTTTCAAATTTAATGATGTCGTCTCTTAATTCATCTGTATGAATATTTTCTTAAACACTCATTCCTTAAATATGATTTGAAATTCTTCTCATATACATGGTATATTTATACTTATTTTAATGTATAAAATTTCAAAATGCTCATACTAATTTAAAACTTATAGTTAGAGATTCCCGCCTCTCTCTAAACATTTACGTATGTCACTATATACATACATCCAATTTAACTGTAATTAACGATTAAGAGTTTCCTCATATATATATTTTCTATCATATATTACACTCATATATGATTTTGACATATATTTTAATTTCCTATATTGTATATATCTACATTGTTTTAGCTCTAAGTCTATAAGACTATTTTCGAGATTTCATATGTATATTTATTCAACAGAGGATTTCAATTCAACTTAACTCATGCCTATAATTTTATATAGTAATATCATGATTTTATATAGTAATCTCTATTATTATGCTTCGAATAAGATATTAGCCCTTTTGTTTTTATGCTTGGTTCAACACATATTTAATGTCCTAAAATTTCTTTCACAGCCGTTGAATTCAAATTATGTACCTCATACCCTTATCGTATTTCTACATTATGAATTGTATTGAACTCAGATGTGACAATATCATCTATGTCACTATTTTCAAATGCGAATTGATACTCAATGATTTGTCTTTTAAGATTGATTTGATGATCTTATATTTTATATAGTTTTTACCGAGATATTTCTTTATTTCATTAAATGACAAACAACTTTACAGTGAGTCTGACCTGTATCATCACATGGGCTTATTAACTTCGCTAGATAGATGTATGGTGGATTTATTTTGTGGATTAATGGTTAAGATCACATCGTATTTTGTTACCACCAATTGATCTTAGTTAGGGTTTCATTTTTTTCCATCGTTTTATTTTTGGGCAACTTCTTCACTGTGTGTTCGTCTTTGGTGAATTTCCACTTCAAACGTGAATGGCCTACATCCATTTTCGTGCCTTTTTCTGGAACATCACAGAGGTCACAAAATTTCAGAGTTTCATTTTCCTTTAAATTTGGTTTAATGAACATAATATTTATAGGAATCATTGAGGTTTCCTTTCTTTAACTTGTTCATGATGTTTATGGTCATTTGATAATTTCACATATGAACAAAATGTTTTATTACACAAGAAAGCCCCCTCTTTTCATGCTTCCGTACAATTCATGAATTTACATCAATAGTATATGGTTTCCAACTCAAAACGTAGGTAATACATTTTATATACTTTCCATACTATTACAAAATTATAATTTCATTCCTAGTTCAACATACTGACATGTATGTTTGATTTTATTATTACGCCGATAGGCGTAACCCCCTATCGAAAGGAGCATGTTTTGTGATTAAGATAATTACTTTTTTTGATCTGATGGTCAGGATTGAAAGATGCCAGTATATTCTGGTCGTCGCCACTAAATCAATGGATGAAATTCAAAAAAGTAACTTCCTTGCATATCTAAATCAGGTGTTTAAACCATACTTAAATTAATTGTTTACAAAACATGATTAAAAATTTACTGTGCCATTTGTTGACCGCCACCTATGAAGGTTAACAAGTGATGGTTCAAACTTAATTGCCACGTAATTGATGATTCAAATTCTCAAATAAACATGAATTCTCAAATAAATGTAAGCACGCCACCTATCAAATTAGGATGCACTGGGAAGATGAACGTGGACGGAATGGAAGATTAACGTTTAGTATTATGGGCCACGTGTAGCTGTTATCGAACGTGGGCGAGAGCGGGAAGGTGAGTGGTTTGTTGTGCTGGATTTCTCGTCCAATTTCTTCAACGGTGCAGTGCCTGCAAATTTGTGCAACGGAGGCAATCTTACTAAACTTATTCTTTTCAACAATGGATTCTCTGGTCCCATTCCCGAAAGTTTTGCCAAGTGCCCCTCGCTGTGGAGGGTGAGAATGCAGAACAATGAGGTCTCGGGTTCAATTCCCCCCGGTTTCGGCAGGCTCCCAAATCTGACGAAACTCGAATTGGCTCACAATCGTCTCACTGGAACTATTCCAGGAGATCTGAGTCTGTCGCCCATGCTTTCTTTCATCGATATTTCTTACAATCTGCTCCACGGAGATCTTGATTCAGAAATCTAGAAAATTTACAACTTCCAGCAATTTTATGTTTCTAACAACAATCTATCGGGATCGATCCCTGGTCAGTTCGATTCTTGTCTTTATCTCTCTGTTCTAGATCTCTCTAATAACTTTTTTTTCGGAAGCATTCCTGTAGCTATTAGCAAGTGTGAGAAGCTGGTTGAGCTGGACTTGAAGAACAATAAGCTGAGCGGAAGTATTCCTGCTAAACTTGCAGTAACGTGAGCTCTGGCAATAGTGGATCTCTCCATCAACAATCTCATAGGCACCATTCTGACCAGATTTGGCAGCTCGGCTTCACTGGAAATTTTCAATGTCTCTTATAACAATCTGTCCGGCTCTGTTCCGACAGATGGGATGTTCAGAACAGCCATGGCTGATAGCTTTGCGGGAAATCATGGACTCTGTGGAGGAATCCTGTCCCCTTGCTACCCCATTGATGCAGAAAATGTGTCAGGCATGAGTTTTCCAATGGCGTGGCTAATTATAATCGTGGTTATCATCGGTGGAGGCTTGGTTCTTGTAGCTGGAGGGCGGTTTCTATACAAACGTTACTGTAGCTGTCACCAGGGCCTCGAGAACGATGACAGTGAAGCCTGGCCATGGAGGCTGACGGCCTTCCAGAGACTCAACTTCACCAGCAGTGACATCTTGGCATGCATAAAGGACTCCAATATCATAGGAATGGGGAGCACCGGTACAGTTTATAGGGCTGAGATTCCTCGAGGCGAGGGAGCCGTGGCTGTCAAGAAGCTCTGGAGATCACAGAAAGAGCTCGGCATTGACCCCTCGAATCCCTCTTTTATTGCAGAGGTCGATTTTTTGGGGAATCTCAGGCATTGGAACATACTCAGGTTGCTCGGCTACTACTACAACGATGTCCACGCATTGCTACTCTATGAATACATGCCCAACGGGAGCCTGGCAGAGGCCTTGCACGGGAAGGGACCTTGCAGCAACAATCTGTTGGCGGATTGGGTTTCAAGGTATCACATCGCAGTGGGTATTGCTCAGGGACTGTGTTACCTTCACCATGACTGCTTTCCTCTTGTGGTTCACGGGGATGTTAAATCCAATAACATTTTTCTCGACTCCAACCTGGATGCCCATGTTGCAGACTTTGGGCTGGCCAAGATTATAGAGACTCAGGCATCAATGTCGATGGTAGCAGGTTCATACGGCTATATTGTTCCAGGTATCCATCTACTTTTTCATTCAGTCAAAACCGCAATAGCAACAAGATTCATACGAATATGGATTCAATTATAAGTTTTATAATTTTGTTAACAAATGTTAGGCATTGTCCAACAGTAAAACTCTTTCAAGTCGATTTTTGTTTGGTCTAAAATCTTGATCTTTTATTTAAAATGCGTTTTTGGCTCTATATATCAGTGAAAAACAAATCTAGTATATTGAAAACTCCCAAAGAATTTGAATTATGAAAAGTTTACAACTGGAAATTGAAATTTGTGATTCTAATTAGTTATATTTTATGTGGGAAAACTCTTCAAAATCTATAAAGAAAAGCTATATCAAATGATTAGATAAAAAAATAGAATAGAATACAGATATGATTATCATTATGATTTTGGAATTGCACTTAAACTATGGAGTGTTCACAATCCAAACTTGTGAATCCAACAAATTTTTGACACATTTTGAACAAATTAAATTAGAAATATGCTGAAAAACCTAAAAAAACATATAATACATAGAAAAAACCCACAAAAACTTATAATAGATAGAATTTTTATCAGATTTTAAACAAATTATATTAGAAAATAAATTAAAAAAACCCACAAAACTTATAATAAATAAGAAAAACCTACAAAAGCTTATAATAAATAAGAAAAACCCACAGAAACTTATAACTTATAATAGATAGATTAAGGCCAAATAGATGAAAAAAATCAATATAATAGGATACAAACATATCTGCCATTATGATTTCAAAATTGCAAAAAATGCATTATGATTTCACAATTGTAAAATTTTACAAGAAAAAAACTCACATAAAAAATCCAATATTATTACTATATCAATATAATTTTTCAACTACATTATTAAATATTATGGTATGTATTTTGGGTAAATTTTTCTACATTTTATAATTAGGTGGTTGATAAGAAAGCATTTTTCTACCTTTTACAATTATGCGATTGATATACTTATAGCAACATTTTCTACCTCTTATACATTTTCTACCTCTTATAAAAAATAAGAAGGTATATTTGTTTTCCTCCACTTGGAATATTTTTCCATCGCAGCTCATCAATCTAACAGTACCTGTATTATTACTGTGACTAGATTCCATTTTGAAGGCACGAGCAGACACAATGAAATGGAGAAAAGGATTAATGATGGTGCTTGACGCAGAAAGCGTGCTCTGGGAATGTTGCGCCTGAACGAAATGTAAAGAAGAGAGATTATGTTTGACTTCCTCTTTATCGGTGATAGTGCAGATTTTAATCCCCACGTTCATATAAATAGAACAAAATTCTTGCTCACAACCAATTTTAGGAGGGCCGACGGATACTTGATTTTGATCATTTTATGGTCAAAATCGAAGAGAATTTGTTAGGGACCTTCCGACAATGTTAATTCCTTTCATATTTTTTTTATTTTTAAATAATTACATAATTATCGTGGAGATAAATTTTTATTTTTGGTTTTGGTTTGGGAAAAATATTAAAATTTATTAAAATAATATTTCAGTGTATCATTCTTTTATTAATAATTTAATTAAAATTAAAAATCATATTTATAACAGAAATATTTATAAATATAATTATCTCATTTATAAAATGATATTCAATTTCTCAAATTACTCTCACAAACTAATTTATTATCATGATGATTAATTTCCATTAAGATCAATGGGTCTATGGACCTAAGAAGAAGAAGAATCTAATTGTAATACTTGAGAATCTTATTTCTATGGTCAGAAATAAGGGAAAGAAGCCTACCAATATTACTATATTTGGGATGACTTAACAAGTCTATAAGATTGGAAGTATGGCACATGATTTTGGTCCCTTCTATAGACTATGTACCTTAGTCTTTTGGTCCTGTAGCATAGAGTAGATCACATAATTTTGATTCATTTTGCACAAAGATATAGAGATGCTCAGTCCTTTATGTCACAGATAAGACTTGTTTTGCATGTCTTTAAGTTCATCATTTGTACATTTCAATGCCTTAGAGACTATCCACATGGTTTTCGTTTCTTTTAACTTCAGATCATAGTACACTTCTATCCTCCTTCTCACAGTGCCACAGATTTGCATTGATTATGAAGATGATGGTCTTTTTTAGATGTCAAAGATGGAAGTATCCCAAATGAGTCGAGCTGCCTTATATAGTGTTAGATAGACCTTGTATCCTTTCATGTTGGTGTCATCATTGATGCCTTGAATCTTCAAATATTTGTTGCTATAGTAAGCTTAATATACCTCATAGAAGTGTCACAAAACCTTATTCTATTGATTGAAGAACAGTACCTCACATATTCGTTTTTTCCCAAACAAACTTGCTTCAATAATTATGGCCATTTTGGACTTGTTCATACTCTTAGACTAGTCTTTGAACTCAGCAGTAATAGATGTGAACTACAGTATTTTGGTTACTCAAACTATACAAATATCATGAATACACCTAGTATTTTTTATTAAGAAAGGAGCGCACAGTCATGCTCAAATTGCCACTGTAGGTTGTATACTTTTAAAAGATTTCATATAAGCCATTTGCTTTTTCTTTGAGTACTTTGTAGATTATAAAGATAATGACTTGTATGCTTATCATAGGAGAAGGTGCCTCTAAAATTCACATTAGTATAGGAAACTTACTTCATAAATCAACATAGGGACTCGTATATGTGTACCTATGCCAAATATTTTGTCATATGACTTTCATCCTTGATTTATAGAGATAATGCCATAGAGTATTTACATGTATTATAGGTCCCTTTTTCTATCCCTTATGTATTTTGATCCGAGCTCCGTTCATAGGAATATTGATGTCTTTCTTCAACTTGAATTACAGAGGTACTTTGCCTCTTTCAATTCATATTTTAAGGAAAGGATGTCATAGAATTACTTTTCTTAAGGTGCCATAGGGATAAGTAAATAAGCCAATAAACTGTTATCTTTAATCTTCCTTTCCTTCAACCTACCTGTGATATCATGTTGAGAAATCAAGATGTTTGTAGATTAGGGTATATTTCTCTTAACTTGATAATTAATTCTGAATGTTTGTTGTCTTCTTGTTATCTTATGTTATCTTCTTAATCAAACTGATACTTCACAGTTGGAGTTGGACAATCAAAGCTTTCATTATAAGGTTGTGACGTTAGACTATGATCATCAGTTGAAAATTCTATAAATACTAACCCATTACTGTGAGTCACTCCAGCATATAAAATGTGAGATTATGACGGATTGTATGCATTGCTTGATACCTCAACAGCTCATTCCTAGAAGTGACCAGCAACATCAGAGAGAGCATCCAACTCATTTCTTCTTGCATAAGTAGCCTGAATTGCAGGGTCCCTCCACATTTCATCAACTATTGGGGCATACTCACATGTTGCAGCTATGAAAAAACTCCATCTAAATCCCCCATTGCCATAATTTCCATTTGAATTTATTTATCACTATTTTATTCTTGTGAGTATTAATTGTCATACCTAACCTCTAGCAATAGTGATGAAGAATCCTAAGTTTTTTGTCCAAGTCTTCATGGCTTCTATGAAGAAGAAAGATATGATGGGTCTACATGAGAAGAGTAATAATAATATCAACAAGCTTGGTCCCCTTGCACCTAGTGATTTCCAAAAAATCCTCTAGCTTATGGAAAGGGCACCCCTCATTAACCCAGATATTGCATTTAATATCTTCACACCACCTTTAGTTTCTCTTAAGAGTGGAAACAACCATCTCGTAGAAGCTAATCACAACAAACTTCAACTCAATATTTATCTCATCAATTCCTTTCCAAAGCTTAATCAAAGGATAAAAGATATGTGAAATTTTTTCCAATTTTCATTTTTTTATATTTATGAGAGATTAAAAATATGTATTTAATTTCTTTCAATAATATAATAATATATATTTTAGCCACTAACCGTAAATTCTAGTAAGAAAACAATTCATGCAATGAGTGCATGTGGTTTTATGTTGCACTATTGCTATCCATAAGTATATAACATGAGTCTAGAGGATCGCTCTCAATGGCCAAAGGCACAATTAATTATCTCTCTAAACTATTGTAAGGACTACTTTTAGTTCCCACAATTTTAACAAAGATTTATAGCACTTTTGACACCTTTTTTTAAAAACTAGTAAGTCTTTCCCATGGTTTCCTAGAGTTGAATAATCTTCATCTTGAATATTAAGAATTCGTCGAATCTGTTGGGGATTGTACCTCTGATCATGTGAGCGATAGCCTTACATGTCAAGTCGATAAGAGTCATTATACACAAATAATTGGCTGCCACTACTAATTTCATGTGAAATCATTGAAATTCACAATTCTTCAGAAGCCCCGTATTCCAGGCCTGCCTGCCGGCCATACCTAGTGTTGAGAGGTTAAATCATCTTCATCTTGAATATTGAGAATTCGACGAATCTGTTCCGGGGTCTTACCTCTAATCATGTGAGCGATATCAGAGTTATTTACCAAAGAACGAATAGTTAAAACCTCTCCATAATGGTTTCTAATATATATTACCTCTCCATGTATAATGGTTTTCAAGGTTCTTAGTCACTATATTGTTGTTAGAAGTATATATATTTTCAAGTTTATGAATTTGTACAATTCAAGTTTAAGTACATAGTTTGTACAGAATATTTCCTTATTGATTTAATACAATAAAGCTCACTGTACATATTTTTACTTCCTCTTGTTTACATAATTGGCTAGGAATTTTTGTTATGGATTACCATGCTTCTCTTAACATCTTAGAATGTTATTTCATTTTAATGATGTATTTATATATGTAATATCGAAATTGATAGAAACCTAACAACATATTTAAACCCTTCTACTTAGGTTTTTGAGATTTTGCTTGTTGGATATTTAATTTAACTTGTGTGCCTAGCTATAGAGAGAAAGTATCTATACCTACTATAGTTACTTTTCTGTTAAATACATATGATACTTTATTCCCAAAGAATAAAATTGCTTATCACAGATTTATAATTCAAGATACACAATTTTCAGCTAAACTCATAACTAAATCATATTAATTCTAAATCAATCATCATGATAATAAAAAAATCACAAGACATGATTTAACAACTATGGTGCAAGATATGAAGCATAAGGTCAGAAATAGGATGGGTATTGTGATGAAATTACAAATTCTGATTTATGCAGATAGATCACTGCAATATTTCTTATAGTTTCATGACTATTTAATCCAACAAAATTCATGAGTCATCATTAACTTCTAGTTGTGTGGAGGCTTTCTATGTACAAGTAATCCAGAGCTACTAGATTTTATCAAAGATGGTGTAAAAAGAAATGTTGCAATACAAACTTGATATGATCCAAACCTCAACATACCTTGAACCTACATTGTCGAAAAGATTAATGAGGTTCTCGTAATGGAAATCAATTTTCTAGAAGTTACTCAATATCTCTCAACCCTCTAATCATAAAAAGTCATATACAGGTTCAACTAGTTCTAGCAAAAATTAGAGGGTCTACATCAATGGGTATATACAAATGGGACCATAAATTTTCAAAATCATTATTTTTCTAGGAGTTTTTTTTGTTGTACAATTCCATATATTCAAGGACTTGGAGTTCACTGTTAATGAGGGTTAATGGTTTTTGCATAGTATATGACCTTCTATAATGAGATGGTTTTCTCAGTATATTTCTGTTGGAATTAATTTCCAACTGCTGTATATCCAAACAGCGAAGAGATCAAGCGGCAAGCAGATTCCGATGGGGTCACACAGGCAGAACCGGCAGAGGGGCATACCCCCTCGGAACTGGGCCCACATCTTGGAGTCACAAATAAGTCCGCGGGGGTCGATGAATTGAGTTGGGCGGAGGTTCTTACCCCCCCGGAACAGCCAGGGGCCCACATAAATCATACGGCCATATGATATATATAAGACTTGCGGGTTTAATATTATAACGCATTTGTTAATACAATAGTTGGTTTATTGTTTAACGTTATTTGTTTTGTTTTTAATATATATGTGACATACATATATTAAAAATGCCCGTGATGTAATATATATGAAATGTTTATTACCCAGAAATGTAATTTTAATTACACAGCACAGCAGTGCGGGAGATGAAAAATCAAAGTGCCAGAAAGTCAGTTTGTGATCAATGCTACTTCCAAGCGGTGCCTGTAGAAATTTATGATACCATAAATGAAATCTGAAGCGGTGAAATTTGTGGTTGAATGTCAATGAATGGCATTAAACAGGCTGAGATATTTTCTGTTTTGATATATGCAGAAACAGAGCGCATCATATGTAATGTTCTCAATACACAGCAGCGTATTGTAAGAACACAGAGCAGAGTTATGCACAGCAGTGCGTTTGTATGTCTTTTTAATATACACAGCAGAGTGTATTGTTTGTAAAAGGACAGAGAGTGTTTTTAAAATTACAGAGCATACACAACAGTGTTTGTTTTATTTTAGAAGCAGAGTATTTCTCTGTGTGAGACAGAGAGTGATAGTTTACACTGTGTTTGCAGTAGTTAAACTATTTTGTAATCCCTCTTTTGAGGAAGTCTGTAACAACAGTTTTTTTTATATATTGAAATATAAATTTTTCTGAGTTGAACTCTGTGTGTGAGTAAATTTTTTTTAATTATTCTCTGTGTTAAGGAAGGCAGTCTTATTGTTTTGGAATTCAGCAAAATTCCAACATGGTATCGGAGCCAATCCAGGCTATTTGAAGGTCAAATAAGCTGAAGGAACAGAGTTCGTTTTTGCAGCAATCTCTCCAGCAGAGTGAAGGTTCAGCCAAGAAGAATTCGAAGGTATTTCTCTATTAAATTTGTTGTGTTACTGTTGCAGAACAGTGAGCTATTTTAATACACAGTCAAGTTTTTAAATCATAGTTAGAAGTGCAGAATGGATGGTTCTAGCACAGGTATGAGTTTGGGAAATGTCCATCTCCCACAATTCAATGGAAAGAATTATGATTACTGGTCAATAACCATGAAAGCTTTATTTACCTCACAAGAGTTATGGGAATTAGTTGAGGATGGCTTTGAGGAGCCAAAAGATGAAGCAGAATTTTTGATGTTAAATCAAGCAGGAAGAGAACAGTTGAAGAACAATAAGAAGAGAGATGCCAAGGCTCTTTTCTTTTTGTATCAAGCAGTGCATGAGAGTGTGTTTCCTAGGATAGCAGCAGCTAAGAAATCCAGTGAAGCATGGGAAACTCTCAAGACAGCCTATCAGGGTATGGAGAGAGTGAAGACAGCAAAACTTCAGTTGCTGAGGAGAGACTTTGAGACTCTCTGCATGAAGGAGTCAGATAACATTGACTCATTCTTCACTCATGTGATTGGAATGGTCACTCAAATCAGATCTCATGGAGAGACTCTTGAGGACAAGAGGATTGTGGAGAAACTCTTGAGAAGTTTACCCTCAAGATTCGATGTGATTGTCACCACCATAGAGGAGACAAGGGATCTCACAAAGTTTTCAGTGGATGAATTACATGCATCACTGATTACCCATGAATAGAGATTGGGTAGGAGTGAAAACTCTCTTGAACATGCTTTTAAGTCTCAGATGTCTTTCGGAAGAGGAAGAGGGCAAGGCAAAGGAAGAGGAAGAGGCAGAAGCCAAAACAGAGGTGGAAGGAACAGTCCAGCAAATGCTCAAGGAAGGGGCAGCAATCCAAATCAGCATCAAGGCCAAGGCAGCAAACAGCAGAATGGTCAGCAGAATGCACAAGGACAAAGGTATGACAAATCCAATGTCCAATGTTATAATTGTAAGAAATATGGTCATTATGCTAATGAATGTAGAAAGAAGAAACAAGATATGAGAAGTGAAACTAGTGCAAATTTCACAAAAGAAAACAACAGTCAAAGTAATTTGTTTTTAGCTTGTAATATGGCTGAAGAAAAGAGTGAAGACTTATGGTTTCTAGACTCTGGTTGTAGTAACCATATGACAGGAAACTTAGCAATGTTTTCTATGTTAGATGAGAGTGTGCAGTCACAAGTCACACTAGGAACTGATAGCAAAGTTTCTATTATGGGAAAAGGAGATGTAAATGTTTTAACAAGATTAGGTGCAAGGAAAACCATAGCAGATGTTTATTATGTTCCAGGAATGAAGTGTAACCTCTTAAGTATTGGACAGCTTGTCCATAAGGGGTATAATGTTTTCTTTGATAATGATGTTTGTACCATCATGGATAAACCACCCAGCAAACTATGTATTGCTGAAGTGAAGATGACAAGGAACAGGATGTTCCCTCTCAGAATGAGAGCAGACTTGAAGAATGGTGAAGAGAAAGCAGCAGTTGCACAGGAGACTTACCAAAGCGAACCAAAGGATGATAATTGGTTATGGCACTTGAGATTTGGTCATCTCAACTTTGGAGGTCTTAATTTATTGAACAGAAAAGGAATGGTAAGTGGTTTACCATTGATAGAGAAACCAGACAGCCTTTGTGAAGGTTGTATTCTTGGGAAACAACACAGAGAAAGTTTTCCTTCCGGAAAAAGCATAAGGGCAAAAGCACCCTTAGAGATTGTCCACTCAGATGTGTGTGGACCAATGCAAACTCCATCGCTTGCAAGCAGCCATTATGTATTAACATTCATAGATGATTTTACAAGAAAAACATGGGTTTACTTTTTGAAAAACAAAAGTGAAGTGTTTGAAAAATTTCGCAATTTCAAAGCACTTGTTGAGAACCAAAGTGGGCTGCATATCAAAGTCTTAAGGACTGACAGAGGAGGTGAGTATATATCTAAAGATTTCCTACGTTTTTGTAGAGAAAATGGTATTCACAAACAGTTTACAACTAGATATACTCCGCAGCAAAATGGAGTAGCCGAAAGGAAGAACCGAACCATAATGGACATGGCGAGGAGTATGCTTAAAGCAAAGCATTTGCCTAATGATTATTGGGCTGAAGCTGTACATTGTGCGGCTATCTTAAACAGGTGCCCTACAAAGCAGAAAAATGAACAAAGGTACGGAAATAGAGCATGGAGTGGCGCAAAGCAAGTGTCACCACATGAAAGGTTTCGGATGTGTGGCTTGTACATTAGGATCGGCTAAGGAAGAAGTTGGACCAATGAGGAGAAATGTATTTTCATTGAATCATTAAGGAATCCAAGGCATAGTTCTATAAACCAGCATCCAACAGTTCTTGTAAACGAGGATGTTCGATTCATTGAAGAGCTTGGGATGGAAGCATAGAAAAGCAGTGACCATAGAATAACATTTGTTCATGATGAGAATGATGATGAGGTGGCTGAAATACATCCCCAAACAGCGACATCAACACGCAAAGTACACCCTTGTGAGTGAAATGAAAGTGCTTCTCCAAGCACACCACAGAGGGTAAAGTGCTTCTTCCAGCACTTGTACACCTACTGAAAGAGGTAAGAAATTCAGAAGTTTGAAAGATATTTATGAATAAGATATAGCTAATGAAGGTATCAATTCTTTGTTTGCTTTATATTGTCATATTGATGATCCTGTTCATTTCGAAGAAGCTATCAAGGATAGGAAATGGATAGAAGCTATGGATGAGGAAATAAATGCCATAGAGAGGAACAAAACTTGGGATTTGGTTGAACTCCCAAAAGGTAAAGATGTCATAGGTGTTAAATGGGTCTACAAGACCAAGAGTAATGCTGAAGGCAAGATAGAGAGACACAAGGCAAGGCTTGTAGTCAAAGGCTATAAGCAGAAGCATGGCATTGATTATGAGGAAACTTTCGCACCGGTTGCAAGAATGGAAACCGTGAGAGCAGTGTTGTCTATAGCAGCACAAAACAAGTGGAAAGTTTACCAAATGGACGTGAAGTCAGCATTCCTGAATGGAGTGTTAATGGAAGAGGTTTACATTGATCAACCTCTCGGCTATGAGAAGAAAGGCCAAGTGCACAAAGTATGCAAGTTGAAGAAGGCTCTTTATGGGCTGAAGCAAGCGCCAAGAGCGTGGTACAGTAGGATAGATTCATATCTACTGGAAAATGGTTTTGAGAAGTGTGAGGGAGAACCCACCCTCTACATCAAAGAACAAGACGGTAAAATTTTGATTGTAGTCTTGTATGTTGATGATGTTATTTTTACAGGTAATGATGATTGCCTTATTGAACATTTCAAAACAGTCATGAAGGAAGAATTTGAAATGACTGATATGGGTTTGTTGAAATACTTCTTGGGAATAGAAGTAGAACAAGATGAAAGTGGGATTTTCATCTCACAGACAAAGTATGTTAATGAGGTTCTTGAAAGATTTAACATGCAGGAATGCAAAGCAGCAATCACTCCCACAGTGATGGGATTAAAGCTCAGCAGAGAGGACAGCAGCAAGGATTTTGATCCTAGTTTATACAAGAGCATAGTTGGCGACCTTGTGTACTTATTGCAAAAGCTAGGCGGGTTCATAATGCATGTTTGTTGGATTTGGTTTCAGGTTCATGGAAAAGCCAAAGGATGCACATTGGCAGCGGCAAAAAGGATTTTGAGGTATATTTAAAGAGTACTAAAAAGTTTGTGTATTTTATACTACTTGAAGATTTAAATTTAGTTGGACCTAAGACGGTGATTGTTTGGAAGTGTAGATGATCGGAAGAGCACTTCAGGTTATGTTTTTCATATGGGTTCAGCAGCCATTTCATGGGCTTCTGAGAAACAACCCATTGTGGCATTGTCTACAGCAGAGGTAGAATATGTGGCAGCTACAGCAGCAGCGTGTCAAGCAGTTTGGATGAGAAAAATGTTGAGAAGCTTATGTCAAGAACAGGTAAAAGGGACAGTGATATTTTGTGACAATAGCTCAGCTATTGCATTGTCTAAAAATTATGTTTTTCATAAAAGAACAAAGCACATTGACACCAAGTTTCATTTCATACGGGAATTGGTTAGCAATGGCGAGATTGTTTTGCAGCATTGCAGAACAGAGGATCAATTTGCAGACATCCTCACAAAGCCACTACAGCAGAAAAGCTTTGAATATTTCAGGAAATGCATGGGTATGCAGGAAAACCCAGCAGTTGAAATTAAGGGGGAGTGTTGGAATTAATTTCCAACTGCTGTATAAGCCAAACAGCGCAGAGAACAGAGCGGCAAGCAGATTCCGATGGGGTCACACAGGCAGAACGGGCAGAGGGGCATACCCCCTCGGAACTGGGCCCACATCTTGGAGTCACAAATAAGTCCGCGGGGGTCGATGAATTGAGTTGGGCGGAGGTTCTTCCGAACGACTGAGAACCCATAAATCATACGGCCATATGATATATAAGACTTAAGGTTTTAATATTATAGCATTTGTTAATACAATAGTTGGTTTATTGTTTAACGTTATTTGTTTCTGTTTTAATATATGTGACATACATATATTGTGAAGGCAGTGATGTAATATATGTAAAATGTTTATTACCAATGCTCATTTAAATTACATTTGTGGTCACGGGAGATGAAAAATCAAAGTGCCAGAAAGTCAGTTTGTGATCAATGCTACTTCCAAGCGGTGCCTGTAGAAATTTATGATACCATAAATGAAATCTGAAGCGGTGAAATTTGTGGTTGAATGTCAATGAATGGCATTAAACAGGCTGAGATATTTTCTGTTTTGATATATGCAGAAACAGAGCGCATCATATGTAATGTTCTCAATACACAGCAGCGTATTGTAAGAACACAGAGCAGAGTTATGCACAGCAGTGCGTTTGTATGTCTTTTTAATATACACAGCAGAGTGTATTGTTTGTAAAAGGACAGAGAGTGTTTTTAAAATTACAGAGCATACACAACAGTGTTTGTTTTATTTTAGAAGCAGAGTATTTCTCTGTGTGAGACAGAGAGTGATAGTTTACACTGTGTTTGCAGTAGTTAAACTATTTTGTAATCCCTCTTTTGAGGAAGTCTGTAACAACAGTTTTTTTTATATATTGAAATATAAATTTTTCTGAGTTGAACTCTGTGTGTGAGTAAATTTTTTTTAATTATTCTCTGTGTTAAGGAAGGCAGTCTTATTGTTTTGGAATTCAGCAAAATTCCAACAATTTCAAATACATTGTTAGTCTGCAAAATTCCATTTTTGGACCACATGGTTTCTCGGTATAATTTGAATACATTACTGGTCTCCAAAATTCCATTTTTGGTCATATTACATAACCTCCCACATCCCTTTTTCACATCACGGAGTTTTAGAAGGAATTGAAAACACTTGGTGTGCTTTGTAAAGACTGGAGAGGAAATAAATATAAAGGGAATATTTATTCTTATGGAGATTTGTGTAGAGATATACCTTACTAAATGTTTATCTCATTGCATTCACTTGATTATTATCAATTTCTAGTGCACCAAGGTTTTAAAAATATGACATTACAATGTATTATATCTCTCGAAACTAGACACTACGAAATACATGCCGATAAGAAAAAAAATCCAAAATGAAAAAATAAAGAACCCCAAAATTTAAAGGAATGGCAATTTCAAGAGAAAAAATAATTAGAAAAAGAGGACGAAGAAATAATGGAGAACTATGTGGATTCTAAGAAACGAGAAAATATATTACTATATTAGGAGGGCCGACGGATACTTGATTTTGATCATTTTATGGTCAAAATCGAAGAGAATTTGTTACGGACCTTCCGACAATGTTAATTCCTTTCATATTTTTTTTATTTTTAATTAATTACATAATTATCGTGGAGATAAATTTTTATTTTTGGTTTTGGTTTGCGAAAAATATTAAAATTTATTAAAATAATATTTTACATAAATTGAATGTGTATCATTCTTTTATTAATAATTTAATTAAAATAAAATTAAATATTTATAACAGAAATATTTATAAATATAATTATCTCATTTATAAAATGATATTCAATTTCTCAAATTACTCTAACAAACTAATTTATTCTACTATTATCATGAGTAATTGTTCGAATTAAGATTAATGGGTGTGGACCTAAGAAGAAGAAGAATCTAATTGTAATACTTGAAATCTTATTTATGTGGTCCAAAAATAAGGGAAAAGGAAGCCTGCAATATTGCTATATTTGGGATGACTTAACAATTTCCTTCAAGATTGGAAGTATTTGTGATTTTGGTCCCTTCTATAGACTATGTACCTTAGTCTTTTGGTCCTGTAGCATAGAGTAGATCACATAATTTTGATTCATTTTGCACAAAGCTATAGAGATGCTCAGTCCTTTATGTCACAGATAAGACTTGTTTTGCATGTCTTTAAGTTCATCATTTGTACATTTCAATGCCTTAGAGACTATCCACATGGTTTTCGTTTCTTTTAACTTCAGATCACATTACACTTCTATCCTCCTTCTCACAGTGCCACAGATTTGCATTGATTACGAAGATGATGGTCTTTTTTAGATGTCAAAGATGGAAGCTCCCAAATGAGTCGAGCTGCCTTATATAGTGTTAGATAGACCTTGTATCGTTTCATGTTGGTGTCATCATTGATGCCTTCAATCTTCAAATATTTGTTGCTATAGTAAGCTTAAGATACCTCATAGAAGTGTCACAAAACCTTATTCAGTTGATTGAAGAACAGTACCTCAGATATTCGTTTTTTCCCAAACAAACTTTCTTCAATAATTATGGCCATTTTGGACTTGTTCATACTCTTAGACTAGCCTTTGAACTCAGTAGTAATAGATGTGAGCTACAGTATTTTGGTTACTCAAACTATACAAATATCATAAATACACCTGGTATTTTTGATTCAGAAAGGAGCGCACAGTCATGCTCAAATTGCCACTGAAAGTATTCTCACAGTAGGTTGTATTCTTTTAAAAGATTTCATATAAGCCATTTGCTTTTTCTTTGAGTACTTTGTAGATTATAAAGATAATGACTTGTATGCTTATCATAGGAGAAGGTGCCTCTAAAATTCACATTAGTATAGGAAACTTACTTCATAAATCGACATAGGGACTCGTATATGTGTACCTATGCCAAATATTTTTTCGACAACAGAGATATGAATTTCATCCTTGATTTATAGAGATAATGCCATAGAGTCTTTACATGTATTATAGGTCCCTTTTTCTATCCCTTATGTATTTTGATCCGAGCTCCGTTCATAGGAATATTGATGTCTTTCTTCAACTTGAATTACAGAGGTACTGTGCCTCTTTCAATTCATATTTTAAGGAAAGGATGTCATAGAATTTGTATGATACTTTGCTTAAGGTGTCGTAGGGATAAGTAAATAAGCTAATAAACTATTATCTTTAATCTTCCTTTCTTTCAACCTAGCTCTGATACCATGTTGAGAAATCAAGATGTTTGTAGAGTAGGGTATATTTCTCTTAACTTGATAATTAATTGTGAATGTTTGTTGTCTTCTTGTTATCTTATGTTATCTTCTTCATCAAGCTGATACTTCACAGTTGGAGTTGGACAATCAAAGTTTTCATTATAAGGTTGTGACATTGCACTATGATCATCACTTGAAAATTCTATAAATACTAACCTCATCATTAGACTATGATCATCATTATTTTATTCTTGTGAGTATTAATTGTCATACCTAACCTATAGCAATAGTGATGAAGAATCCTAAGTTTTTTGTCCAAGTCTTCATGGCTTCTATGAAGAAGAAATATATGATTGGTATACATGAGAAGAGTAATAATAATATCAGCAAGCTTGGTCCCCTTGCACGTAGTGATTTCCAAAAACTCCTCTAGCTTATGGAAAGGGCACCCCTCGTTAACCAAGATATTGCATTTAATATCTTCACACCACCCTTAGTTTCTCTTAAGAGTGGAAACAACCATCTCGTAGAAGCTAATCACAACAAACTTCAACTCAATATTTATCTCATCAATTCCTTTCCAAAGCTTAATCAAAGGATCAAAGATATGTGAAATGTTTTCCAATTTTCATTTTTTTATATTTATAAGACATTAAAAATATGTATTTAATTTCTTTCAATAATATAATAATATATAGTTTAGCCACTAACAGTAAATTGTAGTAAGAAAACAATTCATGCAATGAGTACATGTGGTTTTATGTTGCACTATTGCAATCCATAAGTATATAACATGAGTCTAGAGGATCGCTCTCAATGGCCAAAGGCACAATTAATTATCTCTCTAAACTATTGTAAGGACTACTTTTAGTTCCCACAATTTTAACAAAGATTTATAGCACTTTTGACACCTTTTTTTAAAAAGTAGTAAGTCTTTCCCATGGCTTCCTAGAGTTGAATAATCTTCATCTTGAATATTAAGAATTCATCGAATCTATTGGGGATTGTACCTCTGATCATGTGAGCGATAGCTTTACATGTCAAGTCGATAAGAGTCGTTATACACAGATAATAATTGGCTGCCACTACTAATTTCATGTTAAATCATTGAAATTCACAATTCTTCAGAAGCCCCGTATTCTAGGCCTGCCTGCCGGCCATACCTAGTGTTGAGAGGTTAAATCATCTTCATCTTGAATATTGAGAATTCGACGAATCTGTTCCGGGGTTTTACCTCTAATCATGTGAGCGATATGAGAGTTATTTACCAAAGAACGAATAGTTAAAACCAGTGCTCAAGTCGAAACTTCGGACCAATGCTTACCGTAAGCTGAGCTAAGTCATGGCGCCCAGCATCGAGTAGACACCCTATTTGGATTATGTATATGAATGAAATTAAGAGAAATAGATACCATACATGTTGACACTAACCCAGAATTTTCTTAATACAATGCGCATAGGTAGAGGAGTATTACTTGGAAATTTGGCTAGAGGTGATCTCCATAAGGAGTAGGCAGAAGGCGAACCAAGCAAACGAAGCCTACAGGAGATTTGATAGCGGAACCCTCGACAACTCGAAACAACAAACCAAGAACAGTGACGGGAAGAAACCAAACGAAACCAAATGAAGTTGAATACATAAAATTTTCGAATAATATAGCACTGGCTAGGTCTAAACCCTAATGCATCCTTACCCTACAGGTGGCGGGATCTATGTAGGGGAGTACTGCGTACTAAGGATAGCCGAATAGAAGGTGATACACTTTAATGTACCCTTGAAACACTTCATGAAAATAAATCTAGACTTTTAAATGTGATACGACGCAATGGTACCCAAATCCGCCTCGAGAAAATAGGATTGAGTGTTAAATAATGTGGAAATTAGCTGGAGGATTATCTCACGTAAGGAAGTACTGAGCATCCATTAATAAGCATGTGATTCTTCATACGGAAAGATCAATGGAATTGATGCGTAAATGACCTAGTGATATATATATATATATGCCTCGAAATTTGTTATAAGACAAATCGATGCATGTGGGGTACATAACATATAAATCGAAATGTTGCAGGGTGAAATACGTAAGGGCTATAAAGAGACTCATAGAATGAGTTGTGATCTAATATAATTTGATAAGTTGAGTATAGGGTAAGAGAATAATAAGGACCGCGAGGATATTAATAAGGTTAATAATCATAGAGAAATTTTAATAGAAGTTAAACAATGGGAGTTAGAAACTCCAAATCTAAAGTATAAATATAGTCTAAAGACAAGTTAAAAATCTCGTTACATAGGTAACAACTCAAATTGTTAATTTTCATCCTAGTAGAAGTTGAAACTTCAAGGACAGAGTTAACAACGAAATTATAAAGCAAAGTTGGGTCAACGTACCTTGTTAATGACTATAGAGATAATGGATCGCAATTATTCTTAAGCTGAGACATAAGAAAAATAAAATAAAATTTATTTTGTGTGGCAGACAGACATTAAAAATGGTATTGGAGCCCAAGTTACATAAACTGGGCTGCTGTTGTGGTGCTCACTGTTGTTGTGTGCTCACTGTATAAATTATTTATTGTTCAAAAAAAAAAAATTATTACTAATCTGTGTTGTTTAGTATAGAGTGGTGTTGAAACAGAAAAGTTGAATGGCAGAAGGTGAGGAAATTTATGTTGATCTGCGTGATGACGATAATACACCAGATCCCAACGCTCCAGTGATGGCTATGTTACATAGTTTGCAATGAGAGATGGTTGAGCTAAGAAGCCAGAATGACAGATTGTCATTAGCCAGTGGGGAGAAAGAAAAGCTCATCAGAGAATTAACTTCGCGGAACAGCCAAGAAGGTGAAGGTTTTGGAAAGAGGAAAAATGATGAGTCTGAGGAAGATGATGCTATTAGGCATCAGTATAAGCAGAAAAAGGAATTACAGGGGGAATTCTGAAAGATCAAACCTCCCTCCTATGATGGGGAGAAGGAGGAAGATGGTGAACCCTTGTTGTTGAACATGATTAAATATTTCCAAGTCTATGAATATGAAAGCAATCTGAAAGCCAGATTAGCTGTCTACCAGCTACAAGGTAAGGCTACCTTGTGGTGGGAGGATATAAAAATGGTTCATGCCATTGATGAAAATACAGATACTTGGGAAGATTTCCAAGTCAAGTTAAAAACCGCTATTTGAATGAACATTATTATGATGATAAAGCAAAGGAATTCCATGAACTTAGATTGGTACATCTTACTATTGATGAGTTTGTCACCCAGTTTACAAATCTGTTGAGATATGTTCCTTACATTAGGGAAGAGAAGGCCAAGGTACAAAGGTTTTTGAATTTTTGCCTGCTATGTACAAAGAGAAGATCGAGTTTGATAACCCAAAAACTATGGACGAAGCAGTGAGAAAAGCTAGATTATGCTACCAGCAGTTTAAAGGAAAGGGTGAGCATGGAAAAGACTAGATAAAAAAAGGTGAAATCAATGGAAAGAAATAGAAACCAGCTTACATAAAGAATTTTGGTAGGGATCATCAGAGGAAAAAGTTTAATAAACCAAAAGAAAGCCAAACAACTCAGTCTCAAGTTGGTTCCAAACAACTAGATGAAGGAAATAAGAAGGAAGGCACAGTTAAAATGAGGGAACCTTTGAAATGCTGGGGATGTGGAGAACCTCATCTCTTGAGGGATTATCCCCACCGAAACATTCAGATGATTATGAGAGATCGAGAAGCTACCACAGTAAATGATATAGAAAGAAATATACCCACTGTCAGTGCAGCCTTGGAGAATCGACAAGCAGAACACCAAGCTACCATGGTTGAAATGGAAGGTAAGATTGCTCACCAATCTGTCACTATTTTAATTGATCCAGGTGCTTCTTTGAGTTACATTAGTCCACAAGTGGTAGAAAAATGCAATCTCAAGATTGAAAAATTTCAGCAGTCTTGGTTGGTCCAGTTAGCCACTGGAACCAAGAGGAAGGTAACACATAAGTTACCTCAAACAACAATTAAATTAAATGATTTACAGATAGAAGTGAATTTAAATATTTTGCCCTTAGGCTCATATAACTTGCTGATAGGAATGGACTCGCTGGAAAAGAGAAAGGCGATGATGAATTATTGGGATAAAACTCTGCATTGCATAGATGAAGAAGGGAACCCTTTTATTCTTAAGGGAAAACCAAAACCCATCTCTGTAAGACAAATATCAGCATTGCAATTAAAAAAAACCGCTAGGAAAGGATATCAATTATATGCAGTACATGTTGAAGAATTAGAACAGCAACCGGGAGAAAATCTGTTAGATACCTTGCCAGTAGTGAGAGAGTTTAAGGAAGTTTTTCCAGATGAGATTCCTCATCTTCCCCGCCAAAAGAGATATTGACTTTTCAATCTATTTGGTGCCGGCAGCAACACCTGTTTCTACAGCCCCTTATCAAATGATTCCCCCTGAACTCATGAAACTGAAAATGCAATTGCAAGAATTGCTGGATGAGGGTTATATCAGACCGAGTGTGTCTCCTTCGGGAGCACCGATGTTGTTCGTGAAAAAGAAGGATGGAACATTTAGAATGTCCATTGACTATCGTCATCTGAATAAGTTGACAATTAAAAAAAGATACCCTCTGCCCCGAATTGATTATCTTTTTGATCAATTAAGAGGAGCTTCAGTATTTTCTAAGATTGACTTAAGGACTCGTTATCACCAGCTCACAATCAAGGAGGAAGACATTAGTAAAACTGCTTTTCGAACCCAGTATGGATACTACGAATTTTTAGTCCTACCATTCGGTTTGGAAAATACCCCTGCCACCTTTATGTTCTTAATGAACAGTGTGTCAAACAAGTACTTGGATAAATTCGTACTAGTGTTCATAGATGATATTTTGGTTTACTCAAAAAGTGAGGAGGAGCACCAAGACCACTTGAGGATACTGTTGCAAACTCTGAAAGAAAACCAGTTATATGCCAAATTCAGTAAATGTGAATTCTCTAAGGAAAAGATCCAATACTTAAGTCATATCATTTCTGAACAAGGGTTGTTTGTTTACCCTGAAAAGATAAAGGCTATTACAGAATGGCCAGTGCCAACTTATGTTTTAGCAGTGAGATCATTCATGGGGATTATAGGTTATTATCGCAGATTTGTGGAAAGATTTTCTACAATAGCATATCCCATAAATTCACTACAAAGAAAAGGGGTCAAATTTGACTGGACTGAAAAATGCCAAAACAGTTTTGAACAATTAAAATTAAAACTCACTACCGCCCCTATACTGAAAATTGCAGATCCTGATAAAGAATTTATTGTATGTACGGATGCCTGTAGAGAGGGGCTGGGAGGAGTCCTCTTACAGGAAAATTCAGTTATTGCATATGAGTCTAGGAAAATGAAGACACATGAACAGAAATATAGTGCATATGATTTGGAATGTGGCGAGATGGCTATCTTTTCTGAGTGAATTTGATATGGACATAAAACATGTCACATGGAAAGAAAATAAAATTGCTGATGCCTTAAGCAGAAATGCTTGTCAAAAGATAAACAGTATTGGAAGTAGTGTTAATTTTGATTTAGAATATCTAGTGAAAAAGGTAGCAGACCAGGATCCAAATTATGAGAATCTATAGGTGAAACTACTAAGGAAAGATATGGCTGACTACACTCAAAACCAAAAAGGGTTGATGTGCTACAAAAATAGATTGTATGTCTCGAATGTGGAAACTTTGAAAAAAGAAATCCTAGATGAATATCACAAACAGCTATATGTAGGGCATCCTGGATATCAGAAAATGTTAACAGCTTTGAAAAAGAAGTTGTTTTGGCCAGGAATGAAAAGAGATGTAGCAGAATATTTAGCTAGGTGCATGGAGTGTCAACTAGTTAAAGTTAAGCATCAGCATCCTGCTGATCTTTTAAACCCTTTGCCGATTGCAGAATGGAAATGGGACACAGTTTCTATAGATTTCATAACAGGGCTACCCAAAATCAAATACCAACATGACTCAGTGATGGTGGTAGTAGATACTTTAACAAAAGTTGCACACTTCATACCTATGAAATCTACATTTGGGATAGCCCAAGTAGGAGATGTATTCCTGAGGGAAGTAGTAAGGCTCCATGGGGTCCCAAAGATGATTGTTTTAGACAGAGATGCTAAGTTCATAGCAGCCTTTTGGGAAGGTCTATTTGGGGGCATGGGCACTAAGCTGAATTTTAGCACTGCCTATCGCCCTCGGACAGATGGTCAGACGGAGAGAACAAATCAGATTTTGGAGGATATGTTGAGGATGTATGTGATGGATAGGCCATCAAAATTGGAAGACTACTTGCATTTAGCTAAATTTGCTTATAATAACAGTTATAAATCATCCATCAAAATCAGCCCGTTTGAGGCACTCTATGGAAGGAAGTGTCGTACTCCTTTGAGTTGGAGTCAACCTAACGATAAACTAATGTTGGGACCAGAGGCTTTACAAGAGATGGAAAGAATTTTTAAACAAATACAAAGAAACATCAAGACAGCGCAAGATAGACTGAAAAACTATGCTAATAGGAAGAGGGTGCATCGAGAATTCAAAGTGGGTGATCACGTATATTTACGCATTAAACCCAAAAAGAGCACACTCTATGCTGGAAGTTGTGCAAAATTGGCTCCTAGATATTGTGGGCCTTTTGAGGTGTTAGAATGGGTGGGACCGGTGGTTTATAAACTGGACTTACTGCCCCATGTTAAAGTTCATGATGTGTTTCATGTTTCCTTATTAAAAATATATGTACATGATGCTTCTCACATTTTTGATTGGAATGTGATACAGGTGGAACCAGAAGGGGAGTTCGTTCGAGAGCCGCTTCAAATATTGGAGCAGGAAGAAATTGAATTGAGGAATCGAACGGTAGCAAGAGTAAAGGTGCAGTGGAAGAACTTTATTGCTAAAGAAGCTACCTGGGAAAGAGAAGCTGAAATGATGGAAAAATATCCATTTTTGTTTGAAAAATGAACTCTAGTAGCTAGATATCAACACCGAGGACGTTGTTTTCTTTCAGGGGGGAATATGTAACACCCCTAGTTTTATGCTTCTTTCAAAGTTAGACATTTGAACTTTAATCCAAAGGAGAGTAGAGCCCTTTGGATAAGTATTTTTTGGATGTAATTAAATATTTAATTATGAAAAAATAAATAAAATAATTCTGTGCAAATTGACCAAATGAGAATTATGAGATCACTTGCTAAATCCATGAGGATGGAAAAAGACAGATAATTTCCTCAAAAATCTTTCAAAAATCCTTGAAATAATTTATTTCCAAATTAGATTTTGAGGAAAATCTAGTTTCCCCAATGAGGTGGAGAGTAGTTGGGAAGAGGTAAAAAGCTGGGAAAAGCAGAAAGCATCTTTAAAAATCCCTAAATAAGGGAAGCCCACAAAAACAGGAAGAAAAGCATCCTGTAATTCTGGATGCAGAATTAGAAACAAGCTTTGGGGAGAAAAAGCTTAAATAAGCTATTCCTGAATAGATTAGAGGTTGGTCTGTTCTGGGAGATGATCTCAGCTCGGGGGTGAGTTCTCGAGACAGAGGAACTCTAATGTTGGGAGGACTAGTTAATTTCAGAAGTGGTATTCCTAAAATTTTTAAGTATGGTTGAATTACTTGCTATTGTGTTGTGTGATTACTGATTGTGGATGTTAATTTACTGCAAAGCTGAAAGTGGTACTCCATACATTTAACAGAATTGTTTAGAAGAACTTAATCCTCTCAATTTGATAGAGTTGTAGGAATAGGAATTATGGGGAAAATCACCCAGAAGCTCTAAACCTATTGCTGGTTTAAATCTAGAGATTTATACTAGTCCCATGATCCATTAAGATTATAACTTTAATATTCTTCTGTGGAATTAATTATATATGATCTAGGAATCCATATATAGAATATTATTTATGAAATTGCAGAAACTGTGAACATTAGATGCTTCGCAAAAATTATAGATATAATTTTTCTGACACTTGCTTCTAGTGTGAACAGTTACATGAACACAAACATATGTATTAATTCTAGATCTACAGTTAGTAGTTGAATTTAATGAGTCTAGTTACTAAACTGTGAACGATTATAGCAAGGAAACTTTAGTTTAATCATCAGAGAGGAATGAGGTGTAGTAAATCAGAATTTATATTATGGAGTCCTACTGAATCAAAAAAAAAAGCAAAAAGGGGAAAATGAAATTTACCAAAAGAAATTATAAGAAAATTTAACTCTGAATGTCAATACCTTCCGGAATGAGTCAAGATTTTTTTTAACAGAGCAGTAGATATCATTGATATATCTATTGACCAATATAGTTTATGATATATCATTTTTATGCACAGGAAAGTTAAAATGAAAGGTTATCAAAGAAAACCAAACAAACTGCTGACAATATAGACTGTTCAATGAAAATGAAAAGGACAAATTCTTTCTATAACAATAGGAAAAATGTATATCTATATTCTAAATTTTGCAATCTTCTTTGTTCCAATACCATGTTAGCTGGCGCTCTGTCTTAATTAGATGCTCGTGCCAATCTATTTATGGAATTGTTTTTAAAAATAGAGGTGAAGTTTCGATCACAACAACTTCATGGATGAGTCATAGCGAGTGGTTCGACTAAATAACCACGACCTTCCTCCTTTGGCCTCTTGTTTCCACCTTTTGGGGAAACCTCCCAAGGGATAAGGCCTCCCTTCCACTATAGTAGTGATCCCAACCTCCTCCTCTCCCTCTATAAATATAGCCATCCTCCATTGATGGAGCTAGCTGAACTGAAGATTATATAGCAGAAATGCTAGAGAGATTTCTATTCGAGATAAAATGGGAGAGTCCCTTATTGAGAGAGATTATACTTGTGCCTTCATCCCATCTAAATTCCCTAACACTCATCAAGACGTGCTTCAACAAAGCCTTGCTAAAGGAGGTTTTGATGTCAAGGCTTTGTTGTAACTCTTTATTCTATTTAATACATATGTATAACTATTTTCTGGTTCCCATTTTGCATTGATGTGTTCTAATTGATGCAATATGATTAACCCTCCTTGAATGGTTCGTAATTATGAATGAGTTGGTTGTTTTGTATGCTACTCATGTTTTTTGATCTTGTGCAGTTATCCAAGCATCGCTGTGAACATATTATGATTTTCCGAGGAAGGAATCGAGTGGCCATGACTACAATAGCTACGAAGACGATGTTGGACTCCAGGTAGGTCCATCTATCGCATCTATTTCATTCAGTAATTAGGAACCTACATCTACTTTGTCCTAATTATTTCTAGACCCACTCTCGGGCTAGAGGGATCATCTCTCTCTGCAGAGAGGATTCACCTTCATAAAAATTTAGCGACTCCACTAGGCATCAGTGTGAGTTTGTCTTTATGCCCTTGTCAAGTCGACTTCGGTCGTATGTTGGTTTGTCTATCTGTGATGGTCTATTTGCTTGTTTAGAGTCCACTTTTTCAGCTCTAGAGTGTCATAATTGACCTCTTCATTCGATTTCTCATTCTCCCATAGATATCTGGCTTGGTGCATTTTTTAGTTGAACAGTCGCACCGATTGGTGCATGTTTCTTGTGTTGCACTAGCGCCAAGCCCTATTTGGTGCAGATTATAGCCTTACAGTCCCCTCGAATCCTATAGGGTTTGGATTGACTGTCCTTTTGAGTTTTTGGTGAGTTATACCTGCCTCTAGGTCTATTTATGATTTGAAATTGTTTTTTTTAGATTGTTTTACTTTCATAGGCTTGTTTTTCTCAGTTGTACGTATGTTTACTTATCAGTGTAGTTTATGGCCTTAGGGATTCTCAGTGTCCTAGCTCACTGAGGCCTCTAATTGGAAGTCGATTCATATTTATTCTTGTCAGTCACAGCTCTTGATCAATTGCATTTAAGTCCTTTTTTATCCTTTGAGCGTTTGTTTTGGTTGAATGATCATTTCCGGTTTTGTTTCAATTTCTTCTTGCTGCTCCTAGCATAGATCACATTGCTTGTCGAGATTGTTTCAAAAATTTCTCTTTGATTGGAAGAGTGCACCATTGGTTTGAGTGCATCTTTGTGTTTGTGTTGCTTTCATCCGTTAGTGGATTTATCTATTTACATTCGCAATACTCAAACTAGTGTTTTTCTTGTTTTTCTGTATAATTAGTGCATTGTGTGCTTCATTTTGTTGAAAAATCAAAAAATTGCATTCTTTTCGTTTGCATGAAAAAGGAAATTTCTTTCGCATAACTAGTTCTTCATTAACTAGGAAAGAATTTTTAATTTTTCGCTTGATCAAATTAGATGCATTAGCGGATTTATTCGTTTGATTTCATTTGATTGCTATTGTTTGAAAGATCTCTATCCTTCTTGTAATTAGCATTCATTGAATGGAAAATGGTGTTCAGTTGGACATAGTTTGCATTTAGGGAATTTAAGATTGACATTCGGTAAGGACTTGAAATTGAAACATTATTCGAGATCAACTATAAAATGAATTGAATTATCCTAAGGAAACATTGGAACCTCACACAAAAATTTTAGTGGTCTAGGCTAGAGACGTGTTCCAAAGTCTTAAAACCTAGTAGTTTCCATTCTCATTTTTGGCTTTAGACACGGCTACTACGGACATGTGCTCCCCATACCTTTGAGTATATTAAGGTAGACCCCTATAGGTTTAAATCCTTTATCCATAGGAAGCTGAGTGTGCTACCGTGTAAGCGTGATACACCGAACACAACATTCGAGGAGACCACTTGCATGTACGGAAAATCCATGGTCATATCTCTTTCATTTGATCACCAAGGAGTATATTGCATTTCACGAAAACTTGGTACATCCTTTTTATTAGATTACCAAAGTAGTCATTTCGATCTTTTCATGAATTTTTAAAAAGAGAAGAGATCATCGAACTCTTGTCCTTTCACGCTCGTTTAAAATTGAAAGTGACTAGAGTCACCTTTTTCCTATTTCTCGACTCTTAAAAAATGAAACAACAAAGTTTGGTTTCAATGTCATAAAATAAAATTCCCACAATTACATGCGCATTTAGAGTTTTTTACTTGGCTTGTTTTGTTTTTCCTTAGGCCTTGGTCTTGAAGCCTTATTTCATCTCTCTCTTTTTCCTTTTCTGTTTTTGAAATATGGTCACAGTGGCAGAACTACCAGTCTCGTCATCTTCATCACTACCTCCTAGTGGTAGTTCTTTTCTTGGCATGTCTTACGAAACCCCTCGGCCCGTTATGTCTATGGAGTTTTCATAACTTATTCTCCCGACTGTTTTACCTCTCGCTACTCGATCTCCTCCTAAAGAGCACGTTGAGTTCAATTGGCCTCTTTTAGGTGGTTGGTCTATTTTTGGGGATGAGGAAGAATTCCCTCTCCTTAATTTGGGATCACCATTTATAGTTGATGCTATACTTCCTAGTCCTCTGTCATCTTTTCAATGATTTTACAACTTCGCGAGATATGGATTCTTCAAGTCCTGTTGACACTGAAGGAATGTTTGTTTCTACAGGTGAATATCAAATTTTCCCTGAAAACCTCCCGCATGTTTCTGTTCAATATTCTCCGCAATCGGTGTCACTTCCACCCAGTTGTCGAACTTTGAGTTAGATTATGCCTAGTGTTACATTTATAGCACAATCCAATACATCAACTCCTCTGAGTAGTTCAGTCCTCCCTTCGTTAGGATTGTCACCTTTGACACTGAGTTCATCACTTATTGTTACATCTGTCCCAGTTTGACCTACCGTCTGTGTAGCTTTGTCTACATCGATTATTATGACATAGTCACCAGAGCCTTTTCACACTTTTCAGTCTATCATAATTAATCCGACATGGCCTGTCAATCAGGGTCTGAGTAGATCACAAACTCACGCTCTCGAGTCTGCACCTGCTAGTACAGTTACGACTATGCCTATGGTTTCTACCTATACTTTTGATAAGCACATGTTGGACATTCATTGACTATATGCTCCTTCTCTGGATACTCAACCTCTTGTAGCTCCATCTACATCTAGTATGACTTCGACTGCCCCTATAATTCCTGGTAGCATCACTTTCGAAGAGTATCTTTTGGCCATTCAACAACAGAACTCTCATGGTTTCCGGCCACCACAAGTGTTGTAGACTCTGATATTCCGAATGCTTCCCCACCCTCAGATCTGAGTTGGTTTTAGCCTCTTTCCTCTTTCTTCCATGGTCTTCACTTTCATGACTAGACTGAGAGGTTAACTCTCTGAGAAGCCTCTATTTATCTTCACTTGCTTGCAACAATCATTCATTGTTAGTCCTTAGCTGAACCATTTCTCATTGCATATCTCTTATCATGTCCATCAACTGAGCATTTTGATCTGGTGGGCTTTCTGCACTGCCCAGATCCACGTACAACTCTTCTTCTTCATTGATAATAACAATTGTACAAGTTCTAAACTTCAATCATTGTACACAGAAATTAAATAGTAAATCATATTCTGTAAAGGAAAGAAATTTTGTTCTCTTATATTTCACAACATCATATTTTTGGGTTTTTCTGTGTGGGAACACATAGGCCCATTTTTTTCGACATTGGCTCTGATATCATTGTTTATTTATTGCTCCTACTTTCACTTTCTTAGTTCTTCTTCTGTCATTTAATTATTTTATTTTCTTAATATATATTCTCTTATAGAAATTAATTCAAGGATATTATTTCCATCTTTTCAAATTTAATTATGTCCTCTCTTAATTCATCTGTATGAATATTTTCTTAAACACTCATTCCTTAAATATGATTTGAAATTCTTCTCATATACATGATATCCTTATACTTATTTTAATGTATAAAATTTCAAAATTCTCATACTAATTCAACACTTATAGTTAGAGATTCCCGCCTCTCTCTAAACATTTACGTATGTCACTATATACATACATCCAATTTAACTGTAATTAATCATTAAGAGTTTCCTCATATATATATTTTCTATCATATATTACACTCATATATGATTTTGACATATATTTTAATTTCCTATATTGTATATATCTACATTGTTTTATCTCTAAGTCTATAAGACTATTTTCGAGATTTCATATGTATATTTATTGAACAGAGGATTTCAATTCAACTTAACTCATGCCTATAATTTTATATAGTAATATCATGATTTTATATAGTAATCTCTATTATTATGCTTCAAATAAGATATTAGCCCTTTTGTTTTTATGCTTGGTTCAACACATATTTAATGTCCTAAAATTTCTTTCACAGCCGTTGAATTCAAATTATGTACTCCTTTTACATATAAAATATTTCCACATTAGTTATGTTGAACTCGGATGCTTTGACAATATCATCTATGTCTTGTTTTCAAATATAAATTGTTCGATGATTTGTATTTTAAGATTGATTTGATGATCTTATATTTTATATAGTTTCAGAGATATTTCTTTATTTCATTATTTAATAAACAACTAGGTGATCCATTTTGTATCATCACATGAGCTTATTAACTTAGCTAGATGGTATGAGTTATTTTGTGGATTAATGGTTAAGATCACATCTGATTTTGTACCACCAATTGATCTTAGTTAGGGTTTCATTTTTTTCCATCGTTTTATTTTTGGGCAACTTCTTCACTGTGTGTTCGTCTTTGGTGAATTTCCACTTCAAACGTGAATGGCCTACATCTATTTTCGTGCCTTTTTCTGGAACATCACAGAGGTCACAAAATTTCAGAGTTTCATTTTCCTTTAAATTTGGTTTAATGAACATAAGATTTATAGGAATCATTGAGGTTTCCTTTCTTTAACTTGTTCATGATGTTTATGGTCATTTGATAATTTCACATATTAACAAAATGTTTTATTACACAAGAAAACCCCCTCTTTTCATGCTTCCGTACAATTCATTAATTTACATCAACAGTATATGGTTTCCAACTCAAAACGTAGGTAATACATTTTATATACTTTCCATATTATTACAAAATTATAATTTCATTCCTAGTTCACCATACTGACATGTATGTTTGATTTTATTATTTATTTTACAAAAGAAACTTCACTACCTCATACTGGGCTAATAAGGTATATTTATAATTTTAATTATATTGATGATTCTTAATAATTTGTCTATTTGTTTTAGATTCTATTTGATCTGAATCTAAACCATTTTTGTGTGGGTTTTTGGTACAAGTTCATCATCTTCATAGTTTACACCATCATTATTTCAAATTTTCAAATTTCTTTGACAAAATAACTTACTATAATTTATATTTCATCCATCTACAGGTTGGTCGCTACCATGTATAGAATTCAGCCATCTAACTAATGTTTTGTCAATGTATATATATATTTGTAATTTATATTAGTAATATTAAAACTTTCAATCAATATTAATTTGACATTAATAAGTTTCAAAGGGATATTAATATGTTTTCTTGTCATCTTAGTTAGATGAATTTAAATCCCGGAACCATTTCTGTACATGATTTCAAATTTATTTATTATATTCAGAATGCATATATGTATATGAATAATTCATGGTTGATTGATTCTAAGTCCATATTGTATTCTGAATTTATAATGGTTTCTCTATACATATTACCTCTCTATGTATACTAGTTTTTCAAAGTGCTTGTCCACTATATTTTTGGTAGAGTTACATTGATTTTCAAGTTTATGAATTTGTATAGTATCAATTTAAGTACATAAATTGTACAAAATATTTCTTTCTTGATTTAATACGATAAATCCCACTCTACATATTTCTATTTCCTCTTGTTTACAGAATTGGGTAGGCATTTCTATTATGGATTACCATGTTTCTCTTAACATCTTAGAATATATTTAATCCTAATGATGTATTTTATATGTAATATAGATATTGATAGAAACCTAACAACATATTTAAGCCCTTCTACTTAGGTTTTGAGACTTTGTTTGTTGGCTATTTAATTTTAACTTGTCTTCCTAGCTATAGAGAAAGTATCTATACCTTGCTATAGTTACTTTTCTGTTAAACTCTATATAAGTACTTTATTCCCAAAGAATAAAATTGCTTCTGCTTATCCATGATTTATAATTCAAGATACACAGACCTAGCTAAACTCATAACTAAATCATATTAATTCTAATTAAATCATCTGATAATAAAAAAATCACAAGACATGATTTAACAACTAGCATGGTGCAGATGTAAACCTTAAGGTCACAAATAGGATGGGTATTGTGATGAAATTACATATTCTGATTTATGCAAGTAGATCACTGCAATATTTCTTATAGTTTCATTACTATTTAATCCAACAAAATTCATGAGTGATCGTTAATTTCTAGTTGTGTGGAGGCTTCCTATGTACCAGTAATCCAAAGCTACTATATTTGTTCAAAGATGGTGTAAAAATAAATGTTGTAATACAAACTTGATATGATCCAAACCTCAACATCCCTTGAACCTACATTGTCAAAAAGATTAATCAAGTTCTCGTAATGGAAATCAATTTTCTAGAAGTTACTCAATATCTCTCAACCCTCTAATCATAAGAAGTCATATACAGCAGGGTCTACATCAATAGGTATATACAAATGAAACCATAAATTGTCAAAATCATTATTTCTCTAAGGTTTTTTTTGTTGTACAATTCCATATATTCAAGGACTTGGAGTTCACTGTTAATGACAGTTGAGGGCTGATGGTTTTGGCATAATATATGACCTTTTATAACCATATGGTTTTCTCAGTATATTTCAAATACATTGTTAGTCTCCAAAATTCCATTTTTGGACCACATGGTTTCTCGGTATAATTTGAATACATTAGTGGTCTCCAAAATTCCATTTTTGGTCATATTACATAACCTCCCGCATCCCTTTTTCACATCACGGAGTTTTAGAAGGAATTGAAAACACTTGGGGTGCTTTGTAAAGACCGGAGAGGAAATAAATATAAAGGGAATATTTATTCTTATTGGGATTTGTGTAGAGATATACCTTACTAAATGTTTATCTCATTGCATTCACTTGATTACTATCAATTTCTAGTGCACCAAGGCTTTAAAAATATGACATTACAATGTATTATATCTCTCCAAACTAGACACTACGAAATACATGCCCATAGGAAAAAAAATCCAAAATGAAAAAATAAAGAACCCCAAAATTTAAAGGAATGGCAATTTCAAGAGAAAAAATAATTAGAAAAAGAGGACGAAGAAATAATGGAGAACTATGTGGATTCTAAGAAACAAGAAAATATATTACTAGATGGAGGGGTTGCGGAGATAGAAACAATGATTTAAAATCTGCGAGTAAGTCAATTAGTAGAAACTGCAATTCCAATGTAGCAACACTAGAAGACAAACATGATAAGCATCAATCTAATATGATTGATATTGAAAATATTATTCTAAATGAATTTGTTTTTGTTTTAATTGATCTTGTGGCTATATTGAGATAAACTAGCCCCCAAATTGTGGAATAATTTAAATTGTGATATGAAAAATTCAAAATGCATGGTTAACATTGTTAAGAATGGGTACCAAACGAAAGGTAACCCATCAAATAAGATAATCTAATGTGGAATTAAATGGATACCCCACAAAAGTGGATTTAGACATTACTCCCTTAGGGTCATTTGATATATTAGCTGGCATGCATTGGTTGGAGAAATAGTAAACTATTTGGAGAAAACATTGAGTTGAGCGGATCAAAATGGCTAAATCATATTAATTAGAGTAAAACCAAAACCAATATCAATCAGACAAATCTCATCCTTAGGTTTTACAAGGAGTGCAAGGAAATGATGTCAAGTATAC
The DNA here is from genome assembly GCA_034641835.2 of Pinus albicaulis. Lineage (NCBI taxonomy): Eukaryota > Viridiplantae > Streptophyta > Pinopsida > Pinales > Pinaceae > Pinus > Pinus albicaulis. The sequence goes on from JAXQQM020059959.1 coordinate 236,249, forward strand.
ATCATGCATGCACTATTTTGAAGGAAAAGCTGACACACTATGTTGTTTAGAGAAGTTCCTTATCATTAAAATTAATATCTGAGATTATTGATGATAATGTTGAATTAACTGTTTTTCATTATATTTACCTTTAAATGAAAAGAAATATTTCATAGAAACATCAAAGGAAAATACTAATCTACATGTAGACCTAGAAACTATTAATCATATATGAAAGATGAAGTGTGTATAATTTTAACATGTTTTTAAGTTAACAGTTTTACAGTATCTACTTGATAATGTCTTTGATAATAATAATCATATTTTAAATTAATACTAAGAAGTTATTAGAACAGTTGTGTGATGAGTACTATCCATGAATACATAGGCTCCCTATTGATCACTCTCCGTGGCAAATTATGGCCTAAGGAACAATTAATTATTTCTCTAAACTATTGGATTGAGTATTTTAGTTAACGATTTAAAAGATCTATAACACTTTTGACACCTTTTCTAAAAAATAATTCTTTCCATGACTTCATAGAGTTGAATAATCTTCATCTTGAATATTAAGAATTTGTCGAATCTGTTGGGGAGGTTGTACCTCTGATCATGTGAGCGATAGCTTTACATGTCTAGCACACTCATTATACACAATTAATTGGCTACCACTACGACTTTCATGTTAAATCATTGAAATTCACAATTGTTCAGAAGCCCCGTATTCGACGCCTGCCTCCCGGCCACACTAGTGTTGAGAACTTGAATAATCTTCATCTTGAATATTAAGAATTCGACGAATTTGTTCGGGGGTTTTACCTCTAATCATGTGAGCGATAGCTTTACACGTAAAGTCCAAAAGACTCTTTACACAGAGATAATTGGCTGCCAGTACCACTTTCAAAAAGGATCATCTCTCTCTGCAGAGAGGATTCACCTTCATAAAAATTTGGCGACTCCGCTAGGCATTAGTGTGAGTTTGTCTTTATGCGCTTGTCAAGTCGACTTCGGTCGTATGTTGGTTTGTCTATATTTTATGGTCTATTTGCTTGTTTAGAGTCCACTTTTTCAGCTCTAGAGTGTCATAATTGACCTCTTCTCATTCGATTTCTCATTCTCCGATAGATATCTGGCTTGGTGTATTTTTCAGTTGAACAGTCGCACCGATTGGTGCGTGTTTCTTGTGTTGCACTAGCGCCAAGCCCTCTTTGGTGCAGATTATAGCCTTACAGTCCCCTCGAATCCTATAGGGTTTGGATTGACTGTCCTTTTGAGTTTTTGGTGAGTTATACTTGCCTATAGGTCGATTTATGATTTGAAATTGTTTTGTTTAGATTGTTTTACTTTCATAGGCTTGTTTTTCTCAGTTGTACGTATGTTTACGTATCAGTGTAGTTTATGGCCTTAGGGATTCTCAGTGTCCTAGCTCACTGAGGCCTCTAATTGGAAGTCTATTCATATTTATTCTAGTCAATCACACCTCTTGATCAATTGCATTTAAGTCCTTTTTGATCCTTTGAGTGTTTGTTCTGGTTGAATGATCATTTCTGGTTTTGTTTGAATTTCTTCTTGCTGCTCCTAGCATAGATCACATTGCTTGTCGAGATTGTTTCAAAACTTTCTCTTTGATTGGAAGAGTGCACCATTGGTTTGAGTGCATCTTTGTGTTTGTGTTGCTTTCATCAGTTAGTGGATTTATCTATTTACGTTCGCAATACTCAAACTAGTGTTTGTCTTGTTTTTCTGTATAATTAGTGCATTGTGTGCTTCATTTTGTTGAAAAATAAAAAAATTGCATTCTTTTCGTTTGCATGAAAAAGGAAATTTCTTTCGCATAACTAGTTCTTCATTAACTAGGAAAGAATTTTTAATTTTTCGCTTGATCAAATTAGATGCATTAGCGGATTTATTCGTTTGATTTCATTTGATTGCTATTGTTTGAAAGATCTCTATCCTTCTTGTAATTAGCATTCATTGACTGGAAAATGGTGTTCAGTTGCACATAGTTTGCATTTAGGGAATTTAAGATCGACATTCAGTAAGGACTTGAAATTGAAACATTATTCGAGATCAACTATAAAATGAATTGAATTATCCTAAGGAAACATTGGAACCGAACACAAAAATTTTAGTGGTCTATGCTAAAGACGTGTTCCAACGTCTTAAAACCTAGTAGTTGCCATTTGCATTTGGCTTTAGACACGGCTACTACGGACATGTGCTCCCCATACCTTCGAGTATATTAAGGTAGACCCCTATAGGTTTAAATCCTTTATCCATAGGAAGCTGAGTATGCTACCGTGTCAGCGTGATACACCGAACACAACATTCGAGGAGACCACTTGCATGTACGGAAAGTCCATGGTCATATCTCTTTCATTTGATCACCAAGGAGTATATTGCATTTCACGAAAAACTTGGTACACCCTTTTTATTAGATTACCAAAGTAGTAATTTCAATCTTTTCATGACTCTTTAAAAAGAGATGAGATCATCGAGCACTTGTCCTTTCATGCTCGTTTAAAATTGAAAGTGACTAGAGTCACCTTTTTCCTATTTCTCGACTCTTAAAAAATGAAACAACAAAGTTTGGTTTCAATGTCATAAAATAAAATTCCCACAATTACATGTGCATTTAGAGTTTTTTACTTGGCTTGTTTTGTTTTTCCTTAGGCCTTGGTCTTGAAGCCTTATTTTAGCTCTCTCTTTTTCCTTTTCTGTTTTTGAAATATGGTCACAGTGGCAGAACTACCAGTCTCGTCATCTTCATCACTACCTCCTAGTGGTAGTTCTTTTCTTGGCATGTCTTACGAAACCCCTGAGCCCGTTATGTCTATGGAGTTTTCATAACTTATTCTCCCGACTGTTTTACCTCTCGCTACTTGATCTCCTCCTGAAGAGCCCGTGGAGTTCAATTGGCCTCTTTTAGGTGGTTGGTCTATTTTTGGGGATGAGGAAGAATTCCCTCTCAATTTGGGATCACCATTTATAGTTGATGCTATACTTCCTAGTCCTCTGTCATCTTTTCGATGATTTTACAACTTCGCGAGATATGGATTCTTCAAGTCCTATTGACAATGAAGGAATGTCTGTTTCTATAGGTGAATATCAAATTTTCCCTGAAGATCTCCCGCATGTTTCTGTTCAATATTCTCCGCAATCGGTGTCACTTCCACCCGATTGTCGAACTTTGAGTTAGATTATGCCTAGTGTTACATTTATAGCACAATCCAATACATCAACTCCTCTGAGTAGTTCAGTCCTCCCTTCGTTAGGATTGTCACCTTTGACACTGATTTCATCACTTATTGTTACATTTGTCCCATTTTGACCTACCTTCTGTGTAGCTTTGTCTACACCGGTTATTATGACACAGTCACCAGAGTCTTTTCACACTTTTCAGTCTATCATAATTACTCCGACATGGCCTGTCAATCAGGGTCTGAGTATATCACAAATTCACGCTCTCGAGTCTGCACCTGCTAGTACAGTTACGACTATGCCTATGGTTTCTACCTATACTTTTGATAAGCACATGTTGGAAATTCATCGACTATATGCTACTTCTTTGGATACTCAACCTCTTGCAGCCCCATCTACATCTAGTATGACTTCGACTGCCCCTATAATTCCTGGTAGCCTCACTTTCGAAGAGTATCTTTTGGCCATTCAGCACCAGAACTCTCAAGGTTTCCAGCCACCACAAGCGTTGTAGACTCTGATATTCCAAATGCTTCCCCACCCTCAGATGTGAGTTGGTTTTAGCCTCTTTCCTCTTTCTTCCATGGTCTTCACTTTCATGACTACACTGAGAGGTTAACTCTATGAGCAGCCTCTATTTATCTTCACTTGCTTGCAACAATCATTCATTGTTAGTCCTTAGCTGAACCATTTCTCGTTGCATATCTCTTATCATGTCTAGCAACTGAGCATTTTGATCTTGTGGGATTTCTGCACCGCCTAGATCCACGTACAACTCTTCTTCTTCATTCATAATAACAATTGTACAAATTCAAAACTTCAATCATTGTACACAAAAATTAAATAGTAAATCATATTCTGTAAAGGAAAGAAATTTTGTTCTCTTATATTTCACAACAACATATTTTTGGGTTTTTCTGTGTGGGAACACATAGGCCCATTTTTTTCAACATGGGCTCTGATATCATTTTTTATTTATTGATATCATTATATTGCTCCTACTTTCACTTTCTGAGTTCTTCTTCTGTCATTTAATTATTTTATTTTCTTAATGTATATTCTCTTATAGAAATTAATTCAAGGATATTATTTCTATCTTTTCAAATTTAATGATGTCGTCTCTTAATTCATCTGTATGAATATTTTCTTAAACACTCATTCCTTAAATATGATTTGAAATTCTTCTCATATACATGGTATATTTATACTTATTTTAATGTATAAAATTTCAAAATGCTCATACTAATTTAAAACTTATAGTTAGAGATTCCCGCCTCTCTCTAAACATTTACGTATGTCACTATATACATACATCCAATTTAACTGTAATTAACGATTAAGAGTTTCCTCATATATATATTTTCTATCATATATTACACTCATATATGATTTTGACATATATTTTAATTTCCTATATTGTATATATCTACATTGTTTTAGCTCTAAGTCTATAAGACTATTTTCGAGATTTCATATGTATATTTATTCAACAGAGGATTTCAATTCAACTTAACTCATGCCTATAATTTTATATAGTAATATCATGATTTTATATAGTAATCTCTATTATTATGCTTCGAATAAGATATTAGCCCTTTTGTTTTTATGCTTGGTTCAACACATATTTAATGTCCTAAAATTTCTTTCACAGCCGTTGAATTCAAATTATGTACCTCATACCCTTATCGTATTTCTACATTATGAATTGTATTGAACTCAGATGTGACAATATCATCTATGTCACTATTTTCAAATGCGAATTGATACTCAATGATTTGTCTTTTAAGATTGATTTGATGATCTTATATTTTATATAGTTTTTACCGAGATATTTCTTTATTTCATTAAATGACAAACAACTTTACAGTGAGTCTGACCTGTATCATCACATGGGCTTATTAACTTCGCTAGATAGATGTATGGTGGATTTATTTTGTGGATTAATGGTTAAGATCACATCGTATTTTGTTACCACCAATTGATCTTAGTTAGGGTTTCATTTTTTTCCATCGTTTTATTTTTGGGCAACTTCTTCACTGTGTGTTCGTCTTTGGTGAATTTCCACTTCAAACGTGAATGGCCTACATCCATTTTCGTGCCTTTTTCTGGAACATCACAGAGGTCACAAAATTTCAGAGTTTCATTTTCCTTTAAATTTGGTTTAATGAACATAATATTTATAGGAATCATTGAGGTTTCCTTTCTTTAACTTGTTCATGATGTTTATGGTCATTTGATAATTTCACATATGAACAAAATGTTTTATTACACAAGAAAGCCCCCTCTTTTCATGCTTCCATACAATTCATGAATTTACATCAATAGTATATGGTTTCCAACTCAAAACGTAGGTAATACATTTTATATACTTTCCATACTATTACAAAATTATAATTTCATTCCTAGTTCAACATACTGACATGTATGTTTGATTTTATTATTACGCCGATAGGCGTAACCCCCTATCGAAAGGAGCATGTTTTGTGATTAAGATAATTACTTTTTTTGATCTGATGGTCAGGATTGAAAGATGCCAGTATATTCTGGTCGTCGCCACTAAATCAATGGATGAAATTCAAAAAAGTAACTTCCTTGCATATCTAAATCAGGTGTTTAAACCATACTTAAATTAATTGTTTACAAAACATGATTAAAAATTTACTGTGCCATTTGTTGACCGCCACCTATGAAGGTTAACAAGTGATGGTTCAAACTTAATTGCCACGTAATTGATGATTCAAATTCTCAAATAAACATGAATTCTCAAATAAATGTAAGCACGCCACCTATCAAATTAGGATGCACTGGGAAGATGAACGTGGACGGAATGGAAGATTAACGTTTAGTATTATGGGCCACGTGTAGCTGTTATCGAACGTGGGCGAGAGCGGGAAGGTGAGTGGTTTGTTGTGCTGGATTTCTCGTCCAATTTCTTCAGCGGTCCAGTGCCTGCAAATTTGTGCAACGGAGGCAATCCTACGAAACTTATTCTTTTCAACAATGGATTCTCTGGTCCTATTCCCGAAAGTTTTGCCAAGTGCCCCTCGCTGTGGAGGGTGAGAATGCAGAACAATGAGGTCTCGGGTTCAATTCCCCCCGGTTTCGGCAGGCTCCCAAATCTGACGAAACTCGAATTGGCTCACAATCGTCTCACTGGAACTATTCCAGGAGATCTGAGTCTGTCGCCCATGCTTTCTTTCATCGATATTTCTTACAATCTGCTCCACGGAGATCTTGATTCAGAAATCTAGAAAATTTACAACTTCCAGCAATTTTATGTTTCTAACAACAATCTATCGGGATCGATCCCTGGTCAGTTCGATTCTTGTCTTTATCTCTCTGTTCTAGATCTCTCTAATAACTTTTTTTTCGGAAGCATTCCTGTAGCTATTAGCAAGTGTGAGAAGCTGGTTGAGCTGGACTTGAAGAACAATAAGCTGAGCGGAAGTATTCCTGCTAAACTTGCAGTAACGTGAGCTCTGGCAATAGTGGATCTCTCCATCAACAATCTCATAGGCACCATTCTGACCAGATTTGGCAGCTCGGCTTCACTGGAAATTTTCAATGTCTCTTATAACAATCTGTCCGGCTCTGTTCCGACAGATGGGATGTTCAGAACAGCCATGGCTGATAGCTTTGCGGGAAATCATGGACTCTGTGGAGGAATCCTGTCCCCTTGCTACCCCATTGATGCAGAAAATGTGTCAGGCATGAGTTTTCCAATGGCGTGGCTAATTATAATCGTGGTTATCATCGGTGGAGGCTTGGTTCTTGTAGCTGGAGGGCGGTTTCTATACAAACGTTACTGTAGCTGTCACCAGGGCCTCGAGAACGATGACAGTGAAGCCTGGCCATGGAGGCTGACGGCCTTCCAGAGACTCAACTTCACCAGCAGTGACATCTTGGCATGCATAAAGGACTCCAATATCATAGGAATGGGGAGCACCGGTACAGTTTATAGGGCTGAGATTCCTCGAGGCGAGGGAGCCGTGGCTGTCAAGAAGCTCTGGAGATCACAGAAAGAGCTCGGCATTGACCCCTCGAATCCCTCTTTTATTGCAGAGGTCGATTTTTTGGGGAATCTCAGGCATTGGAACATACTCAGGTTGCTCGGCTACTACTACAACGATGTCCACGCATTGCTACTCTATGAATACATGCCCAACGGGAGCCTGGCAGAGGCCTTGCACGGGAAGGGACCTTGCAGCAACAATCTGTTGGCGGATTGGGTTTCAAGGTATCACATCGCAGTGGGTATTGCTCAGGGACTGTGTTACCTTCACCATGACTGCTTTCCTCTTGTGGTTCACGGGGATGTTAAATCCAATAACATTTTTCTCGACTCCAACCTGGATGCCCATGTTGCAGACTTTGGGCTGGCCAAGATTATAGAGACTCAGGCATCAATGTCGATGGTAGCAGGTTCATACGGCTATATTGTTCCAGGTATCCATCTACTTTTTCATTCAGTCAAAACCGCAATAGCAACAAGATTCATACGAATATGGATTCAATTATAAGTTTTATAATTTTGTTAACAAATGTTAGGCATTGTCCAACAGTAAAACTCTTTCAAGTCGATTTTTGTTTGGTCTAAAATCTTGATCTTTTATTTAAAATGCGTTTTTGGCTCTATATATCAGTGAAAAACAAATCTAGTATATTGAAAACTCCCAAAGAATTTGAATTATGAAAAGTTTACAACTGGAAATTGAAATTTGTGATTCTAATTAGTTATATTTTATGTGGGAAAACTCTTCAAAATCTATAAAGAAAAGCTATATCAAATGATTAGATAAAAAAATAGAATAGAATACAGATATGATTATCATTATGATTTTGGAATTGCACTTAAACTATGGAGTGTTCACAATCCAAACTTGTGAATCCAACAAATTTTTGACACATTTTGAACAAATTAAATTAGAAATATGCTGAAAAACCTAAAAAAACATATAATACATAGAAAAAACCCACAAAAACTTATAATAGATAGAATTTTTATCAGATTTTAAACAAATTATATTAGAAAATAAATTAAAAAAACCCACAAAACTTATAATAAATAAGAAAAACCTACAAAAGCTTATAATAAATAAGAAAAACCCACAGAAACTTATAACTTATAATAGATAGATTAAGGCCAAATAGATGAAAAAAATCAATATAATAGGATACAAACATATCTGCCATTATGATTTCAAAATTGCAAAAAATGCATTATGATTTCACAATTGTAAAATTTTACAAGAAAAAAACTCACATAAAAAATCCAATATTATTACTATATCAATATAATTTTTCAACTACATTATTAAATATTATGGTATGTATTTTGGGTAAATTTTTCTACATTTTATAATTAGGTGGTTGATAAGAAAGCATTTTCTACCTTTTACAATTATGCGATTGATATACTTATAGCAACATTTTCTACCTCTTATACATTTTCTACCTCTTATAAAAAATAAGAAGGTATATTTGTTTTCTTTTTTTAAAATACACTTAGGTTTATTTAAATATTTTTTTCAATTTTTATTTTAAATACATAAAATTTTAAATTATTTTATTTTTTATGAGAAAAAAATAAATTAATGAATTTTTATTTTTCATATATAAATTTTCTTTTTATTATAAAATTATATTTTATTTATAACCAATATGTATAATATGTAGAAAGTTCAATGAGTAATATCAAATAAATTTAATCATTTCCAAACACCATTAAATATTGATTTCAAAAATAAAAAATATAGATAAGGAATCAATATAATATCTAGATATTAGATATTGACTTGTACAAATTTCATGGATATTTGATTAGTAGCAATTATCTTTGGAATAAATAGAATAATGGCAATTTGATTTATAGAGGTTTTGTAAGTTTATCTATACTTTTCACAAACTTAAGAGTGCATTTTTTATTTTATTTTATTTTTTTAAGCTATAATCAACCTTATTTAATAATTAAAATTATTAATCATAATATTATTAAAAATTTACAAAGGCATATAATATATTTTGATATTAGGATTAAAATTAATGTTACCCACTATTAACAAATATTAATATTAATGTCACTCTTAATATTAACTAAATGTTATTGATATTAGTATTAATTAATATTATCAATATTAATATTAAATTTAATAATAATAATAAATTAACTATTATTATACTTTGTTATATATTTATTACTGTAATAATAATTTGCATTAGTATTTGATATTAAATAATTAATATGTAGGAATATACTAATATTAATAAATAAATAAGTTTGAATAAGAATAAGAATATTATTTTTAATATTATTAATAATAAATCCTTGTGTTTATTAGTTCTTTTGGTTTATAATATAAAATAATCGATCAATGTCTTCCATGTTTAAATCAATTCCCTTGGGTTCACCAATTCCTTTGGTTTATAATTTGTTGGGTAATGATTTTCCCTTGGGTTCACCAATTCCTTTGGTTTATAATATTAAACCCTTGGGTTTATTAGTTCTTTTGGTTTATAATATAAATAATTGATCAATGTCATCCATGATCAAATGTCACATTCTGACAAACATTGTCTCAATATGAAAATCACCCATGGCCAACCATGGTCATAGTTGGTCGAACGTCGCATTATGACAACAATTGTCTCAATGTTTAAATCAATTCCCTTGGGTTCACCAATTCCTTTGGTTTATAATTTGTTGGGTAATGGTTTTCCCTTGGGTTCACCAATTCCTTTGGTTTATAATATTAAACCCTTGGGTTTATTACTTCTTTTGGTTTATAATATAAATAGTCGATCAATGTCATCCATGATCAATTGTCACATTCTGACAAACATTGTCTCAATATGAAAATCACCCATGGCCAACCATGGTCATAGTTGGTCGAACATCGCTTTCTGACAACAATTGTCTCAATGTTTAAATCAATTCCCTTGGGTTCACCAATTCCTTTGGTTTATAACTTGTTGGGTAATGGTTTCGCTTGGGTTCACCAATTCTTTTGGTTTATAATATTAAACCCTTAGGTTTATGTCATCCACGATCAAATGTCACATTCTAAAAATCATTGTCTCAATATGAATATCACCCATGGCCAACCATGGTCATAGTTGGTCGAACGTCGCATTGTGACAACAATTGTCTCAATATTTAAATCAATTCCCTTGGGTTCACCAATTCCTTTGGTTTATAATATTTAACCCTTGGGGTTATTAGTTCTTTTGGTTTATAATATGAATAATCGATCAATGTCATCCATGATCAAATGTCGCATTGTGAGAACAATTGTCTCAATGTTTAAATCAATCCCCTTGGGTTCACCAATTCCTTTGGTTTATAATATTAAACCCTTCGGTTTATTAGTTCTTTTGGTTTATAATATGAATAATCGATCGATGTCATCCATAATCAAATGTCACATTCTGACAAATATTGTCTCAATATGAAAATCACCCATGGCCAACCATGGTCATAGTTGGTCCAACGTCGCATTGTGACAACAATTGTCTCAATGTTTAAATCAATTCCCTTGGGTTCAACAATTCCTTTGGTTTATAATATTAAACCCTTGGGTTTATTAGTTCTTTTGGTTTATAATATGAATAATCGATCAATGTCATCCATCATCAAATCCCCTGAATATGAAATCAGTCATGGCCAACCATGGTCATACTTGGTCCAATGTCGCATTTTGACAACAATTGTCTCAATGTTTAAATGAATTCCCTTGGGTTCACCAATTCTTTTGGTTTATAATTTGTTCGGTAATGGTTTTCCCTTGGGTTCACCAATTCCTTTGGTTTATAATATTAAACCCTTGGGTTTATTAGTTCTTTTGGTTTATAATATAAATAATCGATCAATGTCATCCATGATCAAATGTCACATTATGACAAACATTGTCTCAATATGAAAATCACCCATGGCCAACCATGGTCATAGTTGGTTGAACGTCGCATTGTGACAACAATTGTCTCAATGTTTAAATCAATTCCCTTGGGTTCACCAATTCCTTTGGTTTATAATTTGTTGGGTAATGGTTTTCCTTTGGGTTCACCAATTCCTTTGGTTTATAATATTAAACCCTTGGGTTTATTAGTTATTTTGGTTTATAATATAAATAATCGATCAATGTCATCCATGATCAAATGTCACATTCTGACAAACATTGTCTCAATATGAAAATCACCCATGGCCAACCATGGTCATAGTTGGTCGAACGTCGCATTGTGACAACAACTGTCTCAATGTTTAAATCAATTCCCTTGGGTTCACCAATTCCTTTGGTTTATAATATTAAACCCTTGGGTTTATTAGTTCTTTTGGTTTATAATATGAATAATCGATCAATGTCATCCATCATCAAATTTCACATTCCGACAAATATTGTCTCAATATGAAAATCACCCATGGCCAACCATGGTCATAGTTGGTCCAACGTCGCATTGTGACAACAATTGTCTCAATGTTTAAATCAATTCCCTTGGGTTCACAAATTCCTTTTGGTTTATAATTTGTTGGGTAATGGTTGTCCCTTGGGTTCACCAATTCCTTTGGTTTATAATATTAAACCCTTGGGTTTATTAGTTTTTTTGGTTTATAATATGAATAATCTATCAATGTCATCCATGATCAAATGACACATTATGAGAAACATTGTCTCAATATGAAAATCACCCATGGCCAACCATGGTCATAATTGGTCCAACATCGCATCGTGACAACAATTGTCTCAATGTTTAAATCAATTCCCTTGGGTTCACCAATTCCTTTGGTTTATAATATTAAACCCTTGGGTTTATTATTATTTTTTTGTTTATAATATGAATAATCGATCAATGTCATCCATGATCAAATGACACATTATGAGAAACATTGTCTCAATATGAAAATCACCCATGGCCAACCATGGTCATAGTTGGTCCAACATCGCATTGTGACAACAATTGTCTCAATGTTTAAATCAATTCCCTGGGGTTCACCAATTCCTTGGGTAATGATTTTCCCTTGGGTTCACCACTTGCTTTGGTTTATAATATTAAACCCTTGGGTTTATTAGTTTTTTTGGTTTATAATATGAATAATCGATCAATGTCATCCATGATCAAATGACACATTATGAGAAACATTGTCTTAATATGAAAATCACCCATGGCCAACCATGGTCATAGTTTGTCCAACGTCGCATTGTGACAACAATTGTCTCAATGTTTAAATCAATTCCCTTGGGTTCACCAATTCCTTTGGTTTATAATTTTTTGGGTAATGATTTTCCCTTGGGTTCACCACTTGCTTTGGTTTATTAGTTTTTTTGGTTTATAATATGAATAATCGATCAATGTCGTCCAGGATCAAATGTCACATTCTGACAAACATTGTATCAATATGAAAATCACCCATGGCCAACCATGGTCATAGTTGGTCGAACGTCACATTGTTACAACAATTGTCTCAATATTTATATCAGTTCCCTTGGGTTCACCAATTCCTTTGGTTTATAATATTAAACCCTTGGGGTTATTAGCTATTTTGGTTTATAATATGAATAATCGATCAATGTCATCCATAATCAAATGTCGCATTGTGAGAACAATTGTCTCAATGTTTAAATCAATCCCCTTGGGTTCACCAATTCCTTTAGTTTATAATATTTAACCCTTGGGTTTATTAGTTATTTTGGTTTATAATATGAATAATCGATCAATGTCATCCATGATCAAATGTCACATTCTGAAAAATATTGTCTCAATATGAAAATCACTCATGGCCAACGATGGTCATAGTTGGTCGAATGTCGCATTGTGACAACAATTGTCTCAATGTTTAAATCAATTCCCTTGGGTTCACCAATTCCTTTGGTTTATAATATTAAACCCTTGGGTTTATTAGTTCTTTTGGTTTATAATATGAATAATCGATCAATGTCATCCATCATCAAATTTTCTGAATATGAAATCAGCCATGGCCAACCATGGTCATACTTGGTCCAACGTCGCATTGTGACAACAATTGTCTCAATGTTTAAATGAATTCCCTTGGGTTCACCAATTCCTTTGGTTTATCATTTTTTGGGTAATGGTTTTCCCTTGGGTTCACCAATTCCTTTGGTTTATAATATTAAACCCTTGGGTATATTAGTTCTTTTGGTTTATAATATAAATAATCGATCAATGTCATCCATGATCAAATGTCAAATTCTGACAAACATTGTCTCAATATGAAAATCACCCATGGCCAACCATGGTCATAGTTGGTCGAACGTCGCATTTTGACAACAATTGTCTCAATGTTTAAATCAATTCCCTTGGGTTCATCAATTCCTTTGGTTTATAATTTGTTGGGTAATGGTTTTCCCTTGGGTTCACCAATTCCTTTGGTTTATAATATTAAACCCTCATGTTTTATTAATCTCTATTGTTTTTAATATTTCCCTTAGCCTTATTGATCCCTTAGGTTTTTAATATTTGTTAGGTAATGGTTTTCCCTTGGGTTCACCAATTCTTTTGGTTTATAATATTAAACCCTTGGGTTTATTAGTTCTTTTGGTTTATAATATGAATATTCGATCAATGTCATCCATGATCAAATGTCACATTCTGAAAAACATTGTCTCAATATGAATATCACCCATGGCCAACCATGGTCATATTTGGTCGAACGTCGCATTGTGACAATAATTGTCTCAATATTTAAATCAAATCCCTTGGGTTCACCAATTCCTTTGGTTTATAATATTAAACCCTTGGGGTTATTAGTTCTTTTGGTTTATAATATGAATAATCAATCAATGTCATGCATGATCAAATGTCGCATTGTGACAACAATGGTCTCAATATTTAAATCAATTCCCTTGGGTTCACCAATTCCTTTTGGTTTATAATTTGTTGGGTAATGGTTGTCCCTTGGGTTCACCAATTCCTTTGGTTTATAATATTAAACTCTTGGGTTTATTAGTTCTTTTGGTTTATAATATGAATAATCGATCAATGTCATCCATGATCAAATGTCACATTTTTACAAATATTTTCTCAATATGAAAATCACCCATGGCCAACCCTGGTCATAGTTGGTCCAACGTCGCATTGTGACAACAATTCTCTCAATGTTTAAATAAATTCCCTTGGGTTCACCAATTTCTTTTGGTTTATAATTTGTTGGGTGATGGTTGTCCCTTGGGTTCACCAATTCCTTTGGTTTATAATATTAAACCCTTGGTTTTATTAGTTCTTTTGGTTTATAATATGAATAATCAATCAATGTCATCCATAATCAAATGTCACATTCTGAAAAATATTGTCTTAATACGAAAATCACCCATGACCAACCTTAGTCATAGTTGGTCCAACGTCACTTTGTGACAACAATTGTCTCAATGTTTAAATCAATTCCCTTGGGTTCACCAATTCCTTTGGTTTATAATTTTTTGGGTAATGGTTTTCCCTTGGGTTCACCAATTGATTTGGTTTATAGTATTAAACTCTTGGGTTTTTTAATCTCTATTGTTTTTAATATTGCCCTTATCCTTATTCATACCTTAGGTTTTTAATATTTATCCCTTAGGTCCACTGACTCCTTTGGTTTATAATATTAAACTCTTGGGTTTATTAGTTCTTTTGGTTTATATTGTTAATCGCACATTCAGTTTATTACTCTCTTGAGTTTAAAATACTAATTCTCAGGGTTTGTTAATTTCTTAGATTTTTCAGTTTAAAATATTAATTCTCAGGGTTTATTAATCTTTATTGTTTATAATATTCATCTGTTAGGTTTATGATATTTATCCCTTTGCTTTATAACATTAAACCCTTGGGTTTATTAGTTCTTTTGGTTTATAATGTTAATAATCTCGTTGGTTTATTAATATCTTATGTTTAAAATACTGATTCTTATGGATTATTAATTTATTAGGTTTTTAGGTTTAAAATATCAATTCTTACGGTTTATTAATCTCTTGTGTTTTTAATATTGATCCCTTATGTTTATAATATTTATCCCTTGGGTTCACCAATTCCTATGGTTTATAATATTTAAACTTTTGGTTTATGATGACATTGGGTTTGTATTATTAATTATCCCTTGGGTTTATTAATATCTTCACTTTAAAATAATAATTGTTAGGGTTTATTAATCTCTTAGGTTTTTTGTTTTTAAATATTTTTTCATATAGTTTATTACTCTCTTGAGTTTAATATTATTAATATATTAATATATATTATAAATAAATATTCAAATATTTATTAATAATGATTATTAGTAATATTATAATAATATTATTAATAATATAACCAACTATGATATAATATATATTATTAATATATTATTAATTCTTTTGGTTTATTAATAATATAACCATCTATGATATTAATATATAAAAAAATATTAAAATATTATATATTATTTTTATTATTTTTATATTCATAAATATTATATATATTTCAAGTTAATTTATAATATGTATATAGTTAATATTATTAATATATTAATAAATATTTTTAATATATATTATTAATGCTTATTATAATATTAATAATATATATAAAATATTTTTGTATATATTAATAATATTATAATATTTTAATATTTATTTAGTAATATTAATAATATTATAATATTACTAATAATCATTATAAATAAATATTCAAATATTTATTAATAATGATTATTAATAATATTATAATATTATTAATATATATTATTAATAAATATTAAAATATTTATTAATAATGATTATTATTAATATTATAATATTATTTATATATATTATTAATAATATATATAAATAATATTATAATATTACTAATAATCATGATAAATAAATATTCAAATATTTATTAATAATGATTATTAGTAATATTATAATATTATTAATTATATAAACAACTATGATATAATATATATTATTAATATATTATTAGTTCTTTTGGATTATTAATAATATAACCATCTCTGATATTAAAATATAAATAAATATTAAATTATTATATATTATTAATATTATTTTTATATTAATATATATTATATATATTTCAAGTTAATTTATGGTCTGTTTATACTTAATATTTTAAATATATTAATAAATAATTTTAATATATATTATTAATACTTATTATAATATTATTAATATATATAAAATATTTTGTATTTTAATCATAATTAATATATTTAATATATTAATATTCTTATTAATATACAATATATATATTTCAAGTTAATATAATAAAATTATTATATATAATATTTATTTATTGATATATAAATTAATGTGATGGGTAGTGGATATAGGCCTATCGGCGTATATCAACCACATTGGTAAATGTGGTTGTAAATCTATTTTATATAGGCCTATCGGCGTATATCAACCACATTAGTTTTTACTAATGTGGTTGTGCTAGTTTATTTTACAAAAGAAACTTCACTACCTCATACTTGGCTAATAAGGTATATTTATAATTTTAATTATATTGACGATTCTTAATAATTTGTCTATTTGTTTTAGATTCTATTTGATCTGAATCTAACCCATTTTTGTGTGGGTTTTTGGTACAGGTACATCATCTTCATAGTTTAAACCATCATAATTTAAAATTTTCAAATTTCTTCGACAAAATAACTTACTATAATTTTTATTTCATCCATCTACACGTTGGTCGCTACCATGTATAGAATTCAGCCATCTAACTAATGTTTTGTCAATGTATATATATATATATATATATATATATATATATATATATATATATATATATATATATATATATATATATATATATATATATATATATATATATATATATATATATATATATATATATTTGTAATTTATATCAGTAATATTCGACTTTCAATCAATATTACTTTGACATTAATAAGTTTCAAGGATATTAATATGTTTTTCTTGTCATCTTTGTTAGATGAATTTAAATCTGGAACCATTTCTGTACATGATTTAGAATTTATTTATTATATTCAGAATGCATATATATGTATGAATAATTCATAGCTTATAGATTCTAAATCTATATTGTATTATGAATATATAATGGTTTCTAATATATATTACCTCTCCATGTATAATGGTTTTCAAGGTTCTTAGTCACTATATTGTTGTTATAAGTATATATATTTGCAAGTTTATGAATTTGTATAATTCAAGTTTAAGTACATAGTTTGTACAGAATATTTCCTTATTGATTTAATACAATAGAGCTCACTATACATATTTTTACTTCCTCTTGTTTACATAATTGGCTAGGAATTTTTGTTATGGATTACCATGCTTCTCTTAACATCTTAGAATGTTATTTCATTTTAATGATGTATTTATGTATGTAATATAGAAATTGATGGAAACCTAACAACATATTTAAACCCTTCTACTTAGGTTTTTGAGATTTTGTTTGTTGGATATTTAATTTAACTTGTCTGCCTAGCTATAGAGAGAAAGTATCTATACCTACTATAGTTACTTTTCTGTTAAATACATATGATACTTTATTCCCAAAGAATAAAATTGCTTATCACAGATTTATAATTCAAGATACACAATTTTCAGCTAAACTCATAACTAAATCATATTAATTCTAAATCAATCATCATATTCATTAAAATCACAAGACATGATTTAACAACTATGGTCTGAAGATATAGACATAAGGTCACAAATAGGATGGGTGTGTGATGAAATTGCAAATTCGGTTATGTTTATAGATCAATGCAATATTTCTTATAGTTTCATGACTATTTAATCCAACAAAATTCATGAGTCATCATTCATTTCTAGTTGTGTGGAGGCTTTCTATGTACCAGTAATCCAAAGCTACTAGATTTGTTCAAAGATGGTGTAAAAAGAAATGTTGCAATACAAACTTGATATGATCCAAACCTCAACATCCCTTGAACCTACATTGTCGAAAAGATTAATCAGGTTCTCGTAATGGAAATCAATTTTCTAGAAGTTACTCAATATCTCTCAACCCTCTAACCATAAGAAGTCATATATAGGTTCAACTAGTTCTAGCCAAAATTAGAGGGTCTACATCAATGGGTATATACAAATGGGACCATAAATTTTCAAAATCATTATTTTTCTAGGAGTTTTTTTGTTGTACAATTCCATATATTCAAGGACTTGGAGTTCACTGTTAATGAGGGTTAATGGTTTTTGCATAGTATATGACCTTCTATATTGATATGGTTTTCTGAGTATATTTCAAATACATTGTTAGTCTTCAAAATTCCATTTTTGGACCACATGGTTTCTCGGTATAATTTGAATACATTAGTGGTCTCCAAAATTCCATTTTTGGTCATATTACATAACCTCCCACATCCCTTTTTCACATCACGGAGTTTTAGAAGGAATTGAAAACACTTGGGGTGCTTTGTAAAGACCGGAGAGGAAATAAATATAAAGGGAATATTTATTCTTATTAGGATTTGTGTAGAGATATACCTTACTAAATGTTTATCTCATTGCATTCACTTGATTATTATCAATTTCTAGTGCACCAAGGTTTTAAAAATATGACATTACAATGTATTATATCTCTCCAAACTAGACACTACGAAATACATGCTGATAAGAAAAAAAATCCAAAATGAAAAAATAAAGAACCCCAAAATTTAAAGGAATGGCAATTTCAAGAGAAAAAATAATTAGAAAAAGAGGACGAAGAAATAATGCAGAACTATGTGGATTCTAAGAAACGAGAAAATATATTACTATATTAGGAGGGCCGACGGATACTTGATTTTGATCATTTTATGGTCAAAATCGAAGAGAATTTGTTAGGGACCTTCCGACAATGTTAATTCCTTTCATATTTTTTTTTATTTTTAATTAATTACATAATTATCGTGGAGATAAATTTTTATTTTTGGTTTTGGTTTGGGAAAAATATTAAAATTTATTAAAATAATATTTCACATAAACTGAATGTGTATCATTTTTTTATTAATAATTTAATTAAAATTAAAAATCATATTTATAACAGAAATATTTATAAATATAATTATCTCATTTATAAAATGATATTCAATTTTTCAAATTACTCTAACAAACTAATTTATTATCATGATGATTAATTTCCATTAAGATCAATGGGTCTATGGACCTAAGAAGAAGAAGAATCTAATTGTAATACTTCAGAATCTTATTTCTATGGTCAAAAGTAAGGGAAAGAAGCCTACCAATATTACTATATTTGGGATGACTTAACAAGTCAATAAAATTGGAAGGATGACACATGATTTTGGTCCCTTCTATAGACTATGTACCTTAGTCTTTTGGTCATGTAGCATAGAGTAGATCACATAATTTTGATTCATTTTGCACAAAGCTATAGAGATGCTCAGTCCTTTATGTCACAGATACGACTTGTTTTGCATGTCTTTAAGTTCATCATTTGTACATTTCAATGCCTTAGAGACTATCCACATGGTTTTCGTTTCTTTTAACTTCAGATCACAGTACACTTCTATCCTCCTTCTCACAGTGCCACAGATTTGCATTGATTACGAAGATGATGGTCTTTTTTAGATGTCAAAGATGGAAGTCTCCCAAATGAGTCGAGCTGCCTTATATAGTGTTAGATAGACCTTGTATCCTTTCATGTTGGTTTCATCATTGATGCCTTGAATCTTCAAATATTTGTTGCTATAGTAAGCTTAATATACCTCATAGAAGTGTCACAAAACCTTATTCTATTGATTGAAGAACAGTACCTCAGATATTCGTTTTTTCCCAAACAAACTTGCTTCAATAATTATGGCCATTTTGGACTTGTTCATACTCTTAGACTAGCCTTTGAACTCAACAGTAATAGATGTGAACTACAGTATTTTCGTTACTCAAACTATACAAATATCATGAATACACCTGGTATTTTTGATTCAGAAAGGAGCGCACAGTCATGCTCAAATTGCCACTGAAAGTATTCTCACAGTAGGTTGTATTCTTTTAAAGATTTCATATAAGCCATTTTATTTTTCTTTGAATACTTTGTAGATTATAAAGATAATGACTTGTATGCTTATCATAGGAGAAGGTGCCTCTAAAATTCACATTAGTATAGGAAACTTATAGGGACTCGTATATGTGTACCTATGCCAAATATTTTGTCGACAACAGAGATATGAATTTCATCCTTGATTTATAGAGATAATGCCATAGAGTCTTTACATGTATTATAGGTCCCTTTTTCTATCCCTTATTTATTTTGATCTGAGCTCCGTTCATAGGAATATTGATGTCTTTCTCCAACTTGAATTACAGAGGTATTGTGCCTCTTTCAATTCATATTTTAAGGAAAGGATGTCATAGAATTTGTATGATACTTTGCTTAAGGTGCCGTAGGGATAAGTAAATAAGCTAATAAATTGTTATCTTTAATCTTCCTTTCCTTCAACCTAGCTCTGATACCATGTTGAGAAATCAAGATGTTTGTAGATTAGGGTATATTTCTCTTAACTTGATAATTAATTGTGAATGTTTGTTGTCTTCTTGTTATCTTATGTTATCTTCTTCATCAAGCTGATACTTCGCAGTTGGAGTTGGACAATCAAATTTTTCATTATAAGGTTGTGACATTAGACTATGATCATCAGTTGAAAATTCTATAAATACAAACCCATTACTGTGAGTCACTGCAGCATATAAAATGTGAGATTCTGACGGATTGTATGCATTGCTTGATACCTCAACAGCCCATTCCTAGAAGTGACGAGCAACATCAAAGAGAGCATCCATCTCATTTCTTCTTGCATAAGTAGCCTGAATTGCAGGGTCCCTCCACATTTCATCAACTATTGGGGCATACTCACATGTTGCAGCTATGAAAAAAATCCATCTAAATTCCCCATTGCCATAATTTCCATTTGAATTTATTTATCATTATTTTATTCTTGTGAGTATTAATTGTCATACCTAACCTCTAGCAATAGTGATGAAGAATCCTAGGTTTTTTGTCCAAGTCTTCATGGCTTCTATGAAGAAGAAAGATATGATTGGTCTACACGAGAAGAGTAATAATAATATCAACAAGCTTGGTCCCCTTGCACCTAGTGATTTCCAAAAACTCCTCTAGATTATGGAAAGGGCACCCCTCGTTAACCCAGATATTGCATTTAATATCTTCACACCACCATTAGTTTCTCTTAAGAGTGGAAAAAAACATCTCGTAGAAGCTAATCAAAACAAACTTCAACTCAATATTTATCTCATCAATTCCTTTCCAAAGCTTAATCAAAGGATCAAAGATATGTGAAATTTTTTCCAATTTTCATTTTTTTATATTTATGAGACATTAAAAATATGTATTTAATTTCTTTCAATAATATAATAATATATAGTTTAGCCACTAACAGTAAATTCTAGTAAGAAAACAATTCATGCAATGAGTACATGTGGTTTTATGTTGCACTATTGCTATCCATAAGTATATAACATGAGTCTAGAGGATCGCTCTCAACGGCCAAAGGCACAATTAATTTTTTCTCTAAACTATTGTAAGGACTACTTTTAGTTCCCACAATTTTAACAAAGATTTATAGCACTTTTGACACCTTTTTTTAAAAACTAGTAAGTCTTTCCCATGGCTTCCTAAAGTTGAATAATCTTCATCTTGAATATTAAGAATTTGTTGAATCTGTTGGGGATTGTACCTCTGATCATGTGAGCGATAGCTTTACATGTCAAGTCGATAAGAGTCATTATACACAGATAATTGGCTGCCACTACTAATTTCATGTTAAATCATTGAAATTCACAATTCTTCAGAAGCCTCGTATTCCAGGCCTGCCTGCCGGCCATACCTCTAATCATGTGAGCGATATCAAAGTTATTTACCAAAGAACGAATAGTTAAAACCAGTGCTGAAGTCGAAACTTCGGACCAATGCTTACCGTAAGCTGAGCTAAGTCATGGCGCCCAGCATCGAGTAGACACCCTATTTGGATTCAATATATCAATGAAATTAAGAGAAATAGATACCATATATGTTGAAACTAACTGAGAATTTTCTTAATACAATGTGCATAGGTAGAGGAGTATTACTTGGAAATTTGGCCAGAGGTGATCTCCATAAGGCGTAGGCAAAAGGCGAACCAAGCAAACGAAGCCTACAGGAGATTTGATAGAGGAACCCTAGACAACTCGAAACAACAAACCAAGAACAGTGACGGGAAGAAACCAAACGAAACCAAATGAAGTTGAATACATAAAATTTTCGAATAATATAGCACCGGCTAGGTCTAAACCCTAACGCATCCTTACCCTACAAGTGGCGGGATCTATGTAGGGGAGTACTACGTACTAAGGATAGCTAAATAGAAGGTGATACACTTTAATGTAGCCCTGAAACACTTCATGAAAATAAATCTAGACTTTTAAATGTGATACGACGCAATGGTACCCAAATCCGCCTCGAGAAAATACGATTGAGTGTTAAATAATGTGGAAATTCGCTGGAGGATTATCTCATGTAAGGAAGTACTAAGCATCCATTAATAAGCATGTGATTCTTCATACGGAAAGATCAATGGAATTGACGCGTAAATGACCCAGTGATATAAGACAAATCGATGCATGTGGGGTACATAACATATAAATCGAAATGTTGCAGGGTGAAATACGTAAGGGCTATAAAGACTCATAGAATGAGTTGTGATCTAATATAATTCGATAAGTTGAGTATAGGGTAAGAGCATAATAATGATCGCGAGGATATTAATAAGGTTAATAATCATAGAGAAATTTTAATAGAAGTTAAACAATGGGAGTTAGAAACTCCAAATCTAAAGTATAAATATAGTCTAAAGACAAGTTAAAAATCTCGTTACATAGGTAACAACTCAAATTGTTAATTGGCATCCTAGTAGAAGTGTAAACTTCAAGGACAGAGTTAACAACGAAATTATAAAACAAATTTGGGTCAACGTACCTTGTTAATGACTATAGAGATAATGGATCGCAATTATTCTTAAGCTGAGACATAAGAAAAACAAAATAAAATTTATTTTGTGTGGCAGAAAGACATTAAAAATGGTATCGGAGCCCAAGGTACATAAACTGGGCTGTTGTTGTGGTGCTCACTGTTGTTGTGTGCTCACTGTATAAATTATTTATTGTTCAAAAAAATAATAATTTATTACTAATCTGTGTTGTTTTGTATAGAGTGGTGTTGAAACAGAAAATTTGAATGGCAGAAGGTGAGGAAATTTATGTTGATCTGCGTGATGACGATAATACACCAGATCCCAAAGCTCCAGTGATGGCTATGTTACACAGTTTGCAATGAGAGATGGTTGAGCTAAGAAGCCAGAATGACAGATTGTCATTAGCCAGTGGGGAGCAAGAAAAGCTCATCAGATAATTAACTTCGTGGAACAGCCAAGAAGGTGAAGGTTCTGGAAAGAGGAAGAATGATGAGTTTGAGGAAGATGATGCTATTAGGCATCAGTATAAGTAGAAAAAGGAATTACAGGGGGAATTCTGAAAGATCAAACCTCCCTCCTATGATGGGGAGAATGAGGAAGATGGTGAACCCTTGTTGTTGAACATGATTAAATATTTCCAAGTCTATGAATATGAAAGCAATCTGAAAGCCAGATTAGCTGTCTACCAGCTACAAGGTAAGGCTACCTTGTGGTGGGAGGATATGAAAATGGTTCATGCCATTGATGAAAATACAGATACTTGGGAAGATTTCCAAGTCAAGATTAAAAACCGCTATTTGAATGAACATTATTATGATGATAAAGCAAAGGAATTCCATGAACTTAGATTGGGACAGCTTACTATTGATGAGTTTGTCACCAATTTTACAAATCTGTTGAGATATCTCCCTTACATTAGGGAAGAGAAGGCCAAGGTACAAAAGTTTTTGAATTTTTTGCCTGCTGTGTACAAAAAGAAGATCGAGTTTGATAACCCAAAAACTATGGACGAAGCAGTGAGAAAAGCTAGATTATGCTACCAGCAGTTTAAAGGAAAGGGTGAGCATGGAAAAGACTAGATAAACAAAGGTGAAATCAATGGAAAGAAATAGAAACCAGCTTACATAAAGAATTTTGGTAGGGATCATGAGAGGAAAAAGTTTAATAATCCAAACAGCTCAGTCTCAAGTTGGTTCCAAACAACTAGATGAAGGAAATAAGAAGGAAGGCACAGTTAAAATGAGGGAACCTTTGAAATGCTAGGGATGTGGAGAACCTCATCTCTTGAGGGATTATCCCCACCGAAACATTTAGATGATTATGAGAGATCGAGAAGCTACCACAGTAAATGATATAGAAATAAATATACCCACTATCACTGCAGCCTTGGAGAATCGACAAGCAGAACACCAAGCTACCATGGTTGAAATGGAAGGTAAGATTGCTCACCAATCTGTCACTATTTTAATTGATCCAGGTGCTTCTTTGAGTTACATTAGTCCACAAGTGGTAGAAAAATGCAATCTCAAGACTGAAAAATTTCAGCAGTCTTGGTTGGTCCAGTTAGCCACTGGAACCAAGAGGAAGGTAACACATAAGTTACCTCAAACAACAATTAAATTAAATGATTTACAGACATAAGTGAATTTAAATATTCTGCCCTTAGGCTCATATAACTTGTTGATAGGAATGGACTGGCTAGAAAAGAGAAAGGTGATGATGAATTATTGGGATAAAACTCTGCATTGCATAGATGAAGAAGGGAACCCTTTTATTCTTAAGGGAAAACCAAAACCCATCTCTGTAAGACAAATATCAGCATTGCAATTAAAAAAAACAGCTAGGAAAGGATATCAAGTATATGCAGTACATGTTGAAGAATTAGAACAGCAACCGGGAGAAAATTTGTTAGATACCTTGCCAGTAGTGAGAGAGTTTAAGGAAGTTTTTCTAGATGAGATTCCTCATCTTCCCTGCCAAAAGAGATATTGACTTTTCAATCTCTTTGGTGCCGGCAGCAACACCTGTTTCCAGAGCCCCTTATCGAATGAGTCCCCCTGAACTCATGGAACTGAAAATGCAATTGCAAGAATTGCTGGATGAGGGTTATATCAGACCGAGTGTGTCTCCTTGGGGAGCACCGATGTTGTTCGTGAAAAAGAAGGATGGAACATTTAGAATGTCCATTGACTATCGTCAACTGAATAAGTTGACAATTAAAAAAAGATACCCTCTACCCCGAATTGATGATCTTTTTGATCAATTAAGAGGAGCTTCAGTATTTTCTAAGATTGACTTAAGGACTCGTTATCACCAGCTCACAATCAAGGAGGAAGACATTAGTAAAACTGCTTTTCGAGCCCAGTATGGATACTACGAATTCTTAGTCCTACCATTCGGTTTGGAAAATACCCTTGCCACCTTTATGTGCTTAATGAACAGTGTGTCAAACAAGTACTTGGATACATTCGTACTAGTGTTCATAGATGATATTTTGGTTTACTCAAAAAGTGAGGAGGAGCACCAAGAGCACTTGAGGATACTGTTGCAAACTCTGAAAGAAAACCAGTTATATGCCAAATTCAGTAAATGTGAATTCTCTAAGGACAAGATCCAATACTTAAGTCATATCATTTCTGAACAAGGGTTGGCTGTTTACCCTGAAAATATAAAGGCTATTAGAGAATGGCCGGTGCCAACTTATGTTTCAGCAGTGAGATCATTCATGGGGATTACAGGTTATTATCGCAGATTTGTGGAAAGATTTTCTACAATAGCATGTCCCATACATTCACTACAAAGAAAAGGGGTCAAATTTGAGTGGACTGAAAAATTCCAAAACAGTTTTGAACAATTAAAATTAAAACTCACTATCGCCCCTATACTAAAAATTGCAGATCCTGATAAAGAATTTATTGTATGTACGGATGCCTGTAGAGAGGGGTTGGGAGGAGTCCTCTTACAGGAAAATTTAGTTATTGCATATGAGTCTAGGAAAATGAAGACACATGAACATAAATATAGTGCATATGATTTGGAATTGGCTGTTGTGATTCATGCCTTGAAGATAACAGCTTTGAAAAAGAAGTTGTTTTGGCCAGGAATGAAAAGAGATGTAGCAGAATATTTAGCTAGGTGCATGGAGTGTCAACTAGTTAAAGTTAAGCATCAGCATCCTGCTGGTCTTTTAAACCCTTTGCCGATTGCAGAATGGAAATGGGACACAATTTCTATAGATTTCATAACAGGGCTACCCAAAACCAAATACCAACATGACTTAGTGATGGTGGTAGTAGACACTTTAACAAAAGTTGCACACTTCATACCTATGAAATCTACGTTTGGGATAGCCCAAGTAGCAGATGTATTCCTGAGGGAAGTAGTAAGGCTCTATGGGGTCCCAAAGATGATTGTTTCAGACAGAGATGCTAAGTTCATAGCAGCCTTTTGGGAAGGTCTATTTGGGGGCATGGGCACTAAGCTGAATTTTAGCACTGCCTATCGCCCTCGGACAGATGGTCAGACGGAGAGAACAAATCAGATTTTGGAGGATATGTTGAGGATGTATGTGATGGATATGCCATCAAAATTGGAAGACTACTTGAATTTAGCTGAATTTGCTTATAATAACTGTTATCAATCATCCATCAAAATCAGCCCATTTGAGGCACTCTATGGAAGGAAGTGTCGTACTCTTTTGAGTTGGAGTCAACCTAAGGATAAACTAATGTTAGGACCAGAGGCTTTACAAGAGATGGAAAAAATTGTTAAACAAATACAAAGAAACATCAAGACAGCGCAAGATAGACTGAAAAACTATGCTGATAGGAAGAGGGTGCATCGAGAATTCAAAGTGGGTGATCACGTATATTTACGCATTAAACCTAAAAAGAGCACACTCTATGCTGGAAGTTGTGCAAAATTGGCTCCTAGATATTGTGGGCCTTTTGAGGTGTTAGAACGGGTGGGACCGGTGGTTTATAAACTGGACTTATTGCCCCATGTTAAAGTTCATGATGTGTTTCATGTTTCCTTATTAAAAATATATGTACATGATGCTTCTCACATTTTTGATTGGAATGTGATACAGGTGGAACGAGAAGGGGAGTTCGTTCCAGAGCCGCTTCAAATATTGGAGCAGGAAGAAATTGAATTGAGGAATCGAACGGTAGCAAGAGTAAAGGTGCAGTGGAAGAACTTTACTGCTAAAGAAGCTACCTGGGAAAGAGAAGCTGAAATGATGGAAAAATATCCATTTTTGTTTGAAAAATGAACTCTAGTAGCTAGATATCAACACCGAGGACGTTGTTTTCTTTCAGGGGGGAATATGTAACACCCCTAGTTTTATGCTTCTTTCAAAGTTAGACATTTGAACTTTAATCCAAAGGAGAGTGGACCCCTTTGGATAAGTATTTTGTGGATGTAATTAAATATTTAATTATGAAAAAAGAAATAAAATAATTCTATGCAAATTGACCAAATGAGAATTATGAGATCACTTGCTAAATCCATGAGGATGGAAAAAGGCAGATACTTTCCCCAAAAATCTTTCAAAAATCCTTGAAATAATTTATTTCAAAATTAGATTTTGAGGAAAATCTAGTTTCCCCAATGAGGTGGAGAGTAGTTGGGAAGAGGTAAAAAGCTGGGAAAAGCAGAAAGCATCTTTAAAAATCCCTAAATAAGGGAAGCCCACAAAAACAGGAAGAAAAGCATCCTGTAATTCTGGTCGCAGAATTAGAAACAAGCTTTGGGGAGAAAAAGCTTAAATAAGCTATTCCTGAATAGATTAGAGGTTGGTCTGTTTTGAAAGATGATCTCAGCTCGGGGGTGAGTTCTGGAGACAGAGGAACTCTAATGTTGCGAGGACTGGTCAATTTCAGAAGTGGTATTCCTAAAAAATTTAAGTATGGTTGAATTACTTGTTATAGTGTTGTGTGATTACTGATTGTGGATGTTGCAAAGCTGAAAGTGGTACTCCATACATTTAACAGAATTGTTTAGAAGAAATTAATCCTCTCAATTCGGTAGAGTTGTAGGAATAGGAATTATGGGGAAAATCACCGAGAAGCTCTAAACCTATTGCTGGTTTAAATCTAGAGATTTATACTAGTCCCATGATCCATTAAGATTATAACTTTAATCTTCTTCTGTGGAATTAATTATATATGATCTAGGAATCCATATATAGAATATTATTTATGAAATTGCAGAAACTGTGAACATTAGGTGCTCCGCAAAAATTATAGATATAATTTTTCTGACAATTGCTTCTAGTGTGAACAGTTACATGAACACAAACATATGTATTAATTCTAGATCTACAGTTAGTAGCTAAATTTAATGAGTCTAGTTACTAAACTGTGAATGATTATAGCAAGGAAACTTTAGTTTAATCATCAGAGAGGAATGAGGTGTAGTAAATCAGAATTTATATTATGGAGTCCTACTAAATCAAAAAAAAAAAGCAAAAAGGGGAAAATGAAATTTACCAAAAGAAATGATAAGAAAATTTAACTCTGAATGTCAATACCTTCCGGAATGAGTCAAGATTTTTTTTAACAGAGCAGTAGATATCATTGATATATCTATTGACCAATATAGTTTATAATATATCATTTTTGTGCACAGGAAAGTTAAAATGAAAGGTTATCAAATAAAACAAAACAAACTGCTGACAATATAGACTGTTCAATGAAAATGAAAAGGACAAATTCTTTCTATAACAATAGGAAAAATGTATATCTATATTCTAAATTTTGCAATATTCTTTGTTCCAATACCATGTTAGCTGGCACTCTGTCTTAGTTAGATGCTCGTGCCAATCTATTTATGGAATTGTTTTTAAAAATAGAGGTGAAGTTTAGATGACAACAACTTCATGGATGAGTCATAGCGAGTGGTTCGACTAAATAACCACGACCTTCCTCCTTTGGCCTCCTGTTTCCACCTTTTGGGGAAACCTCCCAAGGGATAAGGCCTCCCTTCCACTACAGTAGTGATCCCAACCTCCTCCTCTCCCTCTATAAATATAGCCATCCTCCATTGATGGAGCTAGGTGAACTGAAGATTATATAGCATAAATGCTAGAGAGATTTCTATTCGAGATAGAATGGGAGAGTCCCTTATTGAGAGAGATTATACTTGTGCCTTCATCCCATCTAAATTCCCTAACACTCATCAAGACGTGCTTCAATAGAACTGTGCTGAAGGAGGTTTTGATGTCAAGGCTTTGTTGTAACTCTTTATTCTATTTAATACATATGTATAACTATTTTCTGGTTCCCATTTTGCGTTGATGTGTTCTAATTGATGAAATATGATTAACCCTCCTTGAATGGTTCATAATTATGAATGAGTTGGTTGTTTTGTATGCTACTCGTGTTTTTTGATCTTGTGCAGTTATCCAAGCATCGCTGTGAACATATTGTGATTTTCCGAGGAAGGAATCGAGTGGCCACGACTACAATAGCTACGAAGACGATGTTGGACTCGCGACTCCACTAGGCATCAGCGTGAGTTTGTCTTTATGCCCTTGTCAAGTCGACTTCGGTCGTATGTTGGTTTGTCTATCTATTATGGTCTATTTTCTTGTTTAGAGTCCACTTTTTCAGCTCTAGAGTGTCATAATTGACCTCTTCATTCGATTTCTCATTCTCCCATAGATATCTGGCTTGGTGCATTTTTCAATTGAACAGTCGCACCGATTGGTGCGTGTTTCTTGTGTCGCACTAGCGCCAAGCCCTCTTTGGTGCAGATTATAGCCTTACAGTCCCCTCGAATCCTATAGGGTTTGGATTGACTGTCCTTTTGAGTTTTTGGTGAGTTATACTTGCCTCTAGGTCTATTTATGATTTGAAATTGTTTTGTTTAGATTGTTTTACTTTCATAGGCTTGTTTTTCTCAGTTGTACGTATG
The DNA here is from genome assembly GCA_034641835.2 of Pinus albicaulis. Classification (NCBI taxonomy): domain Eukaryota; kingdom Viridiplantae; phylum Streptophyta; class Pinopsida; order Pinales; family Pinaceae; genus Pinus; species Pinus albicaulis. Next base: position 266,283 of record JAXQQM020059959.1, read on the forward strand.
TTTACTTATCAGTGTAGTTTATGGCCTTAGGGATTCTCAGTGTCCTAGCTCACTGAGGCCTTCTAATTGGAAGTCGATTCATATTTATTCTTGTGAGTCACACCTCTTGATCAATTTCATTTAAGTCCTTTTTGATCCGTTGAGCGTTTGTTCTGGTTGAATGATCATTTCCGATTTTGTTTGAATTTCTTCTTGCTGCTCCTAGCATAGATCAAATTGCTTGTCGAGATTGTTTCAAAACTTTCTCTTTATTTGGAAGAGTGCACCATTCGTTTGAGTGCATCTTTGTGTTTGTGTTTCTTTCATCCGTTAGTGAATTTATCTATTTACATTCGCAATACTCAAACTAGTGTTTTTCATGTTTTTTCGTATAATTAGTGCATTGTGTGCTTCATTTTGTTGAAAAATCAAAAAATTGCATTGTTTTCATTTGCATGAAAAAGGAAATTTCTTTCGCATAACTAGTTCTTCATTAACTAGGAAAGAATTTTTAATTTTTCGCTTGATCAAATTATATGCATTAGCGGATTTATTCGTTTGATTTCATTTGATTGCTATTGTTTGAAAGATCTCTATCCTTCTTGTAATTAGCATTCATTGAATGGAAAATGGTGTTCAGTTGGACATAGTTTTCATTTAGGGAATTTAAGATCGACATTGAGTAAGGACTTGAAATTGAAACATTATTCGAGATCAACTATAAAATGAATTGAATTATCCTAAGGAAACATTGGAACCTAACACAAAAATTTTAGTGGTCTAGGCTAGAGACGTGTTCCAACGTCTTAAAACCTAGTAGTTTCCATTCTCATTTTTGGCTTTAGACACGGCTACTATGGACATGGGTTCCCCATACCTTCGAGTATATTAAGATAGACCCCTATAGGTTTAAATCATTTATCCATAGGAAGCCGAATCTGCTACCATGTAAGCGTGATACACCGAACACAACATTCGAGGAAACCACTTGCATGTACAGAAAGTCCATGGTCATATCTCTTTCATTTGATCACCAAGGAGTATATTGCATTTCACGAAAACTTGGTACACCCTTTTTATTAGATTAACAAAGTAGTCATTTCGATCTTTTCATGACTCTTTAAAAAGACAAGAGATCATCGAGCACTTGTCCTTTCACGCTCGTTTAAAATTGAAAGTGACTAGAGTCACCTTTTTCCTATTTCTCGACTCTTAAAAAATGAAACAACAAAGTTTGGTTTCAATGTCATAAAATAAATTCCCACAATTATATGCGCACTTAGAGTTTTTTACTTGGCTTGTTTTGTTTTTCCTTAGGCCTTGGTCTTGAAACCTTATTTCAGCTCTCTCTTTTTCCTTTTCTGTTTTTGAAATATGGTCACAGTGGCAGAACTACCAGTCTCATCATCTTCATCACTACCTCCTAGTGGTAGTTCTTTTCTTGGCATGTCTTACGAAACCCCTGAGCTCGTTATGTCTATGGAGTTTTCGTAACTTATTCTCCCAACTGTTTTACCTCTCGCTACTCGATCTCCTCCTGAAGAGCCCATTGAGTTCAATTGGCCTCTTTTAGGTGGTTGGTCTGTTTTTGGGGATGAGGAAGAATTCCCTCTCCTTAATTTGGGATCACCATTTATAGTTGATGCTATACTTCCTAGTCCTATGTCATATTTTCGATGATTTTACAACTTCACGAGATATGGATTCTTCAAGTCCTGTTGACAGTGAAGGAATGTCTGTTTCTACAGGTAAATATCAAATTTTCCTTGAAGATCTCCCGCATGTTTCTGTTCAATATTCTCCGCAATCGGTGTCACTTCCACCCGGTTGTCGAACTTTGAGTTAGATTATTCCTAGTGTTACATTTATAGCACAATCCAATACATCAACTCCTCTGAGTAGTTCAGTCCTCCCTTCGTTAGGATTGTCACCTTTGACACTGAGTTCATCACTTATTGTTACATCTGTCCCAGTTTGACCTACCGTCTGTGTAGCTTTTTCTACACCGGTTGTTATGACACAGTCACCAGAGTCTTTTCACACTTTTCAGTCTATCATAATTAATCCGACATGGCCTATCAATCAGGGTCTGAGTAGATCACAAACTCACGCTCTTGAGTCTGCACCTACTAGTACAGTTACGACTATGCCTATGGTTTCTACCTATACTTTTGATAAGCACATGTTGGAAATTCATCGACTATATGCTCCTTCTCTGGATACTCAACCTCTTGTAGCTCCATCTACGTCTAGTATGACTTCGACTGCCCCTATAATTCTTGGTAGCCTCACTTTCGAAGAGTATCTTTTGGCCATTCAGCAACAGAACTCTCACGGTTTCCGGCCACCACAAGTGTTGTAGAATTTGATATTCCAAATGCTTCCCCACACTCAGATTTAAGTTGGTTTTAGCCTCTTTCCTCTTTCTTCCATGGTCTTCACTTTCATGACTAAACTGAGAGGTTAACTCTCTGAGTAGCCTTTATTTATCTTCACTTGCTTGCAACAATCATTCATTGTTAGTCCTTAGCTGAACCATTTCTCGTTGCATATCTCTTATCATGTCCAGCAACTGAGCATTTTGATCTGGTGGGCTTTCTGCACCGCCTAGATCCACGTACAACTCTTCTTATTCATTCATAATAACAATTGTACAAGTTCTAAACTTCAATCATTGTACAAAGAAATTAAATAGTAAATCATATTCTGTAAAGGAAATAAATTTTGTTCTCTTATATTTCACAACAGCATATTTTTGGGTTTTTATGTGTGGGAACAAATAGGCCCATTTTTTTCAACATGGGCTCTGATGTCATTGTTTATTTATTGATATCATTATATTGCTCCTACTTTCACTTTCTTAGTTCTTCTTCTGTCATTTAATTATTTTATTTTCTTAATGTATATTCTCTTATAGAAATTAATTCAAGGATATTATTTCCATCTTTCCAAATTTAATGATGTCGTCTCTTAATTCATCTGTATGAATATTTTCTTAAACACTCATTCCTTAAATATGATTTGAAATTCTTCTCATATACATGGTATCTTTATACTTATTTTAATGTATAAAATTTCAAAATGCTCATACTAATTTAACACTTATAGTTAGAGATTCTAGCCTCTCTCTAAACATTTACGTATGTCACTATATACATACATCCAATTTAACTGTAATTAACCATTAAGAGTTTCCTCATATATATATTTTCTATCATATATTACGATTTTGACATATATTTAATTTCCTATATTGTATATATATACATTGTTTTATCTCTAAGTCTATAAGACTATTTTCGAGATTTCATATGTATATTTATTCAACAGAGGATTTCAATTCAGCTTAACTCATGCCTACGATTTTATGTAGTAATCTCTATTATTATGCTTCGAATAAGATATTAGCCCTTTTGTTTTTATGCTTGGTTCAACACATATTTAATGTCCTAAAATTTCTTTCACAGCCGTTGAATTCAAATTATGTACCTCATACCCTTATCGTATTTCCACATTATGAATTGTATTGAACTCAGATGTGACAATATCATCTATGTCACTGTTTTCAAATGCGAATTGATACTCAATGATTTGTCTTTTAAGATTGATTTGATGATCTTATATTTTATATAGTTTTTACCGAGATATTTCTTTATTTTATTAAATGACAGACAACTTTATAGTGAGTCTGACCTGTATCATCACATGGGCTTATTAACTTAGCCAGATCGCTGTATGGTGGATTTATTTTGTGGATTAATGGTTAAGATCACATCGTATTTTGTTAACACCAATTGATCTTAGTTAGGGTTTCATTTTTTTCCATCGTTTTATTTTTGGGCAACTTCTTCACTGTGTGTTCGTCTTTGGTGAATTTCCACTTCAAACGTGAATGGCCTACATCCATTTTCCTGCCTTTTTCCGGAACATCACAGAGGTCACAAAATTTCAGAGTTTCATTTTCCTTTAAATTTGGTTTAATGAACATAAGATTTATAGGAATCATTGAGGTTTCCTTTCTTTAACTTGTTCATGATGTTTATGGTCATTTGTTAATTTCACATATTAACAAAATGTTTTATTACATAGGAAAGCCCCCTCTTTTTATGCTTCCGTACAATTCATGAATTTACATCAACAGTATATGGTTTCCAACTCAAAACGTAGGTAATACATTTTATATACTTTCCATACTATTACAAAATTATAATTTCATTCCTAGTTCACCATACTGACATGTATGTTTGATTTTATTATTTATTTTACAAATGAAACTTCACTACCTCATACTTGGCTAATAAGGTATATTTATAATTTTAATTATATTGACGATTTTTAATAATTTGTCTATTTGTTTTAGATTCTATTTGATCTGAATCTAACCCATTTTTGTGTGGGTTTTTGATTCTATTTGATCTGAATCTAACACATTTTTGTGTGGGTTTTTGGTACAGGTACATCATCTTCATAGTTTACACCATCATAATTTCAAATTTTCAAATTTCTTCGACAAAATAACTTACTATAATTTTTATTTCATCCATCTACAGGTTGGTCGCTACCATCTATAGAATTCACCCATCTAACTAATGTTTTGTCAATATATATATATATATATATATATATATATATATATATATATATATATATATAGATAGATATATATATATATATAGATATAGATATATATATATATATATATATATATATATATATTTGTAATTTATATCAGTAATATTCGACTTTCAATCAATATTAATTTGACATTAATAAGTTTCAAAGATATTAATATGTTTTTCTTGTCATCTTTGTTAGATGAATTTAATTCTGGAACCATTTCTGTACATGATTTAGAATTTATTTATTATATTCAGAATGCATATATATGTATGAATAATTCATAGCTTATAGATTCTAAATCTATATTGTATTATGAATATATAATGGTTTCTAATATATATTACCTCTCCATGTATAATGGTTTTCAAGGTTCTTAGTCACTATATTGTTGTTAGAAGTATATATATTTGCAAGTTTATGAATTTGTACAATTTAAGTTTAAGTACATAGTTTGTACAGAATATTTCCTTATTGATTTAATACAATAGAGCTCACTGTACATATTTTTACTTCCTCTTGTTTACATAATTGGCTAGGAATTTTTTTTATGGATTACCATGCTTCTCTTAACATCTTAGAATGTTATTTCATTTTAATGATGTATTTATATATGTAATATAGAAATTGATAGAAACCTAACAACATATTTAAACCCTTCTACTTAGGTTTTTGAGATTTTGTTTGTTGGTTATTTAATTTAACTTGTCTGCCTAGCTATAGAGAGAAAGTATCTATACCTACTATAGTTACTTTTCTGTTAAATACATATGATACTTTATTCCGAAAGAATAAAATTACTTATCACAGATTTATAATTCAAGATACACAATTTTCAGCTAAACTCATAACTAAATCATATTAATTCTAAATCAATCATCATGATAATAAAAAAATCACAAGACATGATTTAACAACTATGGTGCAAGATATGAAGCATAAGGTCAGAAATAGGATGGGTATTGTGATGAAATTACAAATTCTGATTTATGCAGATAGATCACTGCAATATTTCTTATAGTTTCATGACTATTTAATCCAACAAAATTCATGAGTCATCATTAACTTCTAGTTGTGTGGAGGCTTTCTATGTACAAGTAATCCAAAGCTACTAGATTTTATCAAAGATGGTGTAAAAAGAAATGTTGCAATACAAACTTGATATGATCCAAACCTCAACATCCCTTGAACCTACATTGTCGAAAAGATTAATCAGGTTCTCGTAATGGAAATCAATTTTCTAGAAGTTACTCAATATCTCTTAACCCTCTAATTATAAGAAGTCATATACATGTTCAACTAGTTCTAGCCAAAATTAGAGGGTCTACATCAATGGGTATATACAAATGGGACCATAAATTGTAAAAATCATTATTTTTCTAGGAGTTTTTTTGTTGTACAATTCCATATATTCAAGGACTTGGAGTTCACTGTTAATGAGGGTTAATGGTTTTGGCATAGTATATGACCTTCTATAATGATATGGTTTTCTCAGTATATTTCAAATACATTGTTAATCTTCAAAATTCCATTTCTGGACCACATGGTTTCTCGGTATAATTTGAATACATTAGTGGTCTCCAAAATTCCATTTTTGGTCATATTACATAACCTCCAGCCTCCCTTTTTCACATCACGGAGTTTTAGAAGGAATTGAAAACACTTGGGTGCTTTGTAAAGACCTGAGAGGAAATAAATATAAAGGGAATATTTATTCTTATTGGGATTTGTGTAGAGATATACCTTACTAAATGTTTATCTCATTGCATTCACTTGATTACTATCAATTTCTAGTGCACCAAGGTTTTAAAAATATGACATTACAATGTATTATATCTCTCACAACTAGACACTACGAAATACATGCCGATAGGAAAAAAAATCCAAAATGAAAAAATAAAGAACCCCAAAATTTAAAGGAATGGAAATTTCAAGAGAAAAAATAATTAGAAAAAGAGGACGAAGAAATAATGGAGAACTATGTGGATTCTAAGAAACTAGAAAATATATTACTAGATGGAGGGGTTGCGGAGATAGAAACAATGATTTAAAATCTGCGAGTAAGTTAATTAGTAGAAACTCCAATTCCAATGTAGCAACACTAGAAGACAAACATGATAAGCATCAATCTAATATGATTGATATTGAAAATATTATTCTAAATGAATTTGTTTCTGTTTTAATTGATCTTGTGGCTATATTGAGATAAACTAGCCCCCAAATTGTGGAAGAATTTAAATTGTAATATGAAAAATCCAAAATGCATGGTTAACATTGTTAAGAATGGGTACCAAACGAAAGGTAACCCATCATATAAGATGATCTAATGTGGAATTAAATGGATACCCCACAAAAGTGGATTTATACATTACTCCCTTATGGTCATTTGATATATTAGCTGGCATGGTTGGAGAAATAGTAAACTCTTTGGAGAAAACATTGAGTTGAGCGGATCAAAATGGCTAACTCACATTAATTAGAGTAAAACCAAAACCAATATCAATCAGACAAATCTCATCCTTAGATTTTAAAAGGAGTGGAAGGAAATGATGTCAAGTATACATCATGCATGCACTATTTTGAAGGAAAAGCTGACACACTATGTTGTTTAGAGAAGTTCCTTATCATTAAAATTAATATCTGATATTATTGATGATAATGTTGAATTAACTGTTTTTCATTATATTTACCTTTAAATGAAAAGAAATATTTCATAGAAACATCAAAGGAAAATACTAATCTACATGTAGACCTAGAAACTATTAATCATATATGAAAAATGAAATGTGCATAATTTTAAGATGTTTTTTTAGGGTTAGCAAGTTTTTTTTTTAAAGTATCTACTTAATGTCTTTCAATAACATAATAATCTATATTTTAGCTAATAAAATTGTAGTAAGGAAACAATTCATGCAGTAAGTACTATCCATGAATATATAACATGAGCTCTAGAGGATCACTCTCAACTGTAGTATGGCCTAAGGCACAATTAATTATTTCTCTAAACTATTGGGTTAAGGAGTATTTGTAGTTAGCACAATTTTAACAAAGATCTATAACACTTTTGACACCCTTTTCTAAAAAACTAGTAATTCTTTCCGATGATTTCATAGAGTTGAATAATCTTCATCTTGAATATTAAGAATTTGTCGAATCTGTTAGGGAGGTTGTACCTCTGATCATGTGAGCGATAGCTTTACATGTCCAGAAGACTCGTGATACACAATTAACTGGCTGCCACTACGACTTTCATGTTAAATCATTGAAATTCGCAATTGTTCAGAAGCCCCGTATTCCAGGCCTGCCTCCCGGCCACACTAGTGTTGAGAACTTGAATAATCTTCATCTTCAATATTAAGAATTCGACGAATTTGTTCGGGGGTTTTACCTCTAATCATGTGAGCGATAGCTTTACACGTAAAGTCCAGAAGACTCTTTACACAGAGATAATTGGCTGCCAGTACCACTTTCAAAAGGGTTTCATGATCATGGAGGCTTTCAAGGAACTCTGAATCCCACCTACTGTTGTTAACATCATGAGCGTCATGAAGCGCATGGTATGTGCAATATTGGATCACCTTTTCCAAAATGTTGCTTGAAACGAGAGGCAGAGGAATAGAGTCGTCGGTGCCAAAGTCGTCCATCACCTTCTTTATAATCTGAGACTCGGAAGCCACCTTGTCCTCCACTTGGAATATTTTTCCATCGCAGCTCATCAATCTAACAGTACCTGTATTATTACTGTGACTAGATTCCATTTTGAAGGCACGAGCAGACACAATGAAATGGAGAAAAGGATTAATGATGGTGCTTGACGCAGAAAGCGTGCTCTTGGAATGTTGCGCCTGAACGAAATGTAAAGAAGAGAGATTATGTTTGACTTCCTCTTTATCGGTGATAGTGCAGATTTTAATCCCCACGTTCATATAAATAGAACAAAATTCTTGCTCACAACCAATTTTAGGAGGGCCGACGGATACTTGATTTTGATCATTTTATGGTCAAAATCGAAGAGAATTTGTTAGGGACCTTCCGACAATGTTAATTACTTTCATTTTTCTTTTTTTTTTAATTAATTACATAATTATCGTGGAGATAAATTTTTATTTTTGGTTTTGGTTTGGGAAAAATATTAAAATTTATTAAAATAATATTTCACATAAATTGAATGTGTATCATTCTTTTATTAATAATTTAATTAAAATTAAAAATCATATTTATAACAGAAATATTTATAAATATAATTATCTCATTTATAAAATGATATTCAATTTCTCAAATTACTCTAACAAACTAATTTATTATCATGATGATTAATTTCCATTAAGATCAATGGGTCTATGGACCTAAGAAGTAGAAGAATCTAATTGTAATACTTGAGAATCTTATTTCTATGGTCAAAAATAAGGGAAAGAAGCCTACCAATATTACTATATTTGGGATGACTTAACAAGTGAATAAGATTGGAAGTATGACACATGATTTTGGTCCCTTATATAGACTATGTACCTTAGTCTTTTGGTCCTGTAGCATAAAGTAGATCACATAATTTTGATTCATTTTGCACAAAGCTATAGAGATGCTCAGTCCTTTATGTCACACATAAGACTTGTTTTGCATGTCTTTAAGTTCATCATTTATACATTTCAATGCTTTAGAGACTATCCACATGGTTTTCGTTTTTTTTAACTTCAGATCACAGTACACTTTTATCCTCCTTCTCACACTGTCACAGATTTTCATTGATTACGAAGATGATGGTCTTTTTTAGATGTCAAAGATGGAAGTCTCCCAAATGAGTCGAGCTGCCTTATATAGTGTTAGATAGACCTTGTATCCTTTCATGTTGGTTAGATGTCAAAGACGGAAGTCTCCCAAATGAGTCGAGCTGCCTTATATAGTGTTAGATAGACCTTGTATCCTTTCATGTTGGTGTCATCATTGATGCCTTGAATCTTCAAATATTTGTTGCTATAGTAAGCTTAAGATACCTCATAGAAGTGTCATAAAACCTTATTCTATTGATTGAAGAACAATACCTCAAATATTCGTTTTTTCCCAAACAAACTTGCTTCAATCATTATGGCAATTTTGGACTTGTTCATACTCTTACACTAGCCTTTGAATGATAGATGTGAGCTACAGTATTTTGGTTACTAAAACTATAGAAATATCATGAATACACTTGGTATTTTTGATTCAGAAAGGAGGGCACAATCATGCTTAAATTGCCACTGAAAGGATTCTCACAGTAGGTTGTCTTCTTTTAAAAGATTTCATATAAGCCATTTGCTTTTTCTTTGAGTACTTTGTAGATTATAAAGATAATGACTTGTATGCTTATCATAGGAGAAGGTGCCTCTAAAATTCACATTAGTATAGGAAACTTACTTCATAAATCAACATGGAAACTCGTATATGTGTACCTATGCCAAATATTTTGTCGACAACAGAGATATGAATTTCATCCTTCATTTATAGAGATAATGCCATAGAGTTTTTACATGTATTATAGGTCCCTTTTTCTAGACCTTATGTATTTTGATCCGAGCTCCGTTCATAGGAATATTGATGTCTTTCTTCAACTTGAATTACAGAGGTATTGTGCCTCTTTCAATTCATATTTTAAGGAAAGCATGTCATAGAATTTGTATGATACTTTGCTTAAGGTGCCATAGGGATAAGTAAATAAGCCAATAAACTATTATCTTTAATCTTCTTTTTCTTCAACCTAGCTCTGATATCATGTTGAGAAATCAAGATTTTTGTAGATTAGGGTATATTTCTCTTAACTTGATAATTAATTGTGAATGTTTGTTGCCTTCTTGTTATCTTATGTTACCTTCTTCATCACGTTGGAGTTGGACAATCAAAGTTTTCCAGCATATAAAATGTGAGATTCTGACGGATTGTATGCATTACTTGATACCTCACCAGCCCATTCCTAGAAGTGACCAGCAACATCACGGAGAGCATCCAGCTCATTTCTTCTTGCATAAGTATCCTGAATTGCAGGGTCCCTCCACATTTCATCAACTATTGAGGCATACTCACATGTTGCAGCTCGGAAAAAACTCCATCTAAATCCCCCATTGCCATAATTTCCATTTGAATTTATTTATCATTATTTTATTCTTGTGAGTAGTAATTGTCATACCTAACCTCTAGCAATAGTGATGAAGAATCCTAAGTTTTTTGTCCAAGTCTTCATGGCTTCTATGAAGAAGAAAGATATGATTGGTCTACATGAGAAGAGTAATAATGATATCAACAAGCTTGGTCCCCTTGCACCTAGTGATTTCCAAAAACTCCTCTAGCTTATGGATGTAAATACCAAAAAGGTAGCGGAAAAAAGGGCACCCCTGGTTAACAGATATTGCATTTAATATCTTTACACCACCCTTAGTTTCTCTTAAGAGTGGAAACAACCATCTCGTAGAAGCTAATCACAACAAACTTCAACTCAATATTTATCTCATCAATTCCTTTCCAAAGCTTAATCAAAGGATCAAAGATATGTGAAATTTTTTCTAATTTTCATTTTTTTATATTTATGAGACATTAAAAATATGTATTTAATTTCTTTCAATAAAATAATAATATATAGTTTAGCCACTCACAGTAAATTCTAGTAAGAAAACAATTCATGCAATGAGTACATGTGGTTTTATGTTGCCCAATTGCTATCTATAAGTATATAACATGAGTCTAGAGGATCGCACGGCCAAAGGCACAATTAATTATTTCTCTAAACTATTGTAAGGACTACTTTTAGTTCCCACAATTTTAACAAAGATTTATAGCACTTTTGACACCTTTTTAAAAAAACTAGTAAGTCTTTCCCATGGCTTCCTAGAGTTGAATAATCTTCATCTTGAATATTAAGAATTCGTCGAATCTGTTGGGGATTGTACCTCTGATCATGTGAGCGATAGCTTTACATGTCAAGTCCAGAAGAGTCGTTATACACAGATAATTGGCTGCCACTACTACTTTCATGTTAAATCATTGAAATTCACAATTCTTCAGAAGCCCCGTATTCCAGGCCTGCCTGCCGGCCATACCTACTGTTGAGAGGTTAAGTCATCTTCATCTTGAATATTGAGAATTCGACGAATCTGTTCGGGGGTTTTACCTCTGATCATGTGAGCGATAGCTTTACACGTCAAGTCGAGAAGACTCTTTACACAGAGATAATTGGCTGCCAGTAACAATTTCAAAAGGGTTTCATGATCCTGGAGGCTTTCAAGGAACTCTGAATCCCACATACTGTTGTTAACATCATGAGCTTCATGAAGCACATGGTATGTGAAATATTGGATAACCTTTTCCAAAATGTTGCTCGAAACGAGAGGCAGAGGAATAGAGTTGTCGGTGCCGAAGTCGTCCATCACCTTCTTTATAATCTGAGACTTGGAAGCCACCGAAGCTCATCAATCTAACAGTACCTGTATTATTACTGTGACTGGATTCCATTTTCAAGGCACGAGTAGACAAAATAAAATGGAGAAAAGGAGTAATGATGGTGCTTGCTGCAGAAGCGTGCTCTTGAAATGTTGCGTCTGAACGAAATGGAAAGAAGCGAGATTATGTTTGACTTCCGCTTTATCGGTGATAGTGCAGAATTTAATCCCCACGTTCATATAAACAGAACAAAATTCTTGCACACAACCAATTTCAGGAGGGCCGACGGATACTAGATTTTGATCATTTTATAGTCAAAATCGAAGAGAATTTGTTAGGGACCTTCCGACAATGTTAATTCATTTCCTATATGTATAGATATATTTATTAATTACATAATTATCTTGTAGATAAATTTTTATTTTTTGTTTGTGAATAATATTAAAATTTATTAAAATAATATTTCACAGAAATGAAATGTCTATCGTTTTTTATTAATTATTAATAATTTAATTAAAATTATAAAAATTATAATGAAAAGAAAAATATTTATAAACATAGTTATCTTATTTATATAAATAATATTCAATTTCTCAAATTACTTTAATAAACTAATTTATCATGATGATGATTAACTTTCACTAAGATCAATGGGGTTTATGGACCTAAGGAGAAGAAGAATCTAATTGTAATACTTGAGAGTCTTATTTCTATGCTCAAAAATAAGGGAAAGAAGCCCACCAATATTACTATAGTTGGGATAACTTAACAAGTCAATAAGATTGGAAGTATGACACATGTTAGGGAAAAGATAAAGGATGTGGGTAATGGTGGGACAATCTAAAAGATGGTGTTTTTAATCCTCCACGGTGAAGCTAACAAATTCTATGGTCCTAGGGACTCTTGCGAGTAGACAACACTGCCTTATAAGAATTAGTTCTAATGTTAGCCATGTTTATCTTTTTCTTAGAGGTCAAAACAGAAAGGTAATTCAGCTTGTGAAGGGTGGGGTTGATCACCTTCTTATAATATCTAACCTTCCTTTTACCCTCCAATTCGTTATCATTCCATATAATATCCTTAAATTTTTAGGTGATAGTATCTTTGAGAGTATCCTTGCTTCTGAAGATGATGTAGTCATTTATCCTCCAATGGTTGAGCCAATACTAAACATCCTTAAGTCACCCGGGCTTGAGGCCAAGGTGGGGGTTCTCACTACTGTTAGAAGCAATTTTAGGAAGCCTCTTCGATTCCATGTTGTACAAGTTCTTCTTCTTATAAATCACATACTTAAACATAGTGCTTTCAATAGGGGAGAGGGAAACTTCAATCAATAGGATAGCATAGGAGGTATTTTCAATCTTCTTCAGATTGTAGGTTATGAATTGCCTTGGAATTATCTCAATTTTAGTTATGAATTGACTTGGAATCATCTCAATTTTACTCCATGAGACTTTGGATATAATGCAACTAGATACTTCGCAACCTTATAAGAAAACATGGGTGAAGAGTGTCTCAAAGAGGAACATTATCTTACTCCAAATACAATGGTCAACATCCTTAAAGTTTTTTCAAGATGATAATAAGATTTTTAGCCTACAGTGATTCTTTTCTAAATGATGTAATTTGAATTGAGCTTATAAGTAATTTAAATGAGCTACTATCTATAAGAAGAGACTAAGAGAAGTGCTCCAAGCTATTGTTACCATAGAAACAATTTCCATGGGTGATCATTTTGGATTGAATTATGATGATTTTAGTCTTGTTACTATTAACGTCATACCCAAAGTGGAGTAATAGTCATGAAGAGTCCTACATTTTTTGTCCAAATCCTCATTGCTTCAAGGAAGAAAGAGATATCATTGGTGTAGAGGAGAAGAGTAATGATAATACCAACAAGTTTGGATGAAAAATAATATTAAAATTTATTAAAAGAATATTTCATAGAAATTAAATGTTTATCATTCTCTTAGTAATTATTCATAATTTAATTAAAATTATATTATACTTCCATTGTCTCTCATCATGTATACATCTTAATTCTAAGCTAAAACTTTGATCTCCCTAAATGATAGTAGTACCAGAACTTTTCTCCAACATCATCATAAGACATCACTAATATTATTATAATTTTATAATACTATTGTTGAAATCAATATTCCCTAATGAATGGATATATTTCACTCTTCAACATCTTTCCAATGATTAGTCATATGTACCATGGTGGGTTCACCTACATAAGATATTCCATTCAATTGAATACTTCCATGCCCCATTTTGAATTTTAAGAAGGGAGATATGCGAATAAACCCTCGAAGAAGACATTCTATTTCAAGTCTCCTCTAAATAGTTAAATTAAATAAATACAATCTAGGCATGAATTTGTGAGTAAATAAATAAATAAAATTATAACTTTGTCAATAAATAATGAATTTTGACATTGTTTTAAGGATTTAGATTATCAATTAAATGTACAACACTAAAAACCTGTATCATAATTTTACAACTCATTCTACTTCCATCAACAAATTCCTTGTTAATATTTGGCTATGATAAAAATAAGAATTTCAGGATAAAAAATCATTGGAAATAATATAGTGAATCCCAACTATGTGGTTATCCATATCATCTAACTACCTAAGCACTAAAGACTTATTTTACCAAATTTTGTTCTTAGTGTATTATAACAAAAAAATACTTTAACAAGTTATTTAAAACTAGTTAGCATTATACTAGAAAAGAAAACCATTGCTTAGTTTGTGGAAAATGGTAAATGAAACATGACCTCATATAGATAGAATATGGTTGTACACTGCGTGATTTGCTGATGACAAATGAAGATGGTTGTTGACATTATAATTCAAAGCTAGCACACTATGTGATTGTTGGGGACAAATCACGATGGTTGTTGGCATTATAATTCGAGGCTAGCACTCTTCTTAAGAGTGGTTCATATTAACTATAAAGTGAAGTATGTAGGGATTTTAAAATGGTCGGTATATAAGTGAATTTATACATAATAGATTATCAACTCTGTAACCATAAAGCATGTCCATTTTGAAGTCACGCACCTAGTTATGGTAGGTAAGGTTCATGTTAAACTCATGATGATGTGGCTTATGCCAAAAAGACATCACTAATATTATTATAATTTTATAATATTGTTGTTGAAGAAGTCAATATCTCCTAATGGATGGATATATTTCACTCTTCAACATATTTGCAATGATTAGTCATCTGTCCCATGGTGGGTTCATCTAAACAAGATATTCTATTCAATTGACTACTTACATGCCCCATTTTGAATTTTAAGAAGGTACATTTTCCCTTCAGAATAAACCTTCCAATTGAGACAAGAAGACATTATATTTCATGTCTCCATTAAAGGGAGCTATTTCCACATCAAATTGGTTAACTATCTATCCATTCAATATTACCAATACAAATAAAGTACATTTGATGTTCTAGTTTTATTTTAGGATAAAAATAGTTATCAATGGCTTTGTTATGTGAAAATCCATTTTTCATTATTCTTACTTTGTGCTAGTTAAGTGAACCATTTGACTTGTAATTGATCTTCATGAGAGAATTATACATTCAATTTTTTTCCATGTTGAATGAATGTTTGAGGTATGTAAAAGCAAATAAATCCACTTCTTGTTAGATGGCTTCTTTAATTTTTCCATAAACCCTAATGCATCCTTACCATTCAGGTGGCGAGATCTTTGTAGCGGAGTACTGCGTACTAAGGATAGCCGAATAGAAAGTGATACACTTTAATGTAGCCTTGAAACACTTCATGAAAAGAAATCTAGCCTTTTAAATGTGATACGACGCAATGGTACCCAAATCCACCTCGAGAAAATACGATTGAGTGTTAAATAATGTGGAAATTCGCTGGAGGATTATCTCACCTAAGGAAGTACAGAGCAACCATTAATAAGCATGTGATTCTTCATACGGAAAGATCAATGGAATTGACGCGTAAATGACCCAGTGATATATATATAAAAGTCTCGAAATTTGTTAGAAGACAAATCGATGCATATGGGGTACATAACATTTAAATCGAAACGTTGCAGGGTGAAATACGGTTTATAAAGAGACTCATAGAATGAGTTGTGATCTAATATAATTCGATAAGTTGAGTATAGGGTAAGAGCATAATAAGGACCGCGAGGATATTAATAAGTTTAATAATCATAGAGAAATTTTAATAGAAGTTAAACAATGGGAGTTAGAAACTCCAAATCTAAAGTATAAATATAATATAAAGACAAGTTAAAAATCTCGTTACATAGGTAACAACTCAAATTGTTAATTGGAGTCCTAGTAGAAGTGTAAACTTCAAGGACGGAGTTAACAACGAAATTATAAAACAAAGTTGGGTCAATGTACCTTGTTAATTACTATAGAGATAATGGATCACAATTATTCTTAAGCTAAGACATAAGAAAAATAAATAAAAAATTATGTTGTGTGGCAGAGAGACATTACAAATGGTATCAGAGCCCAAGTTACATAAACTGGGCTGTTGTTGTGGTGTTCCATGTATAAATTATTTATTGTTGAAAAAAAATAAAATTATTACTAATATGTGTTGTTTAGTGTACAGTGGTGCTGAAACAGAAAAGTTGAATGGCACAAGGTGAGGAAATTTATGTTGATCTACGTGATGACAATAATACACCAGATCCCAACGCTCCAATGATGGCTATGTTGCATAGTTTGCAACGAGAGATGGTTGAGCTAAGAAGCCAGAATGATAGATTGTCATTAGCTAGTGAGGAGGAACAACTCATCAGAGACATAATGGCGATCATGATGGGACTAACTGAGTACATAACTGTCTAGAAAACTTTTTTAGATTCATTAGTCTTTCAAAATTTAAATAGGGAAGCAGTCCATAAAATCATTTAGAGTAAACTCTTTTTGTTTTCACCACCCTAGCAAAGTGATGAATCAGGTGTAGAATACTCTAATAAACCATACGCTGCACATAAAAACTCAAAAAACCCCAGAGAAATCCCCAGATTGGCTATTCCTAGTTATTGGTGGTAGATCATAGGCACATCTCTATAAAAACAACCAAAATCCACTTGGCGACTCCATTAACCTCCATTAGGCCTAAAAAATCCATAAAAACCAAAAAATTTCATAAACCATACCTTTATGTTCTCATCCTTTCCAAAACTTAAAATTCATGGTGCAAAATTTTTGATTAGTGACAAACTATGTATAACTTAACGATTCAGAAAAATTCACCTAAACATAGGAGATAAAAAGAAATAAACTTTCAAATAGAACCATTAGCTTGTCCAAACAGCCTAGCAAACTGTTGAAACCAAGTGATAACTCTTCCTTGCAAGTCTTCACCTCAAAGTTTTCTAGAAAACTTTTTCCCGGAAGCATCTTTGATAATATTAGTGGTGGACCATAGATCTCAAAGAAATCCACATGGTGACTCCACTAGCCTTAATTTTTATTTTGACCATTCTTCACATTAGAGAAACCCCTAGAGAGGCCATCCATCCAAAACAATCACAAATACCATCCTCTCTAAACTCTGAATTCGAAATCTGGCTTCACGAAGCATCAATACCAGATCCCATCCAGACCCAAATCCCCCTATCATAGTTGATAACCCAGAGAAGATTCTGTGGCAAGCTTCCGAAACTGGAAACTTAGCTATCGATAGTTCCATCCATAAAGCAAGATCAATACTTGAACACCTCACATCCTTGCAGGATTCCCCATTTGACTTAAAATCATCAATAACCTTTTTTATAATAAATTCACAAAATAAAATAAACTTTGATGATCTTGAGCCCCTAGATTTGTAACAGAGCCCTAGTAGAGAAGACTCACCCACTACACCTCCCAACTTTCAGCTTCTCCACCACTTTGGCTCCTATCACCCTAGATCTGCTCAAAATAAAGTCTCTAGCCCAAGTACATCTTCCACACCCATCCAAACCACCACTGTTCAAATCACCTCAGCTCATTCTACAAACTCTCATATTGTAAATCATCAATTAGCTCCCGCCATGGAAGCTTGGTATGCACCTTTAGTGTTACCACACCCTTTGGCTCTTTTACAAAATGACTATCAATCGAAAATCCTGCACTTTACCGGAGTTGAGGCTACTACCACTGAACAACATGTAGATAGAATTAGCGATGCCTTTGAATACATTGAAATAGAAGATGAGACTATAAGAATGAGGATGTTCGCTCAAAGCCTAGGCGGACAACCCAAAAAATGGTTTAAGATCTTAACTCCAAACAGCATACACGATCTCTCAGAACTCTACCAAAGCTTCATAAATAAGTTGGAAATCATAAATAACACCATTCAAATCTTGTCTGAGTATAAAAACCTAAAAAGGGAAAATGGGGAAAGTGTCTAGGAATACTACACTAGGTTAAACAGTTTTTATAACGCCCTCCCGCCTCACTTCAAACCTACACTTGGCTCAGCCTTAGAAAATTTTCCCGAAGTTTTCGACCGAGACATGACTTATCAAATAAGAGACAAGGACCCCCCATCCTTAAAGGAAATGAAAAAAGTGGCCATAAGTGGAGAAGCCAACTTAGCAGAAAAAAGAGCTAGGACCAGATCAGAAAGGAATGTCACATACCGGGATGAGGTTGCCCCTTCAACCCCTTCCTTAGATCCTAGAATAGATGACTTGGTTAGATCCATGGTGAAAATGTGGGAAAAGATAAGTGAAAAGACACCTATTAGGGACAACCAGCCAAACCCTCCAAACAGAAACCTGAACCAAAACTTCAGGAGAGAACAGCCTCAAAACAAACCAAGGAAAACTGACCAAAAAATTAGGCCACCCTTTAATGAAAATTATGTTGATGAGGATGAGAGGGATATAGAACTCGTTGGTGAAAGTCATTTAAACCTAATAGGTTCTGATAATGAGAGTGAGGCTTACCTCAAAGAAGAAGAACAAGCTTTCCTCTCTCCGAATCAAAATGAAACCAACTATGAGGACCCCAAAGATCCTGCTATAGATTTTTAGAATACCATAATAGAATCTCACAGGCAGTATGATATTAGAAGTACAAAAAGCCAAGACAACTCTAAGAAAGGTAGCTTAGACATTGCTAAAACCCCTGATACCATCCTTAAAAGAACAGTAGATAGCAACAAAACCTTGGTCAAGAAGACTGACCAAAACAAGGATAAAGATATTCAGACAAGCCTTGGCCCAAATCTTCCCAGTACTTCTTCAAAGTTTCCCGAGATGGACGTTTTGAACAAAATCCCAAACCAAAGTCAACAGATTAAGAACATAGAGAAATTCGTGGCTGAAAAAACAGAAGCAAACTTATCTAAACTACAAGCACCCTTCAGTTTTGAGGGAGAAATCGCCAAAATAAAGATCACCATGCCTGTCATTGAACTTATCACCCAAAGCCCTTACAAATCCCAAGTGTTAAAGGTCTTGAATATAGGAAATGATGCAAATACCCTAAATCTAGCTGATGACACCCCTGAAGTGTTGTTTGGTCCAAAAATAGAAGGGAAATTTCAAGAAGGAACCACTCTTCCCTTTTACATCAGTCTGAATATACATGACCAGATCCTACACAATGCCATGCTAGAATCCGGGGTCTTGCATAATCTCATGCCAAAGGTTGTGATGGAAATATTAGGCCTAGAAATAACAAAACCTTATAAAGACTTATATTCATTTGATTCAAGTAGAGTCAAGTGTCTAGGCTTAATCAAAGATATTTGTTTTAGTTTGGCCCAAATACCTGCAAAACACATGATCATGGACATAGTGGTAGCAGAAATCCCTGCCAAGTACAGAATACTTTTATCCAGAACTTGGGGAGCTAAGCTTCAGGGAAATATTCAACTTGATATTTTCCTACGCCACTATTCCTGTGTTTAACAAAAGTAGAATACTCTATCGGGAATCACACATGAAATATATGGTCAGTAGCCAAGAAAGGCCAGATAACATCCCGATGTAATATCGATGTAATCCTTGCATTCTGATCTGAATTCTTTCATTTTACACACTGATGAAGACATTGAAGAACAATTAGGAAAATTTGAAACAAACTCATACCCACCACATCAAGTACCCCAAGTTCTTTATGATGAACTAGACACTCAAATTTATCATGATCATGAGAAGATATGTCTTGACGAAAGAGAGTTCGTTCCTCTTGAAACATAAATAGAGCAAGAAGCACAAAAAATTATATACCATCAAACAAATTTCTCAAACCATAGGCAAAAAATAGCAGTAACATCAGAAGAATTTTTCAGAACAAAGGCATTCGAAGACTTTCATATCACAAACCTCTATGGAAATCAGGGGTAGGGAAGCTTAATGTTATTACCATACCTTGAGGATTTACCATCTCATAACTCTACCTCTTCAAATGAAACCTTGACTGTAGCCACTACAGCTAAAAATCCAAAAAAAGTGTCTCATAAACTTCTTAGGAAAATATATGATGACTGCAGTCCAAATATATCTGAGTTTTTTGAACTAGCTAGCATTCTGCCACTTCGGCAAAGACTTAAAACTGCTAGAATTTTCAAGATTGTTCAAGATACTACTACATGTAGAGAAAATAGTGAGAAGCACTATGACACTACCATCACTCCAAGAAACAACTTTGACAAAAGAAAATACAAAAATATTGACCAAACAATAGTAATCAAAGCTAAAACAACTGGTCATAGGATCTGTTTTGATTTTAGAAATACAAATAGACACCTTTGTGATAGAAATTATATCTTTCCTACCCAAGACCATGATATACCAATGATAAGTGCTTTTAATCATGTGTATTTACAATATGATGTTTCAGTGTATCGCCAAATAATTCCTTTGCAAAGCAAATAGCTCAAAGATTTTTTCAAGTATGCTGGAAATAGTTCCATCTTCAAACCTAGAATTGCAAAACCACCAGACACCAAAAACATGCTCCTAAAAGCTATGTTTCCATTTCTAAATTTCTGTATTCTGATATACCTGGATGATGTCATCATATAATTCAAAAATGGCAAATAATATTTGCATTATTTGAAAAATATGTACAAAGGAGTGGAGATCAAAGGTATAAAGAGGTACAGGAGGAAGATATGGGGTTGTTTAGAGATTCATGCATGAATCTTTATGTCATGCTTGAAAGAGAAAATTTTCCAAATTTTTCTTTTCAACAGCTGAGTGGACCAAGAGTGGTAGGAGATCCTTATGAAGATAATATGCTTAAGTTTCACCATTTCCAGGATTTCTAAGTTAAAACATTTTCAATCATTGTATAAACCATTGTTTGAAAAATAAATCAAAAAACAGAAAATTCAAAAACAATAGAAAAGAAGAAAAAGAGGGCAGTTTGAAAAATAGAAAGAAAATCCCCATGTTCAAAAATTAGTCATTCTAAAAGCACGCAAGTCTAAATGCCGCTACTAGTGCTCAAATGTCTTGTTCAGTTATCAAGCCTAATCATAACTGAACATGTTTTAAATTTATTTGCTGATAAGTTAGTGAGAGGAGAGATAGTCAATATTGTGTAAGCTTGACTTGTCAAAGAAGATAGATTAGGAAAATATACTAGTTCCACATGCTAAAAACAGAACCAAAGAGGAAAACAGGGATGAAAAACAAAATGAGTATCCTAGCCCTGATTTTCTAGATTTCATTTTATGCAAAATAATATTTGTGTGCAGCTTGTCTTTCATGCCACAAGTACATGACAAATCAGACTGTCTAATCCTGATATGGTCATTTTTCAATTTCATGTTTTAGAATAGAGAATGAAATCCTTTCAAACAGCTTAACCTAGACAATTGATCCAGCATAGGTAGAGAAACAAAGGAGTTCATTAGCTTAATCTGAACTGCGGGTGGATATAAGTGTAGAATTTGATAGTGTTATTTTTCAAAAAAATTATGTCAAAGGGTTGCTAATCCAAATGCACCAGAAAGAAGAAAAAATGTTAGGAAATGTAGCGGGGTAGGTAGAAATAACTTTGATGCTAATTATACTGTCGATTTTCAAAATTAGCATCAAGAAAGAAAGAAATTTGCGCCAATGGATGAAGGCACTCGTCTTCAAAAAACAGAGATCTGAAATTCTGGACACCTCCCGAAAAGGAGCTGCCCTCTCCAAATGGAGCCACTATTAGTCATCAGTATTTTTCACCTATTGATGATGACTAGTTTTGAAAGTCAAGTTTTCTACAAGCCGATCTCCAATTTGTCAAATTTGTCAGCTAGAAAACACCCCTAAACATTTTTTTCCTCCTGCATTTTTTCAATCAACCTATGATGAGAAAAACCCAGTTGTCAAGCCCTATCTAGTTTCAGTCATGTAATCTTGTCCATCAGCTGTCATAAGCTAAAGTTCAACTACCCTAACTTTGGTCATATGTCATATTGAGATCTGATCATACCAAAGGGAATACTCCAAATCTGTCAAAAATCTCCCCTAAGTTAGGTGGTGGTGTTGTAGGAAATCCTTCCTTGGCAAAAGCATCATGAGCCAAAATATTTCAGTCAATACCAGCCAACCCTGAATTGGCTCTTAATCTACAGAAAAAAGCTTGATACACCCATAGTTCGCACCACTAAAAGGTCTTGATGTCTCAGCAGTGCATGTGTCAAAAGCCAAATTGATATTAGGTGTATTTACAGTGTTTCAGTTTTTATTTCAAAAAGAAAAAATGTACCAGTATTCCAGGAGACATTATTAAGCTAAACATGAGAAGACACCTGCTTCTCATGTTGTTTTGAGCCTGGGATGAGAGTACTAGTCAGAAGAGAAAATTCAATAAACCTCTGCAACCATAGTAAAAAAGGTCAGTAAGTAAGGATAGGCAATCAATTACTCTTCTGATACAAGTAATTTTTCTCCTAAGGTCAAAATATTCACAAGGGTATTCTAACAATAGGATACATATCTCAAAAAATTCCTCTCATAGTATATTGCTAAATTTGCACCTTATTACTTACTGTGATATACCAAGCAGAGATAGGTGTTACAAGGAAATATGACATAGTTTGTGAAAGGGATGAAATTTCACTTGTTGTTAACCTCCTCCAAGCATGAGCAGATGGTTGGGTGACTATGTTAACCTCCTCCAAACATGAGCAGATGGTTAGGTCATTTTTTGTAAACCTCCTTCATTTAAAAGCAAATGGTTTGGAAATATGATAAAGGCCTCCTTAATTTAACAAGCAGAGGGTCAGGAGCAGAGGTATGGCCTCATTCAAAGAGCACAAGGATAACAATGTTTCAAATGGCTTGAAAACTTGTTGAAACCATTTTCTCCAATGGATGAAACCACTGATACAACAGTAGTGTTTCAAGGGGTGCTTACATAGGTTCACTGTTTGAAATACAGAATTGAAATGCAATGGGAAACAATTGAATGACTATGAGTAGAAAAATGGTATTAAACAGATTACAAGAAGTGGTACTATGACCATTCAAGAAGCTTTGTTTTTCATGTCTATAAAAGCATCCTTCAAAGAGTAAACAAAGGCTAGAATTCCCAAGCTTAGAAAAGCCTCATCAAAATGACAAGAAGATAGACTAGCCTTGCTTCTGAAAAAGACCTTTGCAAATAAATACATAGAGACAGTATGTATGAGGAAGGATATGACAAAATGTCTCAAATTCAAGACAACATTCAAAGAATGAAGCCATACCACAGTCATCAGACAAGACCTTTTACTTTACATGAAAACAAACTCTGTTGTTGTATATGATTACATTGAAGGTCTTTAAAAGCCTTCTCTTTGATAAACAGATGTAGGTAAAATCTAGGTGAGTGCAAATGAGGTTCTTCATCCATAGTCAAAGGAAAATTCCAAAGGGCACCTAATAGTTTTTGATCAACTTCAAAATGTGCATAATCATAATCAAACACCAAGAGAGTTGAAATTGTCAAAGTAAATCCTAGAATTATAAATCATTTCCTTCCAAGAGATATGGAAAAAGATGCATCAACAAGTCCTTGATATGTCCTTGAGCAGTGTTCCTTTTAAAGGACAAAATTGACAAACATTGACAGGGTTATTTCTGTAATGAAGAAACAGTGAAAAGGATTTGCTTTTAAGATGGTTTCTTTACTTCAAAAAAGGTCATATCTATGAGGATCTTCAAAATTAACATCCAAAACATTTTTGTATAAATCTTGATCGAATATAGGTATTTATAATGTTTTAAAGGTGATGAAATTATAAAGATAGTAATTTATGTTTTGGAAAAAAAAAAGCCTTTTCAAAACGGCATAGAACCTCCAAAACCTAATGTGAAGACATTTGAATTGTTTCTTTCAAATAAAGGTAGAAGTGACTGTTTAAAAGGCCCAAGAACATTTCTCAAAATACAAAGAAAATGCTCCCCTAGCTGTTCACTGGAGAAACAAGGTTTTTGGGAAAAATTTCAAAGATTTCAGAGTTCCAAGCTTGCGCGGCGCGCCTGTGAGCGCACATACATAGAACTTTAATTGTTGCACGGTGCGCATGTGCCCGCGTTCACCAATTTCCCGAAAGCTGACCGAACAGTCTCCATTGCGCAACGCTCTCGGTGGTAAATGGCCCGCTCCCCCATCGGGATTCAAAATCACTTCTATAGGCTACTTCATCAATCAACCACGACTCATAAGCAGTATTCAAGGTATTCTCCATTGCTTCTTGGTAGTTTCTGAAGTTTAAAGAGGGTATGCTTGCTATGTTTTCAAGAGAGAGCAGTGATTAAAAGTTAAGGCCTTTGGTCAAAATCATAGAGTTTTTGTTGCTATAGATGTCAAGAATCAATACAATGATAGGGGAGGGTGCTTTTATTATTTTTGAGAGAGCCCTAGCTGCCTGTAAAACCAGTGGATGAAAAAAGAGGATTATTAGACCAATTTGAAAGCTCTTATGGTGTTATTAAAAAACTAGAACTATACAAAATTGCTAGACAGATAAACAGATGGTTGTAAGGGTCTCAAAATTTTTTTAATCATCTAGACAGTGGCAAAGGGATGAAGGTCTGATCAATATAAAGTGTCCCTTTTTGTGTTGTGAGATACTGAACTTTGTACAACCCCCAGGGATCCAAAAACAGAGTATGTTGTGAAGGTCTTTTAATTCAGTTGAAAGATGTTTTGTCTACCCTTTTAAAGGGCAGTAAACAAAAAAAGAGTAGTGCTTGAGGGTAGGATATTTTGTGCCAAACAAAAGAGTTATTTATTCAACAAGAAACCACAAACACATCTTTTCAAGATCTTTTCCCAAGCACAGGGATCAAAGTGTTTTTGTTTTTCATTTGACAAGTACTTGTTTTTTGTCATCAAAGAGGCACAGTGACTCATAAGGAGTACTAGGTGTGGTGTTGGGAAACCATTTCAAAGACCATTTGAGATAGCTGGTCTTATTCAACCAGCAAAGAGTATCCAAAAAAAATTCCTCCCAGGCAATATAGGAGAGTGGCCCTCACGGGAGGTTTGAACCTGTTTCAACTAAAGAGGTAAATGCCCATCCATCAGTTCTGTTTAACTTTCATGAAGTTGGATGTCTAGATTTTTGTCAAAGGGTTCAAGACGTGGAAACCTATTACCCCTTGACACATCTATGTGATTTGATATTTCAAGGGAAACACTTTCAGTTGGCAGGCTTAGATTTCAAGTTTTCTCCTAGATCCATTTCCAGAGCTACCAAAATCTCTTATGTCAGGGAAAAATTGTTTAAACAGAGCTACCTAGACTCAGAACATTACAAACCCTTTTTGAAGCTAGAGCATCGGGATACATGCCCATCCATCTTTCCTTTTTAATATCTATTGATTAGCTATGCTCCCCTGATGAAGATAATCATTAAATATTTCACATGCGATTGAAGGTTCTCTCGGTTCTATGCTTACCATGTCCGGTTGCTCATGCACTCCACAAGAGCCCAATTGTTAAACCTCCCCTTTTTCTTCCATATAAGTATTGAAAATATGGCCTTCACTATTAAAAATAGAACCCCCTCTCAACAACCATCTTGCCTTTTCCATCATTCCCTCATCAAGATTGTCATTCTTCATCAACTTCAGAAGAAGGGAATCTCTTGGGAAACTTTCATTGCACATCCCGATTTCGCCATTGTTTCTTCATCCCATGCATCTCCTTCACCTTCCACTTAGCACCTTTCACCTTCTTCAAGTAAGCCAATTCCTAAAAATTCAAAATTTCCCATGCATGATGAAGAAGAGAAGCATAATGAAGAAGAGCAGCATGATGAAAAAAGAGGACCATAGTGATGAAGAAGAGCATAGTGATAAAGAGCAGCATGATGAAGAAGAAGAAAAAAGTGAGGGAAGGAAGCATAGTGATGAAGAAAAGCGCCATGAAAAAGAGAAAAACGGTGAGGAGGGAAATGATGAGGAAATTGAGTAGTTTGATGAGGATATTGGTAGCCCTCACAGTAGCAAACATAATGAAGATGAAGCCCAAAAAATTGAGGAGAAAGAGCCTAAAAGTCCTGAAGAAAGCAAGGACAAGAGTAAAGAGGGAAGCCCTCAAAAGGACATGCAAGGTGACAGTCAAAGCGTTCATGAAGAAACTCAAAATAGTGGCAAGGATGATGAGGGAAGTAGCAAGGGAAAAGAGAAAATAGAGCATGTGCTAGCTGCCTCTCCTAGGCAAGAGGAGGAATACCAAGAAGGCCACCCAGAGCAAGGGAAAGGAGAAAGAAGAAAGCATCCATGAGAAGGAGAGGGACTTTGACATAATTCAGATCAAAAGTGATGATAGCGACAATGAGGCCCGAATCCTAGAGTCTCTCTCGATCAATAGAGAAGAACAAATTCATGATTTGAGGGAAGATCTAGAGAGGTCTAAAAACCTCATTCACTTTTGGCAGACACAAAACAAGTAGATGAGTGTCCACATGGAGGTATATGAGACAAGGGGTATCAAATATCAAAAAGAGGCCTCCAAGGCGCAAGTTAAGTTGGAAGAACTCATGGGCGAGTTCAATGACAGTGAAGATGAGGATCAGCAAAAAAGAAAGAGGCCAACGACCATGGGACTCAGAAGAGCCTTGGAGAAACAAAAAGAGGAAGAGGCTGCCCTTTTCCAATCTTTTCCTCTTACTACCTTATTCATCCAAGAGGTAGAAAACAATAGAGAAGCATGGCTTGAGAGGGTGAATGATCACTTGGAAAAGAAGTTGGAAAATGCCAATAGAGATTTGGACCTTAAAATAAGAATGACCAGGCACTATAAGAAGCTCAATCAGTTTGCCCGACGGAAATTGAAGGCCACAAAAGAAAAGCTCAAGAAGGCTCAAAAAAGGCGCTCGGCACCAAAAATGAAGAAATACACATCAAGGCTCAAAATTTTTGGCCTCATCTTCTCAGCATTCTTTTGAAAACCCTTGAGAGTCATACTTGCCAAAATTTGGTGAAATTCAACAAGTTTTGGTTTTTTGTCATTTTTGGGCTTTTGGCTAAAAATCATGAGCATCACCATTTCTGTTTGGGACATCCTCAAAGGATGAAAATGGTATCATTGGATTCCATAATTTTAGGGGCACCTACTCAGCAATTTTCAGATCAATTTAAGATGATTTGGTTCTCCAAAGTAGCGAAAAACAATCTCTTTTTCAAGACTCTGCCCCGTATATCAGCAAAGGCAATTTTCTGGGTTTTTTCACACAGGTCAAGCTTTGATAGACCTGTAGTTACTATTTTGGATAAAAAAAAAAAGAATTTTCAGAAACTATAAATCCATAGCTTTCCAACAAGCCATTACGAGCCTCGTTTCAACATCGGGAAGGCTTCCAAAAGTTACCTGCAAGACAAAACATTTTCTGCTGATATTTTTCTTAAGTACTTTTGTGAAAAATGCACTTTTCTAAGGTGACTTTTCCTCATGTGCGTTTAGCTATTTTTGGCCATGGTTAGTTATGAAAAGTCAATATATTTTCTTTTTTTAACATTTTTAGTATATTTCTATAGATATTTTGTGCCTTCGGCTTTGCAAAACCTCAAGGACAAAATTAGATATTTTTGATGGGCCAATGAGCTTGCAAGTTGCAATAGGAGGTTTTCCCTCATCTTTCCCTATATATTCCAAGAGACTTCATTGTAAAAAAGGCTGAAATTGATGATATAGAGCAATATATGGTTATACAAGCTTGGAAGAAACACTTTTCTCATGCATTGGATAATTTCTTGAATGTTTTTGGATAATGAAAGAGGACTGTTGTTGGATTCCTTGACTTGGTAAAATGGTATAGTGTCCCTCTATGTTATGTTTTCTTAGTTTTCATTCATATTTCATGCTCTTGCTTGCTATAAGACACTAGAGAATAGATTTGAGACATGCCCTTGGAGGCACCTCAAATTTCCTGTTTTTTATAGCTTCTATGTTTTCTTCCTTCTTAGTCACATCAAAGAATCTTTGATTGCTCTTTGATAACTGAAGAAATTGTTTGCTTATTTCATTTATGGTTTTATGCATGCTAAGTATGACTCATGGTATGCCCTGCTTACTCATGGCTAGTCATAGCTCCACCTCTAAAACCTTTCTTTGATTGTTTGATTGTCTTAGTTGAACCAAGGAGGTCTTGTATTGATCTTTCCCTTTGCCTAAAACTCTGCAATCTTACTTCAAAGTGCCCGATAGCTTGAAATACAATTCTTAGGCATTTCCTCATAGTGCTTTGAGTTGTTTGTTTGTATTAATTGTCTTTCCCCAAAGTTTGATAGCAATTTCCTAGAGTTAGAGAGTCATATATCTCTATGTATTGCTTGAATGTTTATTTCTATGCATTTATCAGTTTATAGTTACATTTCTCACGATTAGTGGTTATCCCTACCATTTTTATGTCAGCTATTGAACTATTTATGTTTGAAAGCCTTTTTTCTTCACAACGTAGTGTCAATCCCATTCCATTTTACCCAAAGATCCATTTTACCTTGATCAAATCAACCCTTCAACATACCTTGTATCACCATATGAAGGTTTTTTGACCTTTTCGACCCCATAGCCCATTTAATCTGACAATATTCTTATCTATCTTAGTCTTTGATCAGTTCATCCCTCACAAACCTATAAACAAATCCAAAAACCTACTTCATAACTAGCCTAAAATCAGAAACACAAGAAGAAAACACATAGATATCCCTTACACAAATAGAGAGAGCCCTCTCTAAGTCCAGGAAGGCCAGGTCCTTGGGCTCCAAAGATTGGTTTGATGTTACCTTACCATTTGGCTTGCGAATCAGCAAAATCACGGGACCCTAACAGGCTATCCTTAGATCAATTCTAAAAAATATTGTTGCTCCTCTAACTTGGTAAAATTGATCATCTATCCTAGGTAGAGGATATCTATTCTTGAGAATATATGAACATTCTGAAAATACCATCCTTTTTCTTGACAAACAGTATCAGTGCTCCCCGAGGGGATACACTTGGTCTTATGTAGCCTCTATCTAGAAACTCTTGTAGCTACATTTTTAAACCCATCAATTCTCATGTACTCATCCTGTATGGGGCTCTAGAAACTAGTGTTTCTTCTAGCACTAAGTCAATTGAGAATTCAATCTCTCTCTTAGGGGGAACATGAGGAATTTCTTCTGGAAACATATCCTTGAACTCTCTAATAACCGGTAGTGTATCTAAAATATTCTCTTAATTTTTTTCTCTCAATTCTTCTACATGTAGAGAATACACTTGGCAACCTTTTCTTGCAGTTATTTTCAATTGAAGTGCTAAAATTTGTCCCACAGATATGGGTTTGGGTTTTCCTTTCACTATCATAGGTTTTCCCTCCCCATTTATGCAGTGTATTGTTTTCTTTAAGAAGTTCAACATGGATTTTTATTTTTCTAGCTAGTCCATTCCTCCCAATATATAATCGGACCGTAAAGGCATAATATTAAAATTCAGTTCAATTTTGTACCCATTCAGATTTATAGTTGTCTGGGGTAGTTGATGTGTCACTTTCCTTTCTGTCCCAGTAGCTAACTGAACTAACGATGACTACTGAAATGTTTCTAACTTTAATTTGGATTTTTCTACCATTTTAGGACTTATATATCTTATATATGTGCGTGGATCTATTAAGACAGAAATAGGTTAGTCACCAATCATAAATTCTACTTCAACCATAGTAGACTGTTGTTCATCTTGGTGATCTTCCAAGGAAGCACTTATTTTGGGAATGTTTCTTGCCACATAATTTACATTTTCTTCTTTCAACACTTGTATGGTCTGAATTTTTATGTGTGGACAATCTCTCAGTAAATGATGTTCTCCACAACCCCAACACTTTAGAGTTTCCCTCATTTTAACAGTTCCTTCTCTCTTATTGTTTCCATTAATCTGTTTGGAAACTCTTTGTGATTGAGTTGGTTAATTTTTTCCAGTTTTGGTGAACTTATTTCTTTGGTGATTTCTCCCAAATTTTTTTAAGTATGTTTCTTTTGTTCTTTTCCCACTAGAGTCACCCTTATTTTTGTTCTGCCAATTATTTGCTTGTTTATTTGTATCTTTGAACTACTCATAGCACACTCTCTCTTTGTGCACCACTTCATCCATGGTCTTGTGATTATTAAACTCTCTCTTATCCTTTTATATAGTAGGTAGACAATTTAAGAAGTGTTGTACCTTTGCCTTCTTTTCCCTTATATAAGGTACATTGCAAAGCAGGTTTGTGAATTTGGTTACAAAATCATCAATGGTAAGCTATCCTAACCTAAGCTCATGAAACTGTATGGATTTATCATCATAATAATGTTCAATCAAATATCTATGTTTGAATTTGATTTGAAAATCCTCCCAATTAACAGTTTTCTCATTTATGCCATGAACCATCTTGGTTTCTTCCCACCACAGGTTAGCCTTTCATTGAAATTGCTAGATAGATAGCTTGGCCCTCAATTTACTTTCATATTCATACAGCTGAAAGTACTTTATATTTTTTATAACCCAAGCTTCTGCATCTTCCTCCTTCTATCCATCATATGAGGGAGGGTTGATTTTTCAGAATTCTCCCTGTAATTCCTTATTCGTTCTAGACTGCTGTCTAGAGGCATCATCTTTCTTAGAATCGTCTAAGTCATTTATAGTTTCCCTTCTCCTTTTACAAGAACCTTCACCTTCGTGACTATTTCGGGAGGCCAATTCTCTTATTAACCCGTCTTTCTCTTCATTGGTTAAAGATAACCTTTCATTGTGGTTTTTTGGTTGCATCATTTCTCTTTCTATTTGATGCATCATAGCCATCAACAGAGCATTTGTATCCATTAGATTTTCTCCACCACCCACATCCACATACAATTCATCCCCTTCACTCATGGTCTACAGTTTTATGCTTCAGCACAGTTCCACTCTACATGAAATTAAACATTAGTGAAAATTAAATTTAACAAAAATTTATAGCAAAATGAATTCTATGGTATGAGAACACATTATTTCCTAGTGTTTTAACATGGGCTCTAATACCATTTGTAACATCTCCATTTCGACATAATTTTTTTTTTTAAACATAGTGCTAACACAATTTTCTTATTCCTCTTGAGATTTTAACAACCAATTTATTTATATTAACTTTACCGAGGTGCTATTTTTAGGATTCCTCCTTATCATTTTAAGTTAGAACTTTACTCCTTAGGAATATGCTCACCCTGGCCATATTTACTAGAACTTATCTCCCAAGCTCTGGGATTTACTCATCTATCTCTCTTTAAGTACCACACATGACTTTTAGGTTTTGGGTAAGACTAATACCTATACCTTTGATCTAAAGCAACTCCCTCATTGATTTAATTAATTCTATTTTCATTTTTTTCAAATTTTCATTTTTTTCTTTAATCATATCTCGACATATAATTCCTTACCACATTATACGTGGTGTATACTCTCATTGAGGGTTTAATTACCTAATTGATGAACCCTTGGTATAAAGAAATATTACAATAATAGGTCCCACTTTTAACTTATATGGTAATTTTGACACCTAGACCAACATTGGACCTCGTGGAGTATACTTTCACTTACCTTAGGCCACATAGAAATTGGAAATCATAATGGAGTACTAGGTCTTGTACAACTATTAACTTAAACCATTTACAAATTTGTCCATACCATAGGGCTTATTAAACATGCCACTAAATCCTTTTTTTATACGCTCTTAAACTTTGCATTTAATTCCATCTGTACCCTATACGTGTGATTTTTAAACCCACTGTGATATATGATTCAAATTTTGATATCTTAGAGAAGTCACAACTGTCCATCTTAATTTTTGAAACAACTATGTCATATGTGATTAGGTCAAGCTCCAGATTTTGGATTCCTCAGGATTTCATTACATTAATTTTGTTGTACAAAATCACATGGAAAATTCAGTTGAGTCCCAAATATATTAATCCAAGGGATGAACCCTAATATACTGATGCGTGGACAAGTCAAATTTGGTTTTACGTAGGTTTTGTTTTCATATAAAATGTGCCAATTAGAGGTTTTAGTCTCATTTGCCACTTCATATTTTATGTTTAATGCCCTCTACCTGCCTCTGTATCTCCATTATTACTTTGTGATTTCATTCATCCTCCTTGACCTGATTACCATTCCATATGATTTAACTACGACAACTCTACGAGGAGAATGCGTCAGAAACACATTATCAAATTTTTGTTCTACCATTGTGCTTATGGAATTCTCGGTTTCACTTACCTATTTATTAATATTGATTTTGGTTTGAATTTTTTGCAAAAATTTGGCCAGAATAGTGATAGTACATCATTCTCCCCTTGTGAAGGGTTTTGAAGTCTGTGTTACATGATTCCAAAGGTATCACATGTATTATTATAGACGTGATTCCTACAATGGAATTTTCATGCTTCCTTGCAAACTTCATGTTTCTCTGGTTTATTTATTCCAGTTTATGTGAGGTTTGGCTTAAAGGTATAATTATCACTTTTAAATCTTAATGAAAATCTCCTTTATATTGTAGCTTGAAATTCATTCCACTCCCCTCAAGGGTTTATAAGTCTCGTTCTGAAAATTGAAAGTATCATTTCCGTTTTTGTGTTAGTTTACTTGCATATCCATTTTAGTTAGAACTTCTGGTTGAAGGTGTATAGAATGAAATCATCCTCAGAACTCTGATTTTTGTGTTCAAACTGAATATTTTTTTATCCTCTTAATGTTTGCAGTTCTATTTCTCTTTCTCATAGAACTTATTTATTTTTATCTTACACCTCTCCTATCACATATTATAACAACGTTGTGATAAAACTCAAATGGATGCCCAAAGGTATTCACCTCGTCCCTGGTTCCTTCTCCAGAACCTACATGCGAAGCACATAAATGGTAATATCTAATTCCTTGAAAGTTAAATCATACCTTTCAGGTATTTTCCACTATACGTTGTGTCATGGTTTAATGGAAAATGTTTTGATTCCACATATACTCTCTATTATTTTATTTATCTTCGTCGTTATTATAACTTCTGAGAATGTATTGCTCGACGTTAGCTGTCTTTGTCTCCGTCAACGAAATATAAGGGTATGATGTTATCTTGTTTCATTTTCGGTTGTGTTATTTTATATAAGGTTCTCTTCCATTGTTTTCTTAAATGCATATAAAATAAAGGCAACGTTTCCTCCCAAACTTCGAACATTCACATAATTATTTGGGAGTGCTTTACTTCCTCGTTTTCACTTTCAAATTTACATGGTATTAATACAATTTCTTTCAACCTAAAAACACTTTGACTATTTGTAATTGTGGGTAAATCCCAAAACTTTTTCTAAATCATCTTAAACAAAGTGTTGGGAGGTTCTCTTGTGTTGCGCATTTCCCTTTAGTCATAATGTTGACTTAATTATACAAAATTTGTTATTTCTTTCTCTGGTTGAATGGTGGAAAGGTTAAATTTATTATACAGAAATGATCAATATACTGGTCTACCACATATACACCAATAATAAATTAGCAATATACTACAATTATGTTATGCTATATCGTGTAACATTTATTTGAGATTCTATACCTAATATGAGTATTAATTCCATCTCTTTTCTTTATGTAGATATAGTATGGAACTCAGATTTACTAAGGTATTTATGTTACTGTTATGACACTTAAATTTGTTTCTCTCTCTCTCTCTCTCTCTCTCTATATATATATATATATATATATATATATATATAGACATATATTTTGTTCAGGTATTAATTCTCAAACCTCACCTCTAATTTTGTTCTTTGCAGGTATAACGATACGTTACCTACTTTTGGAATTAATATACATCCAATATTTTTCTATTGTTTTCCTAACACATCAACTATTTTTATAGAGGTTGGTTAGATGTTTATTGGATTTTCATATGCACTCCGCATAATTTTCCCGAGAGACATTTTTGTTTTCGTTTAAAGGGAAGAGTTCACTATGTATAAATTTTAATACAAGCATCTCCTATTTAAACTATAAAGTTTTTATTTGTGAACTCGAAACATCTATAAATATGTAAATACATGAACTTATGAGTTATATTTATTCAATTATTTTTTCATAAACTATTTAGGTTCTATTGAAATTTTATCATAAATCCGGATTTGCAATTTTATTTCATATAAAATTTCCCTTTTCATCTATGATAAAGGAATAAATCTTCACTATATACATATGTATATTTCTGTTTAGAATTCTAAATTTCATGGTTTATCCTTCTCCACTATTCTACAATACATAAATCTCTTAACTATTTGTACTTCTATTTATCAGTCATGCATAATGTCACACCTCCCATTTACCTTCTCAAAATTTTTTTTTTCCAAGCAGTCATCTTTTCAATTATAATTCTAGCAAGATACTATACTATAATTATGTTGGTTTATTCAAATCATAATTGTTTGCCCAATTACGATTTATTTCCATATCTCAACTATATCCAACCCAATTGGATATACCAATATTAGTACTACCAAACATTATTATATTTAAAATACAAACATAATGGATTTGTTTATCCCAATCCCACTTTTATGTCTCACCTTCGTTTGTATAGTAATGACCCTTTGATCATTCAATATATTGTTATAGTTTTATAGACAAATGAAGGATCGATTCAATTTCACATGTTAACCATATTGTTATATTTCGATAGGCCCATGTGGGACAATTTCGATTACACCTGTTCACCACTCGTTTATAAAGTATGACCCTTAGTTGGATTTAATTTACCCACGTTGCTATCTATGCCTACATGGCACTCATGGCCATTTATTGACTTCTCGTCAACATTTATATCAAGATTGGAATCATTTATTTTGGCCTCCACGTAATATGAATTGGTAATTTGACTCAACGGAATTAAGACGTGAAGCTAGTTTTCCACGTAAGCCTATATATGATTTTTAGTCTCCTCATATGGTTTGGAATGGGTCTCATTCCATTCGCGGTAATGTGAGTTTTCTCCACATAACTCTGGAACTCACCACACCAGCCTACCCTGGTGCCAAGGCAATCTCTATGGCACGGCCAGGACGCTGTGACATTTATTGTATTGCTTGTCACATTGAATGCTGAACGTATGGTGTACATAACACATCCATCCCTTCGATCCCTGGCTTCACCCTTGGGATATTTCCATGTGGACAATGAGGATTCACTAACGCATTAGGGTTTCATTGATCTATTATGGGAACATGGATATAAATTTTCATTGTTAATTTGTTGGGCGGTTCTTTTCGCTTACTAGTTCGATTTGTCCCTAGCTAGTGAACTTCGACGCTCTGGAGAATTGAGCGTGATTCAGTCCAGACTTCGGCGTAGTCCCTCGTTTCATTTGACAACATAGGTATGATAATTTCGGATGGTTTGAAATTCACGCTCTGTTCTTACCACTCAGTATGGGTTTTCCCTGTCTTGTTCAGATTTACGCTCATTGACTCGAGTACGAACTGAAGTTTTGTATTTTGATGGATAGTTTACCATCGTTTTGTCCCAGTTAATTCATGTCTGACAATTTGTTAAATTTTCTCTTTCAGAGAATTTGTTTTCTCCATTTCGACTGATTCGATTTGCTTGGTTTAAGTTCATATTTACTGTATTTCCTTACACGTATTCTCAGGAACGAGACTGAACGAATGCACTTATGGGTTTGGAGGGAGATTTACCCTCTACCTTACGCCTGTCTAAGGTTGCTTTGAGGTCATTCGCATGACGATAGAGGGATTTTACCCCTCTCGACCTGTGTAAGGAACAATTTCTATTTTTCGTTCACAAGAGTGCTAGCTCCTTTATTCTATTTGAATGCCCACCATCCAACTCGAATTTATTTATGTCATGGACCTATGTATATGACAGGTTAGTTGAAAGCTTGGAGGTTCTAGTGCACCAGGTAACTATTCATTCCTCATTTATCACTTTTGATAGCGTTCCTCTTCCTCGTCACGTTCTGTATCATATTCATGTTGTGGTTTGTCTCTTACAAGTATTTACGACCATTGCCTCACTTTCTCTTGAACCACGAGAGACGTGGCTTCCTTCAGCATTAACATTGACTCTTCTTGTCATTTACAGGTCAGTATTCACCGAACGCTGGTTAGAAGGAGACAGTTCTCCTCACATTTGTTCTAGAAATGTTTCTGACAGCTTAAAGATTTTATTGATACAGTTGTATAAGTGTGACTATTGTAATTTTTGAGTTCTGACACTGAATGTTCCCTTATATCAATTCCTGGAACATTATGATACGGTCCCCATGCCACAGTGGACTTGTAATGTTTGGATTTTTGTTGATATATATATATCTCTGTTGTTTCTTGATTTGCATAATATCGAGTATTATTATGTGTCTTCAACAGAAATCGCACTTTGCTCTTTTTAGCTTGGGTCCAACTTAATAAGTACTTATGGCATTGTTCTGCAACTACGTATACCCCACTTTTGTTGTATTTTATTATATTAATGCCTTCAGGCAATACATTTGTTAAACTGTACTCATGAACATGGTAATTATCTGAATGAATAGTTTAACTGTGCTTTTCCACAGTGTAAGTTTAGTTACAGGTAGTTTTATAAATCCACATTTTATTATATCGTTAGATTGATGATTTTACCTCGACCATTCTTACACTTAGAATGTTAGTCGTCAAAGGAATTTGTATATGTTTATCATACTACCCTGGTTTGTAGTTTTGATCATAACAGTTAACTAAGTCTCTTCAGTATTCTTGGAATAGTACAAAGTATTACTAGCTCTGCTCTTTACATTGGTTCAGTACTTAATTAAGTATTTTATAGTTAATTTGCAAATGATATTTGTCTACCTTTTTAGCATCATCTCTCGTCATGCTTCGTGAATACAGCTAAATATGCCCTGCTGTTGTGAAATCTGCCTGTTGATTGTTTATTTAACTTTCTTTCCCATATTAATTTTAGCCTCACAGTAAGAAAGGTTTATTGAAATAAGTATAAATGGGAAATCTCATGCTAACTAATAATTGCTTCCTTCTATTGTGGAATTAATTTCTTATATGCAGAAATAACTTGCTATTGTACTTCTGTTTATGTATGAATGATGTGTTGAGCTTGGAAGTCAATCTATATAATTTTTTTATGTCTCATTTAATGCACAGTTTAGATTTCAGTTCATCTATTTCTATTTTCAATTATGGTACAGGAACTCCCATATTTCTCTATCTTAATCATGTGCATAAATTTATACTAGTAGATCAGGAGCAGTTTAAATTTAAATTATCTGTGGAGGAATATGTATCCTTAGATTTAAACCGACCTCAGGTTAGAGTTTCTGTTGGATTCTTCTCTAAAGATTTCTTGTCTACAACTATACAGAATTATAAACGTGAATGCCTTATGATTAATTTTGTTAAATGTAGCAATAATAAATCTAACATACAAATCAAATATTATATGTAGCCAATTCATACCACAGGAAGTAAAAACACCAATAAATTTAGAGACATACCACTCTTGCAATTGACCAACCTCCCAACCTTAGAGTCCTTTTGCCTCCCAGAACTCACTCCTGAGCTGAGATCATCTCCTAGAACAGATCAACCTCTAATCTGTTTAGGAGTAGCTTATTTAAGCTATTGTTCCCCAAAGCATGTTTCTAATTCTGCGTCCAGAATCTCAGGATGCTTTTCTTCCTGTTTTCCTAGGCTTCCCATTTTAGGGATTCTTTAAAGCTGTTTTATGATTTTCCCAGCTTTTCCAACATTTTACCTCTTCCCAACTACTTTCCTCATCATTGGGGAATTTAGATTTTTCCTCAAAAATTTAAATTAGAAATAGTTTCTTTAAAGGATTTTTGAAAGATTGTAGGGAAATATTTGCCTTATCCATCCTCATGGATTGAGAAAGTGATCTCATAAATCTCATTTTGGTCAATCTGCACAAAATAATTTTATTCATTTCCTCAAATTAAATATTTAATTACATTCATAAAATACTTGTCCTTTGGGGTCCACTCCCCTTAGGATTAAAGTTCAAATGTCTAGTTTTAAATTTCAAAGACATAAACTAGGGGTGTTACATATTCCCCCTCTGAAAGCAAACACCGTCCTCGGTGTTGTTATTCATTTTTCAAACAAAAATGGATATCTTTCCATCATTTCAGCTTCTCTTTCCCAGGTAGCTTCTTTAGCAGTAAAGTGCTTCCACTGCACCTTTACTCTTGCTACCGTTCGGTTCCTCAATTCAATTTCTTCCCGCTCCAATATTCGAAACGGTTCTGGTAGAAAATCCCCTTCTGGTTCCACCCGTACAAAATTCCAATCAACTATGTGAGAAGCCTCATGGACATATCTTTTTAACAACGAAACATGAAACACATCATGAATTCTAACATGGGGTGGTAAGGCAAGCTTGTAAGCCACTGGTCCCACCCTTTCTAATACTTCAAAAGGACCACAATATCTAGGAGCCAGTTTTGCACAACTTCCAGCATAAAGTGTGTTCTTTTTGGGTTTAATACGTAAGTACACATGCTCTCCCACTTTAAATTCTCGTTGTACTCTCTTCTTATCAGCATAATTTTTCTGGCGATCTTGTGATGTCTTGATATTTATTTGTATCTATTTGAAAATTCCTTCCATCTCTTGTAAGGCATCTGGCCCCAACATCAATTTATCCTGTGGCTGGCTCCAGCTCAAGGGAGTACAACATTTTCTCCCATATAGTTCCTCAAACAGACTCATTTTGATGGAGGATTGGTAGATGGTATTATAGGAAAATTCAGCTAAATGCAAGTAATCTTCCCACTTTGATGGCCTATCCATCACATACATTCTCAGCATGTCTTCCAGAATTTGATTTGTTCTCTCCGTTTGACCATCTGTCTGAGGGTGGTAAGCAGTACTAAAATTCAACTTATTACCCATCCCTCCAAATAGCCCTTTCCAAAAAGCTTCTGTAAACTTAGCATCTCGGTCAGAAACAATCACCTTTGGAACCCCATGGAGCCTTACTACCTCCTTCAGGAACACATTCGCTACTTGAGCTGTCCCGAAGGTAGATTTCACTGGTATAAAATGTGCAGATTTTGTTAAAGTGTCTACTACCACCATCATTGAATCATGTTGGTATTTGGTTTTGGGTAATCCTGTTATGAAATCCATGGAAACTGTGTCCCATTTCCATTCTGCAATCGGAAAATGGTTTAAAATACTAGCAGGATGTTGATGCTCAACTTTGACTAGTTGACATTCCATGCATCTAGTTAAATATTCTGCTACATCTCTCTTCATTCCAGGCCAAAACAACTTCTTTTTCAAAGATGTTAACATTTTCTGATATCCTGGATGTCCTGCATATGGTTGTTTCTGATATTCATTTAGAATGTCTTTTTTCAAGGACTCCACATTTGGAATATATAATCTGTTCTTATAACATATCAGCCCTTTCTGGTTTTGAGTGAAATCAGTCTTCTCCTTCTTTAGTAGTTTCACCAGTAGTGTTTCATAATTTGGATCTTGGTTTGCTGACTTTTCCACCAAATCTTCTACATCGATCTGGGCACTACTTCCAATGCTCTTTATATTC
Organism: Pinus albicaulis; assembly: GCA_034641835.2. Taxonomy (NCBI): domain Eukaryota; kingdom Viridiplantae; phylum Streptophyta; class Pinopsida; order Pinales; family Pinaceae; genus Pinus; species Pinus albicaulis. Next base: position 306,330 of record JAXQQM020059959.1, read on the forward strand.
TGACAAGCATTTCTGCTCAATGCATCAGCAATTTTATTTTCTTTCCCCCTGATATGTTTTATGTCCATATCAAATTCACTTAGGAAAGACAACCATCTGGCCTGTCTAGCATTCAAATCAATTTGGGAAAGGAAATATTTAAGACTAATGTGATCAGTCATCAATGTAAATTTATTTCCAAGGAGATAGTGTCGCCACATTTTCAAAGCATGAATAACAGCAGCCAACTCTAAATCATAGGCGCTATATTTTTGTTCATGTATCTTCAGTTTCCTAGATTCATATGCAATAACTAAATTTTCCTGCAAAATAAATCCTCCCAACCCCTCTCTACAGGCATCCGTACATACCACAAATTCTTTATCAGGATCTGCAATCTTCAGTATAGGGGCTGTAGTAAGTTTTAGTTTTAATTGGTCAAAATTGTTCTGGCATTTTTCAGTCCACTCAAATTTGACACCCTTCCTTTGTAATGATGTTATGGGATGTGCTATGGCAGAAAATCTCTCCACAAATCTGCGATAATAGCCTACAATCCCCATGAATGATTTCACTGCTGAAACATCAATTGGTATAGGCCATTATTTAATAGCTTTTATCTTTTCAGGGTCAACAGCCAGCCCGTGTTCCGAAATAATATTACCCAAGTATTGGATCTTATCTTTATAAAATTCACATTTGCTGAACTTGGCATATAATTGGTTTTCCTTCAGAGTTTGCAACACTATCCTCAGTGTTCTTTATGTTCCTCCTCAATTTTTGAGTAGACTAAAATATCATCTATGAACACAAGGAAAAATTGATCCAAGTACTTATTTAACACACTGTTCATCAGGCACATAAATGTGGTAGGGGCATTTGTCAAACCAAAAGGTAGGACTACAAATTCGTAGTGACCATACCTGGTTCGAAAGGCTATTTTGTTGATGTCTTCTTCTTTAATTCTGAGCTGGTGATAACCAGTCCTTAAATCAATCTTCGAAAATACTGAATCTCCTCTCACTTGATCCAGGTGGATTAAATAGGTACAGGTACAAATGGCTTAAGTACAAGGCTCAGAAATCAAAGTGTTTGAAAATCCTTCGAACCAAGTTCAAGTTGTAGATCTCGAAATTTTGAATCCAACAGCGTAGACGGCACTCAATTCCGAGTTCGTATGAAGGAGTTAGGAGCAGTCAATATTCAGAGGTTGACTTGGTGATGTGGCAGACTAAGGAGGCAACAATTTTGCTGAAACTCGGCCACCGGATTCCGACCAACCTGGCCAGATTCCGGGCGAATTTGTGGGACCGTTAAAAGAACTCCTTCAGTCAAAATTTGAAGGTTCAAAAAACAACCATATTGTTTTAATAACAAATAAAACAAAAAAAATATATATTAAGGGTGGCGGGCCACCAACCCCGCCACCCCATACAAATCTGCATATATTAAAACAAACAAATGTTGTTGGGGGGCGAGTGGTCAACCCCGTCACCCCCGCGGTCTACCAACGACAACGACCATATATATATAATACGTGGTGCAGTTTATATGTGGGGCGGGCCACCCAACATGGGTCCGGCCCCCCACATCCACATCACATCAAACGGATATTTTAAAATACAAAACGGTTCAACGTTTATTTAAAAATGGAACGCGGTTAAAAAAACAATCGGCTTTTAATGGCGGGGTCGGGATTTGACCACCCGACCTCTGCCCAAACAAATCGGATCACCAACCAATTCAGCTACGGAGTGCCTTGCGACTGCCGCCCACGTTTTATTATTTAAACCTTCATTCATTTGTGCGCCCAAGGACAGACGGGAGTGGGCACGGAAAACGAGGTAGTGGAACCTTGAGCAGTGTGCAGAGGGGGCGGAACAATGATCTGAGCCACTTTTCCAGAGGGGCCAGATTTTCACTTTGTCCGATTGGGGCAAGTTTTATATGGATTCAGCACTACTCGACGCCACAAATCCAACGGTGCTGCCCATTTTTTCAGCAGAGGTCTGCAATTTTCGGCCATTTCCAGATTGGGCAGGTATAAGGGTGTAATTCCTCATTTTGTACTTGTACTTTCATTTTTCCATTTAATGAAAGCAGGGCCTCCCCATTATTAGAGCAGGGCCCGGAGATGTTGTCCCTCCTGGACGAACTCCGATATAAACTCTTGTGTCTTCGTGCGTGATGTTAATTGCTTCTCTCTTTTCCGCTTATGCCTTTTAAATTTTCTTGTTTAAAAGCTACAATTTTCACATGTTAATTCTTTTATACATCTCAAACAAAAGATTTTGGATCAAGTGGTATTGGAGCGGGTGTTTGTAGATGTGAATTACATGTTTGTATGCTAACAAGAAGCAGGCTAAGAAGAGGCGAAGGGACGCTACAGGCTTTTGATCCTGAAGTAGGACGTGCACGTCAGAGAAGGAACATGGGAGACGAAGATCGGAATGAAGAGGAGCTCAATTTCCACAAAACTTTCTATACCATGGCAGATCGAGTAGAGAGATTATTCTCTAGACTTGAAAGGTTAGAGAAAACAGGAGATCATTCTTTAGAAGGGCAAGGTTCAGCGCATGGAGATGGTGGAGGAAATCCACCCCCTTCAGGAAATGAAAGTCCTTCCTCCTCTTCTAACCATCATAATAAAAATTCTGGAAATGCATCTAACAAGCCTTTCTTTCAGTTAGATGTTAAGTTTGATCTACCAGTATATAATGGTGAAAGTAATGCTGAGAAGCTTAACAATTGGATTAGGCAGCTTGAACTCTATTGCAGGATCCAACAGATTATGGAGGACGAGGCGAAAATCCAATTGGCTTCTCTTTGATTGAGTGGCACAGCTCTCATCTGGTCGGAGAGCAAAATTCGAAGCAGCAGTAACTTGGGTAACCTTCTTTCTTCCTGGTCAGATTTTATTACTGCAATTAAAAATCAATTCTATCCCTTAGGTTACAAGAAGAAATCCTTATTGGAGTGGCAGTACCTAAGGCAAGGTAAAGGACAAAATGTGCAAACCTTTACTGAAGAATTTCGAAAACAGGCATTAAGTTTGGGCATCTCTTTAGATTCTCCTGAAGTTGTAACTAAGTACATTGGTTCATTGCATAGTTACATTAGACATTCATTGTTAATGTTTGAACCTACTACCATTGACTCAGCCAGTGTGAAGGCCATTCATCTTGAGAACAGGGGCAGAAATGATAAGGACGATCATTCAAAGAAACCACCTTCCAAACCTTCAAATGGAAAATTCAAAGGGAAAGGAAAGGGAAAGGAAAAGAAGACGGCATCAACAAAGAAGGATGAAGGAGAAAAGCCTTATTGCACTCACTGCAAAAAGGAAGGCCATGACGATGATCATTGTTGGAAACTATATCCAGAAAAGAAGCCGAAGAGATATGGAGGAAAGGGTAAGCAGAAGACGGTAGCAACCGCACAGCAGGACCTTGGATCCGACTCAGGCAATGAGGCATTGATCACAGCAGCAGGGACAAAAGGTACTCATTCTCTTCATGATTCTGAATCACATGAAAGCACTAGTTCATCAAATGAGCCTCTTTCTAATGAACTTAAGAGAATTGAGTTGTTTCATATTAGAGTTGTTATAAACCATGCAAAAGTAGAAACTCTATTTGATTCAGGCTCTCAAGCAAACCTTATTTCATAATCCTTGGTTAAAAAGTTAGGCTTAGAAGTTAAGCCTCATCCAAAACCTTATCCACTTGGATGGATACATGATAAAGTAAAACTAAATGTAACCAAGCAGTGTAAGGTAAAATTTGTTATTGCTTCTAAGCTGGTAGATGAAGTAGAATTGGATGTAATACCATTGGATATCTGTGGCATTGTGTTGGGGAGTCCCTATCTCTATGATAGGAAAGCAGTTTTCTTTCGCCATGAAAATAAATACCAAATCACTAAAGATGGGGTAGAATACATTGTAAGAGCTCATCAAACCAAAGTCAGTGCCAGCCTTGTAAGTGCAGGACAGATGAAGAGACTGGTAAATTCCAGCAAGGGGTGTTTGCTCATGGTTGTGAGAACAAAGGATGAAGAAATAACCGATGCTTTCCGAGGATCTGATCCGGCTCATAAACAGGAATTATGTGATGTTATTTCTAACTATGATGAGTTGTTTCAGGAACCCAAAGGTTTGCCTCCAAAACGAGGGATCCAACATGAGATCCATTTGCAACATGATGCTCCATTACCAAACATTGGTATGTACAGGATGTCATCCATCGAAATGGAGGAAATCAAAAAGAAGGTACAGGAACTGTTGAACCAAGGGGTCATTCGGCCAAGTACTTCTCCTTGTGGCTCGCCGATCATGTTAGTGCCCAAGAAAGATGGCACATGGAGGATGTGCGTGGATTATCGGGCACTAAACAAAATCATGGTGAAAAATCGATACCCTCTCCCTCGCATTGATGATTTATTAGATCAATTAAAAAATGTTGTTTATTTCACCAAATTGGATTTGCGTAGTGGTTATCACCAGGTCAGAATTGCAGAGCAGGATGTGTGGAAAACCGCCTTCAAGACCAAACAGGGGTTGTTCGAATGGATGGTGATGCCATTCGGACTTTGCAATGCTCCAGCCACATTCATGAGGGTCATGAATGATCTTTTTAGGCCTTTCATTGATGAGTTTGTCCTTTTATATTTAGATGATATTCTTGTATTTAGTAGGACTTGGGAGGAACATGTATGCCATGTAATCAAAGTGCTTGATGTTTTAAAGAAAGAACAATTGTATGTAAAGTTGTCAAAGTGTGAGTTTGGGAAAACCTCTTTGGTTTACCTTGGTCATATTTTCGGTAATGGTCAATTAAAAATAGACCCCTCAAAAGTCGAGGTGATTGTAAATTGGCCTAAGCCTACCAATGTAACAGAGGTCCGTAGTTTTTTAGGTGTAGTACAGTACTGGAGGAGGTTCATTGCCAACTTCTCCGCTATTGCATCACCCTTACACACTCTGACAAGTATCAAACAAGCCTTTCAGTGGGGAGGAAAATAGCAGAAGGCCTTCGAAGCACTGAAAGAGAAAATCAGCACCGCACCAGTCCTAGCTTTACCTGATCTCCAGCAGCCTTTTGAGATCGAAACCGATGCCAGTGGGTATGCCATGGGAGCTGTACTTTTGCAGCAGAAGAAGCCGATTTGTTACCATTCGGAGAAGTTCTCCCAGGCTCTAATAAATTACCCCACTTACGACAAGGAATTGTATGCTTTGGTCCAAAGTGTGAAAAAGTGGAAACACTACCTGATCGGAAAGGAGACCATCATCCATACAGACCATCAGCCCTTGCAGTACCTTCAGTCACAGACCAAGCTACAACAATCTCGTCATTTCAGGTGGATGGGGTTCCTACAACAATTTCATCTGGTAATAAAGTATAAGAAGGGCACTAGTAACAAAGTAGCAGACATGCTCTCTCGCCCTCCTATCGCTGCTTCTATTATTTTGCATAATGTGTCATTGTCTTCTGAAAGTTATGTTGAACAGTACACTAACAATGATGACTTCAAAGAAGTTTATGCAAAACTAACTCATGGTTCACAGGTGGACAACTATCATTTGCAGGGGAAGCTGTTGTATCACCTTGGTAAATTGTGCATACCCACAGCAGAAAGGGTACATGTAATTCGAGAGGCGCATACCTCTCTTGTGTCTGGTCACTTTGGTGTCGAAAAAACCTTATGTCATTTGCAAAGGTTTTGCTTTTGGCCCCATATGAAAAACATTGTAACCCGTTTCGTAACGAGATTTGTGATGTGTTCTGTTTCAAAACCCTCTAATAGAAAACTCGGGCTCTACAAACCACTCCCTATTCCGGGTTGTCCATGGGAAAGTGTGTCGATGGATTTTGTAGGAGGTTTGCCTATGTCAAGAAAGGGTCACGACTATTTGTATGTTGTCGTCGACCGCTTTAGCAAAATGTGCATATTGATGCCTTGTAAAAAGCAGGTCACTGCTGAGCAGACTGCTTGTCTTTTCTTTCAGTATGTTTGGGTCCACTTTGGGTTGCCCACGTCGATTGTGTCAGATCGAGCCTCTCGTTTCCTTGGAGAGTTTTGGACCAGCTTGTGGCGCATGATGGATACCAAGTTGAAGAGAAGCACGGCATTCCATCCACAAACCGACGGATAGACAGAGGTCGTTAATCGTACCATGGTACACTTGTTGTGGGGCTATTGCAACAAACATCCCAAGTTGTGGGATGAACACCTTCCATATGTGTAGCACGCTTACAACCGAGCAGTGCATTCTTCTACGCAGCGCTCACCTTTTGAGACATGCTTTGGCTGCTTACCAAAGGACCCTTTCGACATGATCTATGGAAGGGATGAAGATGCCAGTGGGCGTGATGACAGGGATAAAGCACAACGGTTCATTCAGCAGATTCAGACGATTCACCAAGTAGTACAAGAGCAGTTGGAGAAGAGTCAGGCCCGATATAAGGCCCGACATGATAAGCACCGAGTTGACCATCAATTTCAAGTTGGCGACAAAGTGTGGTTCCACATCAGCAAGGATCGAATGAAGGGAGAAGGTAAGAAATTGCGACCAATCCGGTATGGTCCCTTTACCATATTGGAGAAGATTGGGAATAATGCTTTCTGAATCGACTTGCCGGTATACATGCAGATGTACTCAGTTGTGAATGTTCAAAATATAAAACTTTATGAACCCCCATTGATTATGGACACTGAGGAGGTAGGATCAGTTCCTACAGTGGATGACTTTGCACCAGAATATCTTGATGAACTGCTAGAGGACATCATTCTCGATCGAAGGACCAGGACTTCGCGACGAGGAGATGTGGAGTATCTCCGTGTTGGTTTCAAAGGGATGCACCCAAGTAAAGCCAAATGGCTTGAAAAAGAGAAGGTGAGGGAGCAATTCCCTCACTTGCCTGTTGATTGATGAGGCTTTTGGGGTCCAAAAGCTCTTTAGTGGGAAGGAATGATCCAGGTGGATTAAATAGGTACAGGTACAAATGGCTTAAGTACGTGGGGAGGAATGATCCAGGTGGATTAAATAGGTACAGGTACAAATGGCTTAAGTAAAAGGCTCAGAAATAAAAGTGTTCGAAAATCCTTCGAACCAAGTTCAAGTTGTAGATCTCGAAATTCTGAATCCAACGGCGTAGACGACACTCAATTTCGAGTTCGTATGAAGGAGTTAGGAGCAGTCAAAGTTCAGAGGTTGACTTGGTGATGTGGCAGACTAAGGAGGCAACAATTTTGCTGAAACTCGGCCACCGGATTCCAACCAACCTGGCCAGATTTCGGGTGAATTTTTGGGACCGTTAAAAGCACTCCTTCGGTCAAAATTCGAAGATTCAAAAACCAACCATATTGTTTTAATAACAAATAAAACAAAAAATATATATATTAAGGGTGGTGGGCCACCAACCCCGCCACCCCATACAAATCTGCATATATTAAAACAAACAAATGTTGTTGGGGGGCGGGTGGTCAACCCCGCCACCCCCACGGTCTACCAACGGCAACGACCATATATATATAATACATGGCGCAGTTTATATGTGGGGCGGGCCGCCCAACATGGGTCCGACCCCCCACATCCACATCACATCAAACAGATATTTTAAAATACAAAACGGTTCAACGTTTATTTAAAAATGGAACCTGGTTTAAAAAACAATCGGCTTTTAATGGCGGGGTCAGGATTTGACCACCCGACCTCCGCCCAAACAAATCGGATCACCAACCAATTCAGCTACGGAGCGCCTTGTGACTGCCGCCCACGTTTTATTATTTAAACCTTCATTCATTTGTGCGCCCAAGGACAGACGGGAGCGGGCATGGAAAACGAGGTAGTGGAACCTTGAGCAGTGTGCAGAGGGGGCGGAACCATGATCTGAGCCATTTTTCCAGAGGGGCCAGATTTTCACTTTGTCCGATTGGGGCAAATTTTATATGGATTCAACACTACTCGACGCCACAAATCCAACGGTGCTGCCCATTTTTTCAGTAGAGGTCTGCAATTTTTGGCCATTTCCAGATTGGGCAGGTATAAGGGTGTAATTCCTCATTTTGTACTTGTACTTTCATTTTTCCATTTAATGAAGGCAGGGCCTCCCCACTATTAGAGCAGGGCCCGGAGACGTAGTCCCTCCTGGACGAACTCCGATATCAACTCTTGTGTCTTCGTGCATGATGTTAATTGCTTCTCTCTTTTTCCGCTTATGCCTTTTAAAGTTTCTTGTTTAAAAGCTACAATTTTCACATGTTAATTCTTTTATACATCTCAAAAAAAATATTTTGGATCATCACTTGATAAAAAATATCATCAATTCTAGGCAAAGGGTATCTATTTTTAATTGTCAACTTATTCAATTGACGATAATCAATGCACATCCGAAAGGTTCCATCTTTCTTTTTCATGAACAGCACCGGTGCTCCCCAAGGAGACACGCTCAGTCTAATATAACCTTTATCTAACAGTTCTTGCAATTGCATTTTTCGTTCCATAAGTTCAGGGGGACTCATTCGATACGGGGCTCGGGAAACAGGTACTGCTCCCGGCACCAGATCGATTGAAAATTCAATCTCTCTTTTGGGAGGAAGATGAGGGATCTCATCTAGAAAGACTTCCTTAAACTCTCTTACTACTGGCACAGCATCCAACAATATTTCTTCAGGTTTCTGTTCTATTTCTTCCACATGTACTGGATAAAATTGGTATCCTTTTCTAGCTGTTCATTTTAATTGCAGTGCTAATATTTGTCTTACAGAGATAGGTTTTTGTTTTCCCCTAACAACAAAAGGGTTCCCTTCATCATCTACACAATGTAGAGTCTTATCCCAACAGTTCATCATGGCTTTCTTCTTTTCCAGCCAGTCCATTCCTATCAGCAAATCATATGAACGTAAGGGCAGAATGTTCAAATTTACTTCTGTTTGAAAATCATTTAATTTTATTTTTGTTCAGGGCAATTTGTGTGTTACCTTCCTCTTGGTTCCAGCGGCCAGCTGAACCAACCATAACTGCTAAAATTTTTCAGGTTTAAGATTACATTTTTATACAATTGTTGGACTAATGTAACTTAAAGAAGCACCTGTGTCAATCAGAACTGTAACAGATTGGTCAGAAATCTTACCCTCCATTTCAACCATGGTAGCTTGAAGTTCTGCTTGTCGATTTTCCAAGGCTGCACTGATAGTTGGTATATTTCTGGCTATGTCATTTACTGTGGTGGCTTCTCGATCCCTCATAATCATCTGAATGTTTCAATGGGGAAAATCTCTCAATAGATGGGGTTCTCCACATCCCCAACATTTCAGGGGTTCTCTCATTTTCACTGTGCCCCCTTTCTTATTGTCTCCATCTATTTTTTTTCAGGCCACTTGGGACTGAGCAATTTGACTTTCTTTGGGTTTATTAAACTTTTTTCGCTGATGATCTCTGCCAAAATTCTTCAAATAGGCTGGTTTCTGTTTCTTCCCTTTGAATTCACTCTTATTTACCCAGATTTTCCCATGTTCAGTTTTTCTTTTGAACTGTTGGTAGCACAATCTAGCTTTTATAACGGCTTTGTCCATTTTTTTTGGGTTATCAAACTCAATTTTCTCTTTGTACACAGTAGGCAAACAATTCAGAAACCTTTGTACCTTTTCATTTTCTTCCCTTATGTGTGGTACATATCTCAACAGATTTGTAAACTTAGTAACAAACTCATCAATAGTGAGCTATCCTAGTCTAAGTTCGTGAAATTCCTTGGCTTTATCATCATAGTAACGTTCATTTAGGTAGCGGTTTTTGAACTTAACCCAGAAATCTTCCCAGGTAACTGTCTTTTCATCAATGGAATGCACCATTTTTGTCTCCTCCCACCACAAGGTAGCCTTACCTTGTAGCTGGTAAAAAACTAATCTGGCCTTCAGATTTCTTTCATATTCATAGACCTGGAAGTACTTAATCATGTTCAGAAACCAGGCTTCAGCATCTTCCTCCTTCTCCCCATCATAGGAGGGAGGTTTGATCTTTTGGAATTCCCCCTGTAATTCCTTTTTGTGCTTATATTGATGCTTAACAGCATCCTCATCCTCAGACTCATCAGTCTTCCTCTTTCTGGAACCTTCGCCTTCTTGGCTGTTCCGCGAAGTTAATTATCTGATGAGCTTTTCCTGCTCCTCACTAGCTAATGACAATCTGTCATTTTGGCTTTTTATCTCAGCCAATTCTTGTTGCAACCTCCGCAACATAGCCATCATGGGCGCATTGGGATCTGGTGCATTATCCTCATCACACAGATCAACATAAATTTCGTCACCTTCTGCCATTCCAACACCATTGTATACTACACAATACACATTAGTAAAAATAAAAATATATATATATATATATTTTCCACAGAAATCAATTTATACCGTGGACACACAGCCACAGTGAGCACAATGTCACCAGCCCAGTTTTATAACTTGGGCTCTGATACCATTTGTCACACCTCCCCTTTACCTTCCCAATTTTTTTTTCCAAGCATTCATCTTTTCAATTATAATTATAGCAAGATACTATACTATAATTATGTTGGTTTATTCAAATCATAATTGTTTGCCCAATTAAGATTTATTTCCATATCTCAACTATATCCAACCCAATTGGATATAACAATATTAGTATTACCAAACATAATTATATTTAAAATACAAACATAATGGATTTGTTTATCCCAATCCCACTTTTATGTCTCACCCTTGTTTGTATAGTAATGACCCTTTGATCATTCAATATATTGTTATAGTTTGGTAGACAGATGAAGGATCGATTCAATTTCACATGTTAACCATATCGTTATATTTCGATAGGCCCATGTGGGACAATTTAGATTACACCTGTTCACCACTCGTTTATAAAGTATGACCCTTAGTTGGATTTAATTTACCCACGTTGCTATCTATGCGTACATGGCACTCATGGCCATTTATTGACTTCTCGTCAACATTTATATCAATATTGGAATCATTTATTTTGGCCTCCACGTAATACGAATTGGTAATTTGACTCAACGGAATTGAGACATGAAGCTAGTTTTCCACGTAAGCCTATATATGATTTTCAGTCTCGTCGTATGGTTTGGAATGGGTCTCATTCCATTTGCGGTCACATGAGTTTTCTCCACGTAACTCTGGAACTCACCACGCCAGCCTACCCTGGTGCAAAGGCAATCTCTATGGCACGGCCAGGACGCTGTGACATTTATTGTATTGCTTGTGACATTGAATGTTGAACGTATGGTGTACATAACACATCCAACCCTTCGATCCGTGGTTTCACCCTTGGGATCTTGCCATGTGGACGACGAGGATTCACCGACGCATTAGGGTTTCATTGATCTATTATGGGAACATGGATATAAATTTTCATTGTTAATTTGCTGGGCAGTTCTTTTCCCTTACCGCTTGTTCGATTTGTCCCTGGCTAGTGAACTTCGACGCTCTGGAGAATTGAGCATGATTCAGTCCAGAATTCGGTGTAGTCCCTCGTTTCATTTGACAACGTAGGTATGATAATTCCGGATGGTTTGAAATTCACGCTCTGTTCTTACCACTCAATATGGGTTTTCCCTGTCTTGTTCAGAGTTACGCTCATTGACTCGAGTAGGGACTAAAGTTTTGTATTTCGATGGATAGTTTACCATCGTTTTGTCCCAGTTAATACATGTCTGACAATTTGTTAAATTTTCTCTTTCAGAGAATTTGTTTTCTCCATTTTGACTGATTCGATTTGCTTGGTTTAAGTTCATATTTACTGTATTTCCTTACACGTATTCTCAGGAACGAGACTGAACGAATGTGCTTATGGGTTTGGAGGGAGATTTACCCTCTACCTTACGCCCGTATAAGGTTTCTCCGAGGTCATTCGCATGACGATAGAGGGATTTTACCACTCTCGACCTTCTGTTCGCTCCTTTCCTCGACCTGTGTAAGGAAAAATTTCTATTTTTCATTCACAAGAGTGCTAGCTCCTTTATTCTAGTTGAACGCCCACCATCCAACTCAGGCTTATTTATGTCATGGCGCTATGTATATGAAAGGTTAGTTGAAAGCTTGGAGGTTCTAGCGCACCAGGTAACTGTTCATTCCTCATTTATCACTTTTGATAGCGTTACTCTTCCTCGTCATGTTCTGTATCGTATTCATGTTGTGGTTTGTCTCTTACAGGTATTTACGACCAACGCCTCACTTTCTCTTGAACCACGAGAGACGTGGCTTCCTTCAGCATTAACATTGACTCCTCTTGTCATTTATAGGTTGGTATTCACCGAACGCTGGTTAGAAGGAGACAATTCTCCTCGCATTTTTTCTAGAAATGTTTTCGACAGCTTAAAATTTTTATTGATACAGTTGTATAAGTGTGACTATTGTAATTTTTGAGTTCCGACACTGAATGTTCCCTTATATCAATTCCTGGAACATTATGATATGGTCCCCATGCCATAGTGGACTTGTAATGTTTGGATTTTTATTTATATATATATCTCTGTCGTTTCTTGATTTGCATAATATCGAGTATTATTATGTGTCTTCAACAGAAATCGCACTTTTCTCTTTTTAGCTTGGGTCCAGCTTAATAAGTACTTATGGCATTGTTCTACAACTACGTATACCCCACTTTTGTTGTATTTTATTATATTAATGCCTTCAGGCAATACATTTGTTAAACTATACTCATGAACATGGTAATTATCTGAATGAATAATTTAACTGTGCTTTTCCACAGTGTAGGTTTAGTTACGGGTAGTTTTATAAATCCACATTTTATTATATCATTAGATTGATGATTCTACCTCAACCATTCTTACACTCAAAATTTTAGTCGTCAAAGGCATTTGTATATGTTTATCATACTACCCTAGTTTGTAGTTTTGATCATAACAGTTAACTAAGTCTCTTCAGTATTCTTGGAATAGTACAAAGTATTACCAGCTCTGCTCTTTACAGTGGTTCAGTACTTAATTAAGTATTTTATATTTAATTTTCAAATGATATTTGTCTACGTTTTTAGCATCATCTCTCGTCATGCTTCGTGAATACAGCTAAATATGCCCTGCTGTTGTGAAATTTGCCTGTTGATTATTTATTTAACTTTCTTTCCCATATTGATTTTAGCCTCACAGTAAGAAAGGTTTATTGAAATAAGTATAAATGGGAAATATCATGCTAACTGATAATTGCTTCCTTCTATTGTGGAATCAATTTCTTATACGTAGAAATAACTTTCTATTGTACTTCTGTTTATGTATGAATGATGTGCTGACACTGGAAGTCAGTCTGTATAATTTTTTTCTGTCTCATTTAGTGCACAGTTCAGATTTCAGTTCATCTATTGCTATTTTCAATTATGGTACAGGAACTCCCATATTTCTCTATCCTAATCATGTGCATAAATTTATACTAGTAGATTAGGAGCAGTTTAAAGTTAAATTATATGTGGAGGAATATGTATCCTCAGATTTAAACCGACCTCGGGTTAGAGTTTCTGTTGGATTCTACTCTACAGATTTCTTGTCTACAACTATACAGAATTATAAAGGTGAATGCCTTATGATTAATTCTGTTAAATGTAGCACTAATAAATCTAACATACAAATCAACTATTATATGTAGCCAATTCATACCAGAGGAAGTAAAAACACCAACAAATTTAGAGACATACCAATCTTGCAATTGACCATCTTCCCAACCTTAGAGTCCTTGTGTCTCCCAGAACTCACCCCCGAGTTGAGATCATCTCCTAAAACAGATCAATCTCTAATATGTTTAGGAGCAGCTTATTTAAGCTATTGTTCCCCAAAGCATGTTTCTAATTCTGCGTCCAGAATCTCAGGATGCTTTTCTTCCTGTTTGCCTAGGCTTCCCATTTTAGTGATTCTTTAAAGTTGTTTTATGCTTTTCCTAGATTTTCCATCTTTTTACCTCTTCCCAACTACTTTCCTCATCATTGGGGAATTTATATTTTTCCTCAAAAATATAAATTAGAAATAATTTCTTTCAAGGATTTTTGAAATATTGTGGGGAAATATTTGCCTTATCCATCCTCATGGATTTAGCAAGTGATATCATAAATCTCATTTTGGTCAATCTGCACAAAATCATTTTATTCATTTCCTCAAATTAAATATTTAATTACATTCATAAAATACTTGTCCTTTGGGGTCCACTCCCCTTAAGATTAAAGTTCAAATGTCTAGTTTTAAATTTCAAACACATAAACTAGGGGTGTTACACATAATTATTTCTGTTTACACTTTATTTCAGAATAAAATGTACAGTTTGGTTATATAATAATATAGGAGAATAATTAATGAAATATCAGTTCATGTGAGATACTTAAACTTAGATCTAAACCTTGTCCTAGGTTTAGAAATTCTGAGTGTTGGTTCTCTACAATGTTATGTATGTACAACATTATGGACAAACTATTTTATTATAGTTAGCTCTGTTCAATGTATAGACCGTTCAATTTAAAATGTAACTCACATCAATAATATAGTCTAGAGGCATGTCGAGATTCAGAAATTCATATAAATATATCTAAATTTAACCACTTAAGGTAGACTAGGTTCCACCCAACCTTAGATCGCTTTCTCCATAGATTACCCCCGAGCAGAGATCCTTTTCTCATGCAATAGACAACCCTTTGTCTATCTTGAATCGACTTATTTAATCTTGCTTTCCCCCAGCCTATTTCCCCTAACTGTGTCCAGTTAAATCATGATGTTTCTTTCCTCTGTCCCTAGGCTTTCCCTTTGTTTCTTCGCCAAAGGTACTTTAAAGCTAGATTTTCTATTTTCTAGCTTTATTCTACCTCTTCCTAGTAATTTCCTCTTTATGAGGGCAAGTTTTATAATTTTATCTCCAATCTAAATCTAGTATTTAATTTATTTCTTCCAAGTATTTTTGGAATACTAGGAAAGTCTTACAACCTTATCCATCCTCATGGATTTGGTTTCACAATCTCTGATCATAATCTAGTCTTTAAACATTAATTTCCATTTTATTTTATTACTTAAAATAATAAAATAAATCCACACAATTGTTTTCTGTTGGGGTCCACTATACCCTTTTGAACTTGTTCAAATATCTAATAAAATAATAGAAAACTGGGGATACTACACTTTTCCAAAATATTGTTGGAAACAAGAGGTAGAGGAATAGAGTCATGGGTGAATAAGTCGTCCATCACCTTCTTTATAATCTGAGACTTAGAAGCCACCACGTCCTCCACTTGGAATATTTTTCCATCACAGCTCATCAATCTAACCATACCTGTATTATTACTATGACTGGATTCCATTTTCAAAGTACGAGTAGACACTATGTAGAAACAATGAAATGGAGAAAAGGACTAATGATGGTGCTTGCTGCAGATAGTGTGCTCTTGGAACTTTTTGTTTGAACAAAATGAAAAGCAGAGAGATTCTCTTCGACTTCCTCTTTAACGGTGATAGTGCATAATCTAATCCCCACGTTCATATTAATAGAACAAAATTCTTGCACACAACAAATTTTAGGAGTGCTGACGGATACTTGATTTTGATAATTTTGTAGTCAAAATTGAAGAGAATTTGTTGGGAACCTTCCAACAATGTTAATTCATTTCATACATTTTTTTAATTAATTACATAATTACCTTGGAGATAATTTTTTATTTTTTGTTTGTAAATACTATTAAAATTTATTAAAATAATATTTCACATAAATTAAATGTTTATTATTCTCTTAATAATTATTAATAATTTAATTGAAATTAAAAAAATCATATTCGAAATAGATATACTTATAAACATAATTATCTTATTTATATAAATAATATTCAATTTCTCAAATTACTGTAACAAACTAATTTATCATGATGATGATTAACTTATACTAAGACTGATGGGCTCTATGGACCTAGGAAGAAGAAGAATCAAATTGTAATACTTGATAATATTACTTATATGGTCAAAAATAAGGGAAAGAAGCTCACCAATATTACTATAGATGAGATGACTTAATGATTCAACAAGATTGGAAGTATGACACATGCTAGGGAAATGATAAAGGATATGGGTAGTGGTGGGAAAATCTAAAAGATGGTTTTTTCATCCTCCATTGCAAAGGTAACAAATTCTATCATCCTAGGGAGTGTTGGGAATAGAGAACACTACCTTTTCACTAGGAACATAATAAGAATTAGTTCTAATTTTAGCCATGTTCATCATTTTCTTTGAGGAGGTCAAGGGTGGGGTTGATCACCTTCTTATAATATCTAACCTTCCTTTTAACCTCCAATTACTTATCATCCCATACCTTATCCTTAAATATTTAGGTGATAGTATATTTGAAAATATCCTTGCTTATGAGGATGATGTCCTAATTTATCCTGCAATGGTTGAGCCAATACTACACATCCTTATGTCACCCAAGCTTCAGGCAAAGGTGGGGTTCTCACTACAATTAGAAGAAAATTTAGGAAGCCTCTTGGATTCCACGTTGTAAAGCTTCTTCTTCTACATTATATACTTAAACATAGTGCTTTCAATAGTGGAGAGACCAACTTCAATGAGGAGGATAGCATAAGGGGTATTTCCCTTCATCTTCAGATTGTGCATAATGAATTTCTTTGGAATCATCTCAATTTTTCTTCATTACTCTTTGGATATAATCCAACCAGAGAGTTCACAACCTTATAATAAAACATGGGTGGCAAGGGTCTCAAAGAGGAACTGTGTTTTACTCCAAATACAATGATCAACATCCTCACAATTTTTTTCAAGATCATAATAATATTTTCAGCCTCTAATAATTCTTTTCTCAATGTTTTGATTCTATTTGAGCTTAATGTAATGTAAATGCACTAATATTTATAAGAAGAGTCGAAGAGATGTTCTCCAATTGTTATCATAGAAAATTTTTCCATGGGTGTTCACTAATAGTATTCTAATTTTATAATATTATTTTTGAAGTCAATATTCCCTAATCGATGGGTATAGTTCACTCTTCAACATATTTCCAATGATTAGTCATATGTCCCATGGTGGGTTCACCTACTTAAGATATTCCATTCAATTGACTATTTCTGTGCCCCATTTTGAATTTTAAGAAGGGAGATATGGCACTTAGAATAAACCCTCCAATTGAGACAAGAAGACATTCTATTTCAAGTCTCCTCTAAATAGCTAAATTAAATAAATAAAATACACTTGAAAGGGGAATGAATTTGTGAGTAAATAAATAAATAAAATTATAACTTTGTCAATAAATAATGAACCTTTAGATTTTTTTTAAGGATTTAGATTATCAATTAAATGTAGAATACTTAAAAATAGTATCATAGTTTTACAACTCTCTATTTCCATCAATAAATTATTTATTAATATTTTTCTATGATAAAAATCAAAATTTCAGGATAAAAAAATCATTGGAAAAAATATAGTGAATTCCAACTATGCACTAGAGACTTATTTTGCCAAATATTGTTCTTCATGTATTACAAAAACAAGATAGTCTAATAATTTATTTAAAAATAGTTCACATTATACTAGCAAAGAAAACCATTGCTTAGTATGGGGCAAATGATAATTCAAACATTACCTGATATAGATAGACTATGGTTTTACACTATGTGATTGCGTAGGAAAAATAACTATGGTTGTTGACATTATAATTTGAAGCTAGCACTCTTCTTAAGAGTGGTTCATATTAACTATAAAGTGTAGTATGTAGGTTTGATAGAAAGGTAGGTATAAAAGTGAATTTATATATAATAGATTATCAACTCTATAACCATAAACCATGTCCAATGTGAAATCATGCCCTTGGTTATGGGAGGTCATATTCATGTTAAATTCATGATGATGTGACTTATGCCAAGTTAGAAAAATAAGTAATATTATTCTAATTTTATAACACTATTGTTCAGGAAGTCAATATTCCCTAATGGATGGATATATTTCACTCTTCAACATGTTTGAAATGATTAGTCATATGTCCCATGGTGGGTTCACCTACATAATATATTCCATTCAGTTGACTACTTCCATGCCCATTTTGAATTTGAATAAGGGACATTTTCTGTTCTAAATAAACCTTCTAATTGAGACAGGAATACATCATATTTCAAGTCTTCATTAAAGAGAGATATTTGCACATCAAATTGATGAACTTTCTATCCATTCAATGTTACCAATAAAAATAAAGTGTATTTGATGTTCCATTTTTATTTTTGGATAAAAATAGTTAGCGTAATCAATGGATTTATTATATGAAAATCCATTTTCCATGATCCTTACTTTGTGGTTGTTAAATGAACTGTTTGACTTGTAATTTATCTTCATGAGAGAATCATACAGTCAACATTTTTTTCCACATTGAATGAATGTTTTAGGTATATAAGATCAAATAAATGCACTTCCTTTTGGATGGTTTCATTTAATTTTCCGATAAAGAGGTATACCCAATTATCATCTAGAATGTTCTTTAGACTTAGATTTTTTTTTTTTAAATTTTTCAACATGATTTTTAATTATAACCTTGTTAATAAATTATCACTAAGTTGATTAAGTTTCTTTTGTAATTGGGAAACAATATCATCTACATCTTCATTTCTACATGACCCATGGAGGAGACTTCTATAAGTGTAATTCATGAAGTTAATTCTAGATCTTTCTTTAAAGGTTTTGGAAAAAATAATAATACTAACACTCATCATTCATACAAATTTTTCTCACTTACAAAACCTGATCCTCTAATCAAAGTTTACAAAACTTTAAAGACTTAATTTCAATATGTCTAGATGCTTAACTTTATCATGATATATCTCTGATATTTGATCCTTCTTGAATCTCAAACATTGGCTTGTAAAACTATGATATGTATTCGAGAGAAAGTTATGGTATATTTTTACCTCTTAGAAAAATTAAACTTGTAAATCACACCACATGTTCAATTCTTTATATATGATTTTATTATTTTTACCTAAGGTTATTTGACTTGGTTCTCGGTATATTTGAAAATTTCATAATATTATGTATCCCAAAAGAAAAGTTATAAAATATGTACCAAAACCATTCATTAGAAACTAATTTCCAGTAGTTAGATATCCAATATTATAATGGGCAGGAATATAATCTATTTTAAAATAATTTCAAGACTATTAAAAAACCCTAGCTTTAATGGCATATATCTCCAAAAGTATAGAGAACCCAAATATAATTTTTTTTTCCAAACATACTTTAAGATTTATTATAGATATGATAAAAATATAAAAATATAAAGCATCTTTAAAAATAATTATATTGAAAAATCCATGATGAGTAGTGTAAAACATAAAAACCCTAATAACATGATTTTAATACCAAATTTTATGAAGTATGTTCCTTCAAAATGGTAATAAACCAATAATCACAATCCAATTTGAGAGGGACACTTCCTTTTACGATGGCACTATGATCCTTTGGGAGTCATCAATAAATTAAGAGTAAAATTCAAATTGACTCCTTTTGTTCATGAGTCAAAACAAAATATTGAAAACTATTCCAATGAGTCAGAGTGGTTGGAAAATACTTTGCAAGAGGTGAAGAAATAGGTTGATACTAGTTCCATCCTACATAATCCGGCCCCAAAAGACAGGAACACGAAGAGAGAAAGAGAGGAAGGCTCATATTTTGTTGAGACTACTCAAGACACAAAATTCAAAGCAATGTACAGGAAAAAGGCCAAACTGAATCCAATGGTAGAACAAGTTGAATTCATTGATACAGTTGAATTTATTGATACATATATAATTGTCAAGGATAATGCACCTCCAATAGTGTCAGAAGAAACATAGCTTCCATCAACCTCTAGTGCTCAGATCATTCAGAAACAACATAGTGCATAGTTTTCTTCGTCAAGGAAAACAATGTACAAAGAAAAATACATAATGGAGAAGTAAAAAGAAATTAAATTAAAATAATAAGGCATTGAAAACTATGACTTATGACCAATATTTGAAACAAACTCCTAGTGACCAAACAGGTTACTTTCAGCCCTTGATTATAAAACCAAGAAGATGAAAATGACATTTTTGCAGCCAACAATGTAGGCTTTAAAATCATCAACAGAATACAAGAAAGAAACCTTTGAAGTTATGGCCTAAAATGTTTATCCTATAAATCAGATTGAATTTCATAAAAAAGAAGCAGAAATGATCTACTCCACTATGACCAACAAAGCTATGAGTGTCAAAAAACTACAAAATTCTCTAGAAATATCAGAGAAAAGTTAAAACTAGAGAAGGCATTTTCACAAACCAAGGATAATAGAATAAAATCACTTGAAGAAATCATCATGAAGGTTGGATATGATCCAAAGAACATTAAAGGAGATGAAGATTTTATCAAGAAAAAGAATGCAGACATAGCTACATTGAAGAAGAAGCTGCAATTACCTAAGCTGCAATTACCTCCCACTTAACATCCACAAACGAAATAAGTTTTGGAGAAAGAATTTAAGAAAGATGAAATGATGAATCTAATCATCCAGTTGAAAGCTTAATTGAAATAGATGGAGAATTAAATGGATAAATTGGTGCAGGAAAATAAGGCGAGCATGGAAGCAATTATTTTTACTACCATTCCCATAGCTTTAACTTCACCTTCAGTGGCTATAGCAGTCACAAATTCTACAACAGTTCCAGTGTCAACAAAAGTTCCAACTACTACACCAACTACTACATCACCAACAGTAACAATGACAACCCATCCCAATGATGAGGCCGATAAATTGATTAAGGAAATGTAAGAGATGTCAATACAAACTGCTGAGATTAATAGGCCTAAAGAAAAACTAAAAATTCTATAAGATGAAAATAAATTGGCTCAAGTAATGAAAAAATCAGAATCACAGAAGGCAAACAAATTGACTGATATAATGCATAAGCTAGAAAAGGAATTAGCAATAAAAGAGCCACTTTCCCAAGAAAAACAATAGTTGTGGGCCAATATCATTAACTCTATTAATGATATTTGGCCTTCCATCCAAGTCATATTTGAACAAGAATACTTGATAAAGGAAGCTAGTGAAGCTATTCAAAAATTCAAAGAAGATCTTGGAAAGAAACCAGAAGAGGCCACTGAGATAATTAAGTTTTTGAATTCTAAGAACAAGCAAAAATTAGAAGAAATTTGGATAAGTGATAGAAGACAAACACTCTTAGAGGTAAAAAAGGTAATTTCCAAGAGAAAATTGTTGACACAACTTGAAGATAAGTGTCAAAACATGGAGCTTGCAGTAAACATGTTCATGATCAAATTTGATGTTTTGAGGTAGAAAGGTATACCTAATCCTTTGGTTGTTAATGATAGATTAATGAGGCACAAATATTATGACAAAAATATTGTAGAAGAGGAAAAATAAAATTCCAAAAATTCCTCTATGAAAGGAATTCCTACCGACAAAGTACTCTATCAAACTTTTGAAAATCTCTTTTACCTCCAGCGTGAGGTAAATAAAATCTCTATAAAAAATCCTACATTTACCAAGTACACTGAAGCAGATGAGATTTATAGGAGAATGGTAAAAATTAAACTAATAGATGATGAGGATTGGAAAAAATTATATGATTTACTGTAACATGTAAAAGTAAAAGTAGGTAAAAGAGAGACACGGTTAAAAGGTGAAAATAGAGTAGGCATACAAAGCAGTAAAGTAAAAGAAAAATTCACAGTGACAAGAAAGATAGAGTTTAAAGATGAGAGACAGAGTTAAAAGACAAGTCATATAACAACCAGCGTGAGAGGCAATCACTGTGAAAGAAGCAATCAAAGAGATAACACAACAAAATATCAAAGAAGTAAACAGAAAACCAATAAAGAGGGACAAATTGCCTTTAGTTAGATATGTGTCTATATCTTCTTTCATGAATATATTTTATTTTCCACTAAATAATTCCTAAATCAATTTTAGGATATTTTGTATTATGTTTTGTATAAATACTTTAGCAATTCGAAATATTAAGGGTGGATTCCTGAATATTTCTATAGTTGTAATTGATCTAAATACCTGAGGTTTTATTGTACCATTTTCATGTCAAAAAAGAGGACAAGTAATAAAGGCATTGCATTACAGAATTCATGTTTTGAGCCACTTCAGTGAAGTATATTTCAATTTTTCATGTTTTTTCCTTAAGTATTCCATAAACTTGCATGTTTTCCACATTTAAATGTTATAACATGAAATCTGAAACCGCAGATGCTCAGTCAAGGGCTTTGGAAATTTCGACCACCTTGTCATTCAATAGAAGAGCAATGGCGCCCCCCCAACCCGTCTTCCTGAAACTTAACTATGATGGGGCTTCCAAAGGGAATCCTGGACAAGCAGGATCAGGTGGGATTTTCAGGAACTCTCAAGGGAATGTCTGTAGATTCTATGCTCTAGATCTAGGCCATGCAACAAATAATGAAGCCGAATTAACGGCGGTCAAGCAAGGCCTACAGATAGCAATCAGAGAACAATATCAGAGACTCATTGTTGAAGGTGACTTAGCTATGGTTACAGGGGTGCTCCAAAAACTCCAACAAGGAACTCAATGGGAGAAAATCTCCCAAAGTTGGAGAACAGCAACCCTTATCGAGGAACTGAGTCAAATGGTGAAAAAAATACAATACCTGATTCCTCACCATGTTAGAAGAAAAGGAAACGCAGCAGCAGATTATTTGGCTAACTGGGGATGTGATAATGTTGAGAGACGCATAGACGGATGCCCAACTGACCTCATTTGGAATGTGGAACTTCAGTCGCTCCAAATGATAGTGGCAAAAGACCTCCAACCCCCCGATCGGGGTGCCCAGCTGTTATCATAAAGATGGCAAGTGCGCCCATCAAGGTTCATTAATACCATCGATAATGATCTGTCAGACAAGTATTCAGAAGTGCGTGAGTGCCGGCATAAAAATTATGGCGCATGATGGATAGAGTGTAAGGCAAGGCTGCGGAAAATCAGCAGGGAATTTGGTAAGTAATTTAACCCAGCCCCTTCAATCCCGCACGCATAATCCATTGCATGCGAGAGATTAGAGGTGGCATCGAAGGCGATTCAAAGCACGGTATCCTGGTTTTAACTTGACGCTGTCCGGGTATGTTCTTATGATTATTTCAGCTCTAATGATTGTTTACAAAGATGTTTTCGTCTGTTTTCAGTCTTCTAATGGTAGTTTGGGCCTTAGGCTGAATTTTAAGCGGCTTAACCCTGAACCGGAACCTGTTCCTCCTTGCTTCAGAGACCCTAGTAGTTCTTATGCGCCTGTAACTCTCCTTGGTTGTTTGCATGGCTGTAGTACTTTCATTTTTATGTATTATCAGCGAATTACTCATAAGAATATAGGGAGAAATTTACCCTATAGCAACTCCTCTTTTCTTTCTTTTTCTTCTGGTCGAAGGAATAGGAACATAGGGTGTAATAGCATAAATGGTATGCGTGAATTCATCAGCCAGGGTTCTGGGTGCATTTTCTTATCTGTCAGGCATCCTTGTCATGCTAAGTTATGTTTCTGTTTGGGTCGGGCTAATCCTATTTATGGAATTTCTCAACTCTATTGTAATGTAGGGAAGACTCAGAGGCTCTGGTCTGTTGGTAGTTATATTCAGCAGAGAATGTGCTTCGTTAAGGTAGCGCTACTCCTCTGTTTGATTTATGAAAATACAATGTTTGGAACTGTTACTGTCAGTCTTATTGTGGGGATTACTGGGAAGTTAGGGTCAGTCGCCCAGTATCGTGTTCAGCACATTCGTTTGTTTATAGAGTCAGCAAATCGTAACTTGGTCTATCCCCTGGGTAAATTACTCTGTCAAATCAAGCCGTCTAATGTTAATCCCGAAAACCCTCGACCTGAGCTCCTGAGTCGATGGGTTAGTAATGGAAATAGGCATTCACGCCGGGCTAACAGTCGCATTCAAAATGTTAACCTAAGGTGCATGGCCTTGTTCTGCTTCAAAGCGTTTTCTTACTGTGTTCAATTTTGTATGCCAGAGCTTGTTCATACGTTCCATACAGCAATGGGGAAAAGACAAAACAGGGCAGCAACTGCCAAAGGAAGGCAGCCTGTCCAATCTGAATCAGTCCCTAAGAAAAGGGGCCGGAAAACAAATCTAGAACATCTAGAAACGCTAGCAGTCAATTATGTCATTGGAAATTCCTCTGAAGTTAAAAATGATATTCGTGGATGGGAAAAGGAAATTCAGCTGGAACCAGAAGACAATGAGACAGAGGCTGAGATTCTGGATTTTATTACAGATCTAGGCCATACCCGAGGCAGGCTCACACTGTTTAATCAGACAGTTCATACTTACTGGATTGTAAAATTTTTGCTAGCAAAAGCAATATACAGTAATCACCCAATTCAAGCAAATACTGAAGCACTGCAGCCAGACTTGCGTACTCAGGCACAGCTTTTGGAAATTCAGGACCAACAGCAGCATATAAAGATCACCCAATACCAAACTGCAGATAGAGTCAGCAGGCTAGATGACAAAGTAGGGCGCATGGAAAAACTCCTCCAGAAGATTCTTCAGCACCTCAATCAAACAGACATGCCAGGAACAACTGTTCAAGCCCCAGCCCCGGTCTCATCTTCTGAGGGATAACAATATCATCTTGTTAAACTTGCTGGTTTTTGTTGTTACTTATGAAATTTTATAGTATGTTATGTTTGTATATATTAAAATAGTCCAAAATATAGCGCAAGAAAACTATAGATGTAAGAGACAATTTCAGTACTGGGATGCACATCATGCTTTTTGATGGCCAACAGACCTGGTTACCCTCAGGGCAGGTTGAGGCCAAAGAATGACTTTCTAATTTTTGTAACCTGCCTTTTATAAATAGAAATGGCAAGGTCCCACCGAATTTACAAAAAAAAAAAAAAATGTTATAACATGAATATTATTGCATAAATTGTTTAAGTACACTTTGTTCTGAAGTGTTAATCATTTTAATGTTTTCTTTTGATATCTAGATCTAAGAATCCTTAATTTCTCTCCCATCCCAATTGACCTCTTTCACCTTCATTCATTATCCGGTTTAAGGAATCCTTAATTTCTCCTTGATCTCGATTGAAAACCATTTCATCATTCAACCTTCAAGATCTAATTTTTTTCAGCTACCTTGCCCTGTAAACGCTTCCTTTAGAACATGATTCTATCTTGTTTTCTTGATATTTTGACTTCATAGCCCAACAAAAAATGGTCAGACACCTATCCATCTAAATTGGTAATTCCACCAACAAATAAAAATCAAACCAAATCAATCTTACGTAACTAGCCTAAAATCAATTAAAACAAAAAAGTTAAATCATTAAGAGAGAGCCCTCTCTGAGCATTAGGAAGGCTTGATCCTAATATCCAAAGTGGTTTATAGGCTATAATATTTCTTTAAACACACATAACAACCCTTGGAAATTTTAGAGTGATAACATAATGGCGACCATATTGGGGAAATCAGTCCTCAGTTTAAATAAATCTTAAAGGAAAGAATTTTCCTCATCTTTTCACCTTAAGTTTTATTTAGGGTTGTTAAGAATTTTTCATTGAAAATTAAAATTCTGGCCTCCAAAAGAACATACTATAGCAGGGCTCATCCTGATCCACAACCTGCTATAATTTTTGATGATCCTGATAGAATTTTGAGAAAAACCAGAAAAGTAGAAAGTCTAGGAAGTAGTAGTCAATTAGTCAAAGAAAATTCACTCCCTAAAGAGTTATCAAGTATACAAGATATTCAATTTGATTTATCATTTGAACATTATTTATTTAGAACCAAATCTAAAAATTCAATCTGTGATAGTGTAATAGACCCTAATTTTATTCAATTTATTGAAGAAAAGAAGTAAAATATACAACTTTACTTAGATCAATATGTTCTAGAGACTTTTGATAAACTTGATGCTTTAACTACAACTTTGATTAAGGATATAGAAGAAGCCTATTTTCAACAGTCTGCTGAATTAGCTGCCCTTATCATTGCTACCCCTAAGAATTTTACCATACCTTCTGAGTCTGTAAATATAAATTTATTTAATACCACCTCATCTATTATATTCACTATAGTCCATTCCACAAAATAATTCATCCCCAAGCTTCCTCTTCAACATAGAGTTTTATTTCCATCCTCTAGTGTTCCAAGTACACCTTTAAGCAATTCAACCTCACCTCTGACTAAATTTTCTGGTATTCCAAGCTCATTTGCAAGCCCTTCAAGTTCATCCCCAAGCACCACTACTATACCTCCTAGCCAAGTTGGAATATTAGCCATGGAAACCAGATATGCCCCTTTTGTATTACCAGCTGAATTACATGTCATGCCACAGGATTTGCAAACTAAAATATTTTAGTTAGATGGTACATGTTAATATAATTCCCAAGAACATGTAAACAAAACGAGTGATTACTTTGAATTACATGACATTGATGAAGCTGATTTACAAAGGAGATTGTTTGCACAAACATTAGCAGGAGATGTAAAGAAATGGTTTAAAGATTTACCTACCAATCATATAGCTGATTTAGCTTCTTTTCATCAATTATTTATCAATAGATGGGAAAGAAAGAAAAAACCTTTACAAATATTATCTGAATATGAAAACATTAGAAGAGCTCCTAATGGATTTTTTTAGGATTATTGTACTAGGTTCAACAACATTTAAGATGAAATTCCTTCCAATATCAAACCTCCACTAGACTTAGGTTTGATCAGATTTCCAAATGCTTTTGATATTGATATGTCCTACAAATTGAGAGAAACAAACCCTGAAATATTAGAACAGATGCAAAGTAATGCAGTTAGTGTAGAAGCTAGCTTGTTAGCTAAAAGAGCGAGGATGAGAAATGAAAGCAGAGTAACCATTAAGGATGAAACATCCACATCCGACATTAAGATAGATATTTTAGCCAAGAGTATGGAAATAATAATGGATAGATTAGAAAACATGGAAAGAAAACCTCTGTGGGATAATCCACAACAAGGTCCTCAAATCAGAAATCCAAATTTCAGGAAGAATCCCAATACTGGTAAATAAATAGAAACAACACCTGATCAATTGATTAGACCACCTTTCCAAGAAAAATATGCTGAAAGTTCTCAACAAAATGATTAATACCACGACACCTACATCAACTTAATGGGAATAAATGATGAAATTAATATTTTTCCTGCTCAAGAAGAACACAAATTATATATGCTACAACAATTAAAGTTAGAATTTGGGGAGTCCTTTGACTATAACAATGTTATGAGTCTACAATATATGAATTTCACAAATAATATAGCCTTAGAAGTAAGAAGAACACAAAAGCCCCTACTAATAAAACAATCCAAACTCAGACCAATAAAACAATAGAAGCTCTTGTATCCAAAGTACTACAAATTATCCCTAGAGAAACTCAGAAAACATCCAGTCCAAAAATTGAAACCAGTCCAAAGATTGTAGATATCACATCTTCTTATACTCAAACATCAATTGCTGCCCAAACTGTTCCAGACAAGAAAATTGAAAGTAAAACAATAGAAACACAAACTGAAATACCAATTTCTGATAAAAAAGATAAAAAAAACTCAAACTACAATTGGTAAAGAGGAAATCATTCAGTTAGGAAAAACTCAAATCCCATTTAATATCCAAACTAAAATAGCCAAATTAAAAATACCAATTCCTTTAATAGAGATCGTGAAAAATTATTTATACAAAGCCCAAATGATTGAAACACTGAACATAAGTGAAGGAGAAGATGTTGTTAACCTCAATGATAACGAACATGAGTTACTATTTTGTCCTAGGGTAAATTGAAAACATCAAGAAGGTGGTGTTTATCCATTCTACATTAGTTTGAACATTCATGACAATATCCTACATAATGCTATGCTAGATTCATGGGCATCTCACAACTTAATTCCTAAGGAAATCATGGAAACATTGAATCTAGAAATCACCAGACCATACAAAGATCTTTTCTCCTTTTATTATAGTAAAGTTTAATGTCTTGGCCTAATAAAATACCTATATGTAACTCTATTCCAATACCCAAATAAGAGTATTGTCATGGATATTGTGGTTGTTGATATCCCTCCCAAGTATGGAATGTTATTATCTTGATCATGGGGAGAAAAATTACAGGGATCACTATAGTTAGACATGACATATGCTACAATTTATGTATTTGGTCAACCTAAAAATCTTTACATAGAAAATTTGATGAAATTCATGGTCAGTAGTGAAAAAAAAACACATAATTATCCTATATATTCTCTTCATTCTCATATTGATTCTTTTATCTTTTGTAATTCAGTCACTGGAAAAGATAAAAATACAGTAGTACAACAGAAACATAAAGAAATTAACAGTGACAATATAACTCATGAGTCTATCTGACACTTAGATTTCGATGGTTTTATAAATAGATTAGGAGAAGGAGCAGGAATATGGATTTACAACCTAGAGAATGATCATTCTGAAGGTCATGCTTTTGGGTTAAAATTTAAATGCACTAATAACATGGTAGAGTATGAAGCATTAATCTTAGGACTAAAAATTGTAAGAAAACTTGGAGCCAAGAGAGTTTCTCTCATGGGAGATTCATAACTTATCATGAAATAAATTAGAGGAGAGTATATTGTTAATAATCCTAGACTTAACCAATACAGAGAAACCATTCTATATTTGATAAATTGTTTTCTTGAAACTGACTTTGCTATTATTCCAAGGAAACATAATATTGAAGCTCACGGTTTGGGCACTTTAACTAGCACCTGTGGATTACCTTTTCAGCTAAATGATCAGTATACTGCAAAGGTAAGATGTAGGCCAACTATACCAGATAATTTGAAATATTGGCAAATCTTTTCACAAGATTCTCAAATTTATAACTTTATGAATGTCGAGGGGGAATTTCAAAATTGTTATATAGATACTAATTGTACAATACATTATAAAATAAATAGTGAGTTAGATGTAAATGATCTAGATAAAACTGAACCAACTATATTTACTAAAGTAGAAATAGATACATTAGAAATAGTAGAAATAATAGAAATAATCAATGATGAATCAGAGATTTTAAACCTTAAAGATAATTTTTTGCCTAAGGGATTAACCCCATTAGAAGATATTTTTTATTCCAACGATGTAGCTAGAAAAAAAAAATGGAACCCTTAAGATCATACATAGAAGAATGTAACATAGGAACAAAATAGAAACCCAACCTTGTTAAATTATCCAAAGAATTACCTCGAGAAGAAAAGTTGAAATACATAAGTTTGTTTAAAAAAATTCAAGACGTGTTTGCCTGGAGTTATGAAGACCTCAAATATTATGATGCCAGTATAATCCAAGACAAAATACCCATCAAATAAAATCAAATACCCTTTAAGCAAAAGCTTAGGAGAATTTATCCTCTTTTGATGCATTTGATAGAAAAATAAGTAAAAGGGATGTATGAGGTGTTGGAAATATGATGCAGAGTGTTGTCCTTGATGGAAACCCACTAAATAAAGATGAAGACATGTGACTGTTGACATGTGTTGTCCTTGATGGCAATCCACCTGATGAATTTATTCTTGACTTGATGGACTTGGTAAATGATGTAAATCTGATGTGATATGATGTTTGTTGACAATAAGACGCTGAGTGTTGTCCTTGAAAGGCAACCCACTTGATGAAGATGATGACAACTTACTTGATGAAGTTGTGCTTGATAGAATATGGTTTGATGAAGGAAATCTGATGTATCTACAGTGTGAATAGAAGGCAATGAAGAAAGGAATTCAGCATGTGCTAATTCTATGATGAAAAAGAGTATGTCTCCAGGTATACGCGGATTTTCCTGGGGGAAGTCGCGTATGCACGCGGAAAGGAACGTTACAAGTCGCGTATGGGAAAAAGCGCTCAAAAAGTGCAAAGCCAAGGGTAAACACCATGGTATTGACCCATTGTATTGGGTAATGATCCGCCTAATTGACACCGTCTAGGTAGTTTTGGGCTCATGGTATTGTTTTGGCCCATGGTATTGAAAAAGGGGCTCATGGTATTGAAAAAGGATAAACCTATATAAGGAGAAGAAATTCATTGTACAAAACATGAGTGTGGGTGCAAGATATCTGAGCTTGAATGAATACTTCTCTCTGGAGTATATCTGAATGGAAAGGGTTACAATTGAATGAAGGATCTGAATGTATGATGCACCAATGAAGGAGTGATGAAGAAGGGGATCTAGATCTGAAATATACTTGTATTTGCTAGATCTGTTTATGGAAGGCTTGGATCTGTGATGAGGCGAACATCTGTCTGAAGTAAAGGGTTGAATCTGAACTAAATGTCTGATCTGAAGAAGCATGCAGCTCTGTAATGGTTGAAGATCTATACGCTACTTTGCCGCGGAGGAAGCACGTATATACGCGGCTTCACTGAAGAGAAAGCGCATATGCGCAATGAAATTTGTACTGAAGTATACGCAGGTTTATGTGGACTGAAGCACGTATATACGCGACATACGTGAAGGGAAAGAGTGTATGCAAAATAGGGTTTGCTGAAGCAAGGGGTATGAAATATTTGATCTGTTCTGTTGTGTTTCTGCTATCTGATCTGTGTTGATATGTATCTGTTGGTGATGTATGTTTGTGCTTAAAAGTATGGAAAGGGTCCAGTATGAAAATATGATGAAATGTGGCCTACAAGTGGTGTTCTATTGAAGTTGTTGGATCCAGTGTGAAAATTGATGAAACGTGGTCCAAGATGGTGCTGAGGGTTGTAGCCTTCAGTCAGGGGGTTGTAGCTCCCTTCCAGGTGAGGCTGGTAAACGAGATCAGGGGGTCGTAGCTCCCTTCCAGGAGAGGCTGGTAAACGAGTCAGGGGGTTTGAGCTCCCTTCCAGGAGAGGCTGGTAAACGAGCGCAGGTGGGTGCCTGCGTGCTGGTAGGAGTTTGCACCAACACATATGTTGTAAGATGTTTTCTCTATAATAAAATATTGAAGGCTGAGCAACGGCAGCGGTGGTTTTCTCCCGACTTGGGTTTCCACCTAAAAATCCTGGTGTTCATGTGTGATTCTTTGTGTGATGGTTTATTCTGTTCTTACTGCACATGTTTACTGTTTATTGAACATCTGATGAATGAATGATGGAATAATATAAGTGAAGATTTAATGACAGATCTAGATCTCTGTGTATACGCTAGTTTCATAAAGGGGATCCGCGTATATACGCTAGTTTACTGAAGGAAAGTAGCGTATGAGTTTTAAGGAATGAAAAAGTAAAAAGTTTTGAATATGCAGTAAATACTGATTCACCCACCCCTCTCAGTATTTACCCAACAATTGGTATCAGAGGAGGTTCTTCTGCAGAAGCTTGATCGCTTGAAGGAGATCCGTCACAATGGGAAGTATACAAACAAAAGTTTTGCTGAATTTTGGTGCAAAAGTATGGGCACTCATGAAGGAATGTGAAAAAGAGAAGGGTACTTTTGTGGATTCTCTAGAAGACAATAATCTTCTTGAAGAGAACACTCAACTCAAGGTAAGCCACGAAGAAAAGAACATAATCATAGAGACTCTTGAAAATCAGCTTAAAGCAGAAAAAAGGCGCAATGAGGAATTGGAGTGTGAAGTAGTGAGTCTAAGGAAAGATAATGAGAAAGTGAAATCTCTCAATATTAGATTTGCTAAAGGTTCAGAAACCTTGGATGAGATTATCAAGGCACAACGGTCCCCTCTTAGAAAAACAGGTCTTGGATATACTGGGGAATCTTCCCAAACATCAGCACCAAACATTCTAAAAGCAGCCACAGCCGGTTCTCTACATTCAGCCACTCAGCAGGGGAACAAAGGAACTTTACAGGTAAAGCATGATCATCTCAATGCAAGAAACACTAACAGGGAGATCTTTGAAAATGGATACAACCAACAGGTAAACTCTAATAGAAGATTTCATGATCACAGAAATTTCTACTTCAATGGACAATGTTTCTCATGTCACAATTTCGGTCATAAAGCTGTTCAATGTGTTGCATATAAAACCATCATGACAAGAGAAGCAAGAAAGATAAGGATGAATGACGAGCCAAAGAAGAACACCTATAAAAACTTTTCTCCTCTTCAAAACGAAGTTGAATGTACTTATTGCAATAACTTTGGTCATGAAGAATCTGAATGTAGGAGCAAGGTCCAGCCAAAAGATCATGATCTCTCAAGCTCTAAAGTGTGGAAAAAGGAAGAAATACCGGTTGAAAATTGTGGGATAGCGTTATTTGTAGAGGGTGAAGAAAATCAATGGTACATTGATAGTGGGTGTTCAAGACACATGACAGGTGACAAAAGCAAAATTCATACTTATAATGCTCTAGAAAAAGAAAAGAAAGTTACATTTGGAAATGATACTCCTGCTGTAATTAAAGGAAAAGGGGCAGTATTTCTAAAAGAAAAGGTGAAGGCTAAAGATGTCATGTATGTGGATGGATTAAGGCATAACCTTTTAAGTGTTAGTCAAATGTGTGATCAAGGAGCAGAAGTGGTCTTCAGTTCCAAAGAATGTGTGGTTCGTGATCTTGATACAGGTAAAATCATTATAAAAGGAAAAAGAAATCCAAGCAACCCGTATGTACTAAACGGCATAGATCAATGTTACTTGAGCAAGTCTTCAGAAAATTGGCTATGGCATAGAAGGCTGGGGCATCTGAGTTTCTCTCAAATCAACAAAGCAAGCAGACTTCAAGTTGTTCGTGATCTTCCCAAGGTCAATCTTCCAGAAAGTACCATATGAAAACCTTGTCAATTTGGTAAGCAGACCAAAGTTCGATTTAATGCCAAAGAAGGATCATCAAGTAAGCCTCTTGAACTCATTCATACTGACATCTGTGGACCTATGAGGAAAAATTCATTACATGGGGAAGAATACTATATCCTATTTATTGATGATTACTCCAGAATGTGTCATATCGCGTTTATTAAACACAAAGATGAAGCTTTTGAAAAATTTCAGAATTTCAAAGCATTGGTAGAAAATGAATTGGATTTAAAAATCAAGTGTCTTAGATCTAATCGAGGAGGAGAATATTCATCAAATGAATTCTTTGAATTTTGTGAACAACATGGGATTAAAAGACAGCTCTCTATAGTAGGCACTCCACAACAAAATGGTGTAGCAGAAAGAATGAATAGAACAATTGTTCAAATGGCTAGAGCTATGCTTGCTGACTCTAATGTTCCTGACATGTTCTGGAGTGAAGCAACACGTGCAACAGTTAACATTCTCAACAAGGCTCATGTTCGGGTAAATAGTGACAAAACTCCATATGAACTCCGGTATGGTAATTCTCCCACTGTGAAGCATTTTAAAGTTTTTGGAAGTAGATGCTTTATCAAAAATAATGATGAGAAGCTTGGCAAGTTTGAACCTAGATCAGATGAAGGGATACTTCTTGGTTACTCATCTTCAAGCAAAGCATTCACATGTTACAATAAGAGGCTTCAAAAGGTTGTTGAATGTATTTATGTTGTTATTGATGAGTCTCCTGCAGCTCCTAAAGAAGAAAAACAAACAACAAAAGAAGATGATAGCGACATATGGCCTTCTACATCAGATGGAAATGATATAGACAATGAATCCAATGAAGAACCTGAAAATGATCTATCTGAAAAAGCTCCATCCAGATACGTTCAAAAGAATCATCCCGAATCTCAGATTATGGGAGACAAGGAATCAGGTGTACGAACAAGGAGAACTTTTGTGGGATCTTCTAGTCATCAGGCACTTCTATCCACAATTGAACCACTCAATGTCAATCAAGCTAGCAGAGATGAAAGTTGGAACCAAGCCATGAATGAAGAGATTTATCAAATTGAAAAGAATGACACTTGGGATTTGGTACCAAGACCACATGATAAAAATGTCATTGGAACTAAATGGATCTTCAAGAACAAGTTAAATGAGAATGGGGATGTTGTAAGAAACAAAGCTAGATTGGTTTGCAAAGGGTATACTCAACAAGAAGGTATAGACTTTGAAGAAACTTTTGCTCCTGTAGCTAGACTCGAAGCCATAAGAATGTTTCTTGCTTTTTCAAGTTATCAACAAATCAAAGTTTATCAAATGGATGTTAAATCTGCTTTTCTTAATGGTGATCTAGAAGAAGAAGTGTATATAGAACAACCAGAAGGATTCATTTTGGGAAATGATGCAAATCTTGTTTGTAGACTTAAAAAGGCTCTATATGGTCTCAAACAAGCTCCAAGGGCTTGGTATTATCGTCTTGACAAATATCTTCATCAACAAGGTTTTTCAAAAGGGTCTGCTGATAGTAATTTATACACAAAAATTGAAAATGATAAACTATTGATTGTGGTTGTATATGTTGATGATATCATTTTTGGGAGCAACGAAGAATCTTTGAGTCAAAAATTTGCTTTTGTCATGCAACAAGAATTTGAAATGTCTTTACCTGGGGAACTAACATTCTTTCTTGGCTTGCAAGTGCATCAAAAGGAAAATGGTATTTTCCTATCTCAAGCAAAATATCTTAAGCAAATTCTGAAGAAGTATGGTATGGAAGAATGCAAACCTGTAAGTACACCAATGATAACCGGATGCAGTCTCAGTTCTAATGATGATTCTCCCACAGTGAATCAACCAGAGTACAGATCGATGATAGGAAGTTTACTTTATCTCACTGGGACTAGACCAGACATTATGCATGCTGTTGGGATTTTTGGACGATTCCAAGCTAATCCAAAAGAGTCTCATCTTCAGGCTGTTAAAAGAATATTCAAATATCTTCAAGGAACTCAAGACTTTGGTCTATGGTATCCAAGGAATGCTGATCTTACTCTTCATGCTTACACTGATGCAGATTGGACTGGAAGTGTTGATGATTAGAAAAGCACTAGTGGTGGTGCATTCTACATGGGGCCCCGGCTAGTATCTTGGTTCAGCAAGAAGCAAAATTCTATTGCCTTATCAACAGCTGAAGCAGAGTATGTAGCTGCCACATCTTGTTGCACTCAACTCCTATGGATGATGCAAACCTTGCAAGATTTTCAAATCAAATGTGGAACTCCTATCTCCATTATGTGTGATAATACAAGTGCCATCAGTATCTCAAAGAATCCTGTTATGCATTCGAAGACCAAGCACATTCCCATCAAATATCATTTCCTACGTGAACAATGTAGAGCTATAAAAAGGGTCTCTTTCACCTCTAATCACCTCACATTAATATGTCAACCCGAGAGTGTTTTGTCATTACAAAGAGTGACTCAATCCGAGGCTCATTCGTCAGAGTAATGCTAGTAGTACAGTGCTTAAGAAATACAAGAGTAAACAGATGCTTAACTGAAATCAAATTACTTTAAAGAAATAAATCACACACTCAGGAAACTCCATAACTCATCAGTCAAGGGTTCGGTAATGATAAACCATCCCTTCAGAAACTGATGGAAAAAGGACTAAAGCATAGATCACAAGCCTGGGAGCTAAACAGTGACTGATACTGCTCACTACAGTCTTAGATCATCTCTCACAACAAACCATCAAATGCAGATAAATAGAACAGCAAAGGAAATAAAGGATTAAACCACAATTCTGAAATGGAACAGCAACTCTAAAATGGAACAGCAAGTGAATACTAAGTCCCGCGGGTTATAATCAAACTCAATCTATACACTCTTTGCAATCAAGGAACATTCTATCATTCTAAAGGCGAATTGCACAAATCATATTAATGGAACAACAATAACGATTAATGAATTATGGAACAATACTGATTCAGTAGAAACGCACACAACACAAATGTTAATATAACAGCTCTGTAACATAAGAGTAAGGATATGCGATTAACTCTTGAAAGGAATAATAACGCAATGCGGAGTTAACACACAAGTCTAGCTGTAGAAACTTCAATGATTCAAACTTGAACAGAGCATGTAATATGAACTTGTAAAGCATATCAAATAATCGAATAGCAATAATAAACAAACCACACAGAAACGAAGCTGTAATGGTACAGAAGCAAGTGTCCTTCGGGGCCGGGCCCTTAGCCTCCAAGGATGCACCGTTTTAGGTTAACGCAGACGCGAAGATGGAATAATCACCAGGCTTTCATTAATACATTGATCAAAAATACATCGAACCAGTTCTCAACAAAGCTTAATAACCAAGTCTGATGTTTTACAGAAGATTACATAAAACGTATCTTATCTCGTCATTCTCCCCCTAAACTAACAGTGCTGTCTCTTTTTATAAGGACGATGGCGGAGATGTCCAAGCAGCTAGATAAATAAAGCAGCGATCCCTCAGGATCTTCGATCCTGAGGGATTCGCCAAACAGTTAACTTCATCCTGTCTTTGCTATTGCGCTGAGCTGGTGTCCTCTCCTTCTTGCCCGAGCCGATTCACCTTGATCTTGTTTCCCTATGTTTGCGTTCGGTTCTCATCCAGAGGGACAGCAATTATCTCCACTTCGTTCTTATCTTTAGAGCGGCAACTCTTCGTTTTCTTCTTTCCCTGTATAGAAAATAACCATTATCAGTGGCTAAGTTATACACATCGATTCTCACATGTTTTGTGATCGTTTCTTATGACTTTCCAAATCCATGATACAAAAGGTTCACAAATTGTATTAAAAAGTCATTAAAGTAATCAGCAAAATCATACCTTTTCAGTACTCCACACACCCCCCTGCTTACCTTGTTTCATGTCCTCATGAAAACATTGTAGTTGACATGTAATGCAGTGAGAGAGTATGCTGGAGAAGGAGTTTCATGCGGAGGCCTACAACCATGTTGAGTGATTAAATAATCAAAGAACTGACCTGCTTGCCCCTCAGGCATATCATACAGGGCCTGGTATCCATGTGCAGGATGCCAAATAATTGGAGCGCGAAATCTATACCCTAACCAAGATGACCCTGCTTTCAGAAGGCTCTGGCCATAGAGATTCAAACGGTCAGCGGCTAACTCAAAGTTCTCATACTTAAATGGTTCTCTGAGCTGGATGTGTGGATCAGAGATTCGATATCGAAATTTGGCTGCATTAATGGCCAAGTCTTTGATGGAAAAGAAATACTCTAAACCCTCTTGAATGAGTGCCTCATGCATAGGCCCTAATGTTACAATGACACCCGGAGTCCTTATGTGGTTTATATGAGCTGTCCATAACTGTACTGGGTTCCTAGGCTCAGCCCTAACTCTTAAATCTAGACCATTTTCTTGACTCTGGAAGGTATCATAGGCTTTCAGCCACTTAATCTGATTAGCCCCGAATGAAATGAATGCTTGGAATTGAATATCACCAATGGAGGGACAAGGGTTCAATTCAGTCTCCCGACTTAGCACAAGGTCGTGTAAATAAAGTTCACACAACAATCTCTGGACTTTCACTCCATAATGTTTACAACAGTCGATAAAATCATTGACATTGTTGATCTGTATAGGGGTGCCTGCCTTAACAACTTTTATTTGTAATTGTAAATATCGTTCTAATAGAAACAGAGCATAGTTTTTAGCAGGAGCCCTACATGCTAAAACATTATTATATAAAGAACACAAGTCATTCATCTGTTTGATAGTAGTATCTAGTTTACAAGTTACCTGTGTGACTTCCTCTTGTTCCTTCATCCATCCTTCAAAAACCTGTCTTTTAGATTGACTGACATCCTTTAGTTGCTGCTGCAACTCTTCATATTTTTCTAGGGGAACCGTTTGCTCTTTAAGTTGCTCCATTTCTTGCTGTGCTTGTTTCACCATCTTGTGCAAGGATTTTGTCTTTGGATCTTTCTTCCATGCATCAGTGGAGGCCGGGAGTTTTACCTGAACCTTTTTGTTATGCTGTTTGGAGTTCAGGACCCTGATTACCCCTGAGGGTGGTGCCTCCGTCTGAATTTGCTTATCATCCTTTTCTGTCTTAATTGGAACGGTAGCTGGATCCTCAGAGTCTTGGAAAACAGGCTGTTTGTTGGCCCTCTTTTTCCTCTTTACCTTCTGGTTCTTTTTCAAAATCCTAATTTGTTGCCTGAGTTGGGTTATCGTGTTTAACAGTTTAGTCTTTTCCTTCCTCAACTTCTTGATTTCCATTGATTCCTTTGAAGGAACGGCAGTCTGTCGATGGTGGACTGGATCATGACCAGTTGCTAACTCTTCCTCCTGGGGTTCTTCCTCACTGCTCTGCTCCGGCTGTTCTGGTGTATGCACCTCAACCGGTTCTGATTCTTCCTCCTGGGGTTCTTCCTCTAGATTTTCCTCTTGTGACATGGGAACAGATTGTTCCCGTTCGGTATTTTCTTCCTCTTCATCATGCATAGGCATGTTCTCTTCTTGAAATTGGTCATGGGGATTCTTTGAGCTAGAAGGTTGACCGTATTTACTCATATTGGCTAGGATGGCGGCCAAGTCATCTTCTCTTAGTAGGTCTTGTAATGGACTATTCCCCTGCTGTCCCCTTTCTTCCTCCTGTTCAGTTTCTGCTTATTTTTCTATTCCCGAAGGTTCGGGTACTTCTTCTTCGGGTTGCTCATCTTCAATTATTACTGGTTGGCTGGTGCTTCCCTGAAGCTGTTCCAGCCTTCCCCTTATTCGAGCCAACCGGGCTGACTTTCTGGGTTTATTTATGCTTCCTCTCATCTGAGCTAACCAAGCTGATTTCCTGGGTTCCTCTGGTTGCTCGGGTGAATCAACTACATGCTTTTGCTTTTCGGGTTCTTGGTGTGTCTCTGGTTGTTGTGATGTACTAGCAACATTTTCTCTGCGTTTTGCCGGTTGTTCTGGTGGGTTTATAGAATGTCTACGTTTCGGGGATGGTTCTGTCGATCCCCCTTCAATCAGTGTAATGAGTCTTTCCCAGCTGCTCTGCTGCTGGGTAAGACTATAACTAACAACAAGTCGAATTAACCCGTGGTGACTAACAATTGCCTCTACGTGCTGTGCCCTTTTCATACTTTGTGCAGCATCATGCAATAACAAGTTTAAGAGTGCCGGTAAATTCACAGAGCATTTCTGTTTTAGAACAGCTAAAAGTTTAAGGTGTCGTGGTCTTACCACGTCTTTTCTTCCTTCGCAAGTAATGTAGCTCTGTACTATTCTTGCTAGCTCTGTCCAGGGTTCGCCTAGGGTGGCTGGCAGAATTCCCTTCCCTTTGATTGTCAAATGCTGGCCTTCATCCTGGAAGATGTCGATGACCTTCTGTAATCGTTCCTTTTTGAATGTCCATACCGGTCCAGTAGCTGGTAGTCCTGAGACTTCTGCAATTATGGCATCAGTGACCGCTATTCGTTTCCCTCTTACTATGGAGTAGTCATCTTGTGAATTCTGCAAGAACTCCATTGCTACTGTCTCATTACCCTCTTGTAAGCGATTGAAATAGTTTAACCATCCTGCTCTTTCCAGGATTTCTCGGGCAGCAGCAGAGATCGTTAGCTGTTGAGGCTCACTACGAATTGCCTTTCCCCCCATGATTTCGCTGTGATTTCTAAATGGAACAACAAAAAAACGTTTTCGGTTTGAAACACAGAGAGCAAGGTTTCGCAAAAGAAAACACAGAGTATGCAATAGTGCAGCACAAACAACTTGTGCGAAAAAATAAAAATAAAAATATGCCATGCCGTGAAACCATGCCAAACCGTCGTGAACCAGATTTTCCGAATGATGAATTGACACGTAATACAGGGAATGATGAGGTTAACCTCCCCCCCCCCGCAGTGTGATAGGCTGTCCCAGCCGACAAATAATGGAGCGGCACCCAGTCTGTAATCAAGTCAGAAAGGAACAGCATGTGAATTTATGCCATGTTGAGAAAGGACAACAGATTACCGAAATCGAGGCGGAGGATGGATCGCGTTTTATGATTTGAGGCTACTGTGTTATGATTTGAGGCTGATGGATAGGCATGTATCATACTCGCCAATCTTAAGCGGTCATGGTCACCTCCGTTGCCATGATTGGTAATGATAAATATTCATGCGGTGTATAAATCAGGAAATAACATATAATTAGTGTCTAGGATATAAAAACAAAAGAGTGTTAATATCTTACCTATTGGTGTAAGCAAGGTGACTTCGATACCATTAACATTACTCTGCTGCCAACAAGTGTCCATAACCTTGGCAGAGTTGTTTTTCACCCCCGGAACCATGATCCTGTGTGTATACTTAGGACTGTTATTATGTCAGAATGTAGACCATTATGCTGGCTTGGTGACCAGTTAACCATAATGCCATTCACGAGGAAAGAGCGAAACGTGGGCAGGCCGGCTCTTAATGAGACCTCCTGTTCCAAGGTTTGTTTATTTTGATACACCTTTTGGACCATATCCCCGGTGTGGTGGCCAGAATGGGAATGCCACTTCACTTCCCTCCTCATGATCATGGTAGGCTGGCTCTCAATGAGACCCCCTATCCTGCATTTGACATTTGACATGTTTTTTCTTTTTCCTTATTTATACACAAAGGGTGGTTCAGCACTCCTTAAGAGTAGGAATGGTGGAAGAAGTCTTATTATCTCAATAGGAAGATATAAACTCTTTGCTCTTATTCCCAAGTACTAATAAAAAGATTTTTAAGGGAATCAGCATGATAAAGATAACCAATTAGGGAAAAATTAGTAAAACCATGTCACAAAAGGTAAGAAATAAGTATGTCCTTCCATCTGTCCTCTTATTAATGCAGAGCCTTATAGATATAGCGATTTATGATTTGCAGATTTTCGGTATGCTGTGTTTTTATATTTCATCGCACAAATACATAGCTGAAGCTTGAAGACTAGAAAGAAGACGGGAAAAAGCATCCTCAATTTAAATCAGCAAAGAGATCAAAAGTATGCAAATGGTGTTCCATTGAAAAAGCAACAACGATGGATAATAGAAAAAGGAACAAAACTGCAAATGCCGTTCCTTTTGGGAAAAGGAACGGCAATCATACTCAATATGCCATTCCGTTGAAAAAGTCAACACAGAAATAAAAGAACGCTGTTTCTTTGAAGGAAAAGGAACAATGGTAACCAAAAAGGAACAGCGATAGACGTAACAATATCGTTCTTCTGAAAAAGGAACAGCAGAGATCCGAATGCTGTTCCTTTAGAAAAGGAACAGCAGAACAAGCAAAACCAATATAATAAAAAAAAAAAAAACATACATATGCTATTAGAAGAGCAAAAATCAAACTTTGTGGAAGAAAAAGGAACAGCAAAATGACAAGAATTTATTCAAATCAAACTTATGTACAAGAATCACTCAAAAACAAAAAACTTTATGTACAATTTGCAAAAAGAAATAGACCCTTAATGAATTACAGGTGAGGAAGATTTCTCTTCTTCTCCTAAGATCTCCAGATCAGTATCTCGGCGTATCTGCTGGCAGAAGGATTCCCGAGTAAGTGGTTTACGGTAGAGACGGACTCGGTGACCATTTACCTTGAATGCATATCCAGAACCGTCAATAGTGATTAGAGTAAGAGTTCCATTGTCATGTACCTTCTGGATTTCGTATGGTCCCAACCATCGAGTCTGAAGTTTTCCAGGGAAGTCCTGAAACCGAGAATCGTATAATAGAGCCCAGTCTCCCTCGTGGAAGACTTTGTTCTTAATGAGCGCATCATGCCATTTGGCTCGCTGCTGTTGAATTAATGCTGTATTTTGTAGTGCAGAGAGCCGAATTTCGTCTAATTCATTGATCTGCTGTAGTCGATTGAGTTGTGCCTCCGTTAAGTTCAGGCCAACTTCCTGTGCTGTACGCAGTGTTTGGATTTCAAATTCTATGGGAAAAATAGGTTGTTTTCCAAACACTAGTTGATAAGGTGAGTAACCAGTGGTGCTCCTCCATGTGGTTCGATAGGCCCAGAGTGCTTCAGGTAGTCGAGTAGCCTAGTCACGCCTATGTGATGCAATAGTTTTCGTTAGGATTGATTCTATTATCTTATTGCTACTTTCTACCTGCCCATTCGCCTGTGGGTGATATGGAGTAGTGATCTTATGCTGGACATGATAATTGTTAAGTGTTGCAGCTAATTTATGCCCAAAAAATTGTGGTTCTCCATTTGTAATTATTTCCCTAGGAAGGCCATAACGAACAAATAAAAGGAACAGGAACTGTATGACAGAGTCCTCTGTGGCTCTTGGTAATGCTTCTGCCTCAACCCATTTGGTGACATATTCTGTTGCCACCAAAATATATGTTTTCTGATTTGATGAAGGGTTGATGGGTCCAACGAAATCCAGAGCCCACCGTTCGAATGGTTCGATGACTAACTGTGGTTTCAGAGGCATTTCATCAGCTTGACCAGGTCGTCCTATTCGCTGGCAACTGTCACAGGCTTGGACGAACTTCTTTGCATCTTTGAAGATCGTAGGCCAGTAATATCCTGTCTGCAATACTTTATGTCCAGTTCTACGCTCAGCGAAGTGCCCCCCACATGGTCCATCGTGACAGGCTTTTAGGATGTCAAAGATTTCATCCTCTCTAACACATCGCCTGATATGCATGTCTGCTCCTGTG
Source organism: Pinus albicaulis (assembly GCA_034641835.2). Lineage (NCBI taxonomy): Eukaryota > Viridiplantae > Streptophyta > Pinopsida > Pinales > Pinaceae > Pinus > Pinus albicaulis. Next base: position 348,827 of record JAXQQM020059959.1, read on the forward strand.
TGAAACAAATAACCTCCAATCCATGAAAATCGAGAACTTTTCTGAATAATATGCTTACGCTCATTAGGAGTTAAATGTTTTGGTAATTTACCTACTGCAAGGTAATTGGCAACATCAGCATACCAGGGCGTTTGAACAGCAACAGCAAACAGGTGTTCATCCGGAAATTGATCTTCCACTGCTGCTGCATCACTTGATTTTGGTATCCTTGAAAGAAAATCGGCTACAGGGTTTTCTTTGCCAGGGCAGTCCTTGATTGTGATATCGAATTCCTGCAATAAGATTAACCATCGAGTTACTCTGGCATTTGTGACAGGCTTATTTGCTAAATATTTTATGGCAGAATGATCTGTATACAAGATAACAGGGTAGCCTATGATATAATGTCTAAATTTATTGACAGCATGTATTACAGCTAGAAATTCTTTTTCAGTAACAGTGTAATTCAATTCAGCAGGGGATAAATTTTTGCTGATGTAATATATAGCATATGGTTTTTTATCCTCTTCCCGCCCAAGGACTGCACCAATGGCTGTATCTGAGGCATCAGATGATATCTGGAATGGTAGGTCCCAGTTTGGTCCTCGAAGGACTGGGGCTGTGGATACAAGCTTCTTTAGATCCTCGAAAGCATGGTCACATTTGTCTGTCCAAAGGAAATCAACGTTACCATTCAGTGCATATAAAGGAGCAGCAATGTGTGAATAATGCTCTATGAATCGTCTATAATAACCTGAAAATCCAAGAAAACTGCGTACCTCTGTTTGAGTAGTAGGAGTGGGAATAAGCAAAAGTATTTGGATTTTGGTCGGGTCTACCTGAATGCCGGCTGCTGAGACATAGTGTCCTAGGATAAGTCCTTCAGTCATCATCAAAAAACATTTTTCATTGCTTAGGCAAAGCCTAGTAACAATGCAGCGTTGTAGGAATTTCTCTAGGGTGTCTAGAGCTGGATCGAAGTCATCTCCGTATGGTGTAAAGTCATCCATGTAAACTTCAAGTCCATCATTGATTAAATCTGCAAAAATACTAAGGATAGCCCTCTGAAATGTGGCAGGAGCATTACATAAGCCAAAAGGTAAAACTCGATAGGCAAATGTTCCCCAGGGGCAAGTAAAGGTAGTTTTATCCTAGTCTTCAGGGGCAATCTGAATCTGATTGTATCCACTGAAGCCATCCAGGAAAGAAAAGAACTTCTTCCCTGCTAAAGTGTCCAATACTTGATCTATGAAAGGAAGAGGAAAATGATATTTTTGTGTTGCCTTGTTAAGTTCTCTATAATCCACACAAATTCTCCATTTCGCATTCTTTTTTGGTACCACCACAAGTGGAGAGACCCATTTACTATCAGAGATAGGGTAGATAAAATTCACATCTAAAAGTTTTTGAAGTTCAGTTTTTACAACATCTTTTAGATGGGGATTAAGTCTCCTTTGCGGCTGACGCACAGGTCTGGCATCTTTTTCTATGTAAATGTGGTGGGTACATAACTGGGGATCGATTCCTTTCATATCAGGGTAGTCCCATGCAAATGCTTCTTGATATTTTGTTAACAGATGGATGAGCTTTGTTTCTTGTTCCGGTGTGAGATTAGCATTGATGTTTAAAGTTTTCCCTGGTGCAATTTCCACAGTTTTACTATTTGCAACAGAAGTGACAGGTATTATTTGATCATGAATATCTTTCAGGGGATCTTCTTCTAATTCATTATCAAATGCTGCTTTTATCATGTGACACTGTGTGCGAGGTTCAGTTTGAGTAATGAAATTATTAATGGCATCGTCTTCTGTTTGATATTTGAAATCGAGTGCCTCTTGTATAGTTAATGGAGATCTAATGTTATCAGTAAGATATGATACAGGGTGCTTATTCGTTTTAATCATTGTGACACTTGGCTGCGCTGGAGGATATAGAACTAAATTTTTGCTATTTGGTCCTCTGGTTATGGTCATTTTTCCCTGCCGACAGCCAATGTAGGCATCGGCAGTAGCGAGCCAAGGTCTACCTAAAATTAGCGGGTGTCCATCAAGTCGGGTTTTTGGATTAATTATCGGGAAATCAGTTGGATACTCCCAGGATTCTACAGAGACCATGACATCATGTAGAGTGCCCTCTGGTCTAACCACAGATCGGTCAGCCAATTCTAACAGAGTAGAGGTGGGTTCTACAGATGTAATGCCGAGCTTTTGGCAAGTTGTGGTTGTCAAAATATTAATTGCAACCCCTAAATCTACTAAGGCATTAGGCAGGGTCTGGCCATAAATTTGAACAGTTATAATTGGGTTCCCGGGGTCTTCATATTTAAGGGGTGTTTCTCTTCCCGACAATAGGTCAGATAAGGTGCCGACTACTTGGACTCTTGGATTGTTTGTTATATTCCTCCTTGGTTTCTTTATGCACAATTCTTTTATGGTTTTGGCGTATATGGGAATGTCTTGAATGGCTTGGAGGAATGCAATTTTTATGTACAAGTTTTGTAATTCTCCCAGAATGTCGAAGTCAGGATATTGTATGGATCGAGGTATGGCTAATCGTTCTGGGAACGGGGGAGAGGATGTGGTTGCTTGATTATGAGTTTGTTGCTTATTTACATCCTCTTGTTGTGACTGATGTTCTCTGGGTAACTGATCTTCAATATGAACTGCTTTATCTCCCTCAGTTTCAATTATACGTCCAGATCTTAACTGAAGATCATTGCACTCCCTCAGGTCGGGTCCTAGTTCTGGTGATTCTATGATTTGAATAGATTGGACTTGCCTGTTGTTTGGATTGGGATCGGGTTGGGCTGGGAGTTGCGGTCTCAGGTTAGACTGGGGATTTTGTTGTAAAGCTGGCAAAGTAGGTTGAGGGAGCGGAATAGTTCCAGCTGGGTGGTACATTGGTCTTTGCCAGCTTGTCTGCCAGGGTGAACTTTGTGAAGTAGAGGGGGTCCATTGTGAAGGATATGGGCCATTTTGCCAATATGGTGGAGTGTAAGGGAAATTTGGCCAACCAGTTTGGCTTGTTTGATTCAGCCATGGATTTGGAGAAGGAAATGATTGTGGTGACCAGTTTGTAAATGGGGTTTGAGATTGATTTTTCCACATACCATATTGTTGAGCATTATACTATGGGTTTTGAAAGAAAGAGGTTGGGTCCGGAAACATACCAGGTTGTCTTGGCTGCCACGGGCGGCGCTGGTTGATTGAATTCACCGATTCTGGTTCTTCTTCTGCTTCCTTATATACTGCCTTCAATCCAGGAAGTGAGGGGCAACTCTCCGTAAGGTGATCTTTTGTACAGATGGCGCATGTTTGGACTTTATCTAATGGACACTCCTTGTGGCTGTGTTTTTTTCTGCATCGGGGGCAGAAGATTGCCATATTCTGTTCTGCCTCCAGTTGCTTCTGTTTAGCCTGCACAATATCAAGCTGTGTAGTTAGTGTCCCCATAATATCAGTTTTAAAATTTTCTAATAAATTTCCAATTTCTGCACGTGTTACTCCTTCTGCTGATACTTTGTTATCTCTTGCAAACCGATCATATTCTGTCGGTTTTATTCTTGTGCTGCCTCTCGAACTCCCGATACATAAGTCAAGGATGTCAGTAAAATTCTCTTGATAAATATCCCCTTTGCCCATAATGTTTAATGTTTCAATCCATTGTTCCTTCATACCCCTCATTAATGCAATTTTTAACACATTATCAGGTAAAGGTAGCGATGCATAAGGAGATCTTTGTAAGTTATACTGAAAACGTTCCACATACTCCTCTAAGGTTTCATTTGGTCTGGCTGTCATCTGAAATATTTCGTCTTTTAATTCTCTAGACCTACAATAATCCTGGTATTTCTTTAAGAAGGATTCTTTCATTTGATCCCAATTGTTGATAACCCCGCCACCTAGCCCCATAAACCATATTAAAGCAGCCCCTTTCAATGTAGAGGGGAATAATTTCAATTTTTGGGGATCGGTGGTGTAATCATACCCCCGACATAACACATCGAATTCGAATAGGAATGCATCCGGATCTTCTGATGTGAGTCCGTGAAATGTGGGGATATGCTAAAGAGGGATAGCTTTCATGGGTGCATTTGCTGCAGAATCCACTATAGGATATTGTAATGTAGAGGTTTGAGTGTTTGGCTGGTTTTGAGCGTTTGGTTGGTTTTGAGCCATGGGATCGAATATATGCCAGTAACCTTCTGGGATATCTAGGAGGGTATTCTTAGGTTGGGTGGGAACGGTTTTGACAGGGATCTTTTTAATAGCGCTTCCTTTATCTGGAATAATGGGAATACCAGGTGTTTGAGGAGATTGAATCTCTTCAACAATGACTTTCGCAGCACTCCCCTTATCTGGGCTATCTAATGACTAATTTGTTTCGAGAGGAGATTTTGGTTCCTTGGTTTCCCCTGTTTCTCCTTCTCCTTCGCAAAAGTTGCTAGAGTTCCCTTCCTGCAATAATTCTGGAGTGGAATTTTCAACTTCTTGAAAGTCCTGCTCCTCAGTTTGACTATGCACCTCAGCACAGGCTACAGATGGTGATCCTGTGGCCTGAAGGGAACTAGTAGGCGGTTTGGAAGTGTTTTTCTTGAAGCCTACCGATGGCCGAGACTCTGTTTTCTTATAGATTTCGTCTATGAAGGTCGTTCGGCCAAGGGTCACCGGCCCCTTAGCTTTTTCAGGTTTGGATGGGGGTTTGATATTCTTTTCTGGTCTTTTCTGCTTAGTCATGCACTCAAAAATAAACTACGAACTTCTATTCAAACAAGCAACAACAAATCTATTAGGAAAGCGGATAATGAGCAGGTCTTTTACATGCTCTGCACGTAGGTTCTTACCTTCCGTTTTTAGGATCCAACTCCTCCCTAGCAGGCTTGTACACTACTCTGAAAAAAGACAAATGGCTACACTCTTTCCCCGGCAACGGCGCCAAAATGTAGAGCTATAAAAAGGGTCTCTTTCACCTCTAATCACCTCACATTAATATGTCAACCCGAGAGCATTTTGTCATTACAAAGAGTGACTCAATCCGAGGCTCATTCGTCAGAGTAATGCTAGTAGTACAGTGCTTTAAGAAATACAAGAGTAAATGGATGCTTAACTGAAATCAAATTACTTTAAAGAAATAAATCACACACTCAGGAAACTCAATAACTCATCAGTCAAGGGTTCGGTAATAATAAACCATCCCTTCAGAAACTGATGGAAAAAGAACTAAAGCATAGATCACAAGCCTGGGAGCTGAACAGTGACTGATACTGCTCACTACAGTCTTAGATCATCTCTCACAGCAAACCATCAAATGCAGATAAATAGAACAGCAAAGGAAATAAAGGATTAAACCACAATTCTGAAATGGAACAACAACTCTAAAATGGAACAGCAAGTGAATACTAAGTCCCGCAGGTTATAATCAAACTCAATCTATACACTCTTTGCAATCAAGGAACATTCTATCATTCTAAAGGCGAATTACACAAATCATATTGATGGAACAGCAATAACGATTAATGAATTATGGAACAATACCGATTCAGTAGAAACGCACACAACACAAATGTTAATATAGCAGCTCTGTAACATAACAGTAAGGATATGCGATTAACTCTTGAAAGGAATAATAACGCAATGCGGAGTTAACACACAAGTCTAGCTGTAGAAACTGCAATAATTCAAACTTGAACAGAGCATGTAATATGAACTTGTAAAGCATATCAAATAATCGAATCGCAATAATAAACAAACCACACAGAAACGAAGCTGTAGTGGTACAGAAGCAAGTGTCCTTCGGGGCCGGGCCCTTAGCCTCCAAGGATACACCGCTTTAGGTTAACGCAGACGCGAAGATGGAATAATCACCAGGCTTTCATTAATACATTGATAAAAAATACATCGAACCAGTTCTCAACAAAGCTTAATAACCAAGTCTGATGTTTTACAGAAGATTACATAAAACGTATCTTATCTCGCCATTCTCCCCCTAAACTAACAGTGCTGTCTCTTTTTATAAGGACGATGGCGGAGATGTCCAAGCAGCTAGATAAATAAAGCAGCGATCCCTCAGGATCTTCGATCCTGAGGGATTCGCCAAACAGTTAACTCTTCATCCTGTCTTTGCTATTGCCCTGAGCTGGTGTCCTCTCCTTCTTGCCCGAGCCGATTCACCTTGATCTTGTTTCCCTATGTTTGCGTTCGGTTCTCATCCAGAGGGATAGCAGTTATCTCCACTTCGTTCTTATCTTTAGAGCGGCAACTCTTCGTTTTCTTCTTTCCCTGTATAGAAAATAACCATTATCAGTGGCTAAGTTATACACATCGATTCTCACATGTTTTGTGATAGTTCCTTATGACTTTCCAAATCCATGATACAAAAGGTTCACAAATTGTATTAAAAATTCATTAAAGTAATCAGCAAAATCATACCTTTTCAGTACTCCACAAACAAGTGCTTGAGCAAAAAGTGAAGTTGGAGTATGTTCCCTCCAAAGAACAAGTTGCTGATATCTTTACCAAACCCCTGCCCAGGGAAGCGTTCGAGTATCTAAGACAGAAGCTAGGAGTGTTCTCTGCCAGTCAACAGAACAAATCTGCATAAATTTTAGAAGATGGCTTGGGATACGCGGGTTTCCTGAAACACAGTCCCGTATGTACGCGAGATCATTCAAAAAAAACCGCGTATGTATGATTGCTGACAATTTTCGCTTGGAGTCAGCTCTCTTCAGCACAGCTGCAGTGCTGTTTGGTATCTCTGATACTGTTTGGTATCTCTTGTGGTGTTCCAGTTCTCATAATTCTGTTTCTAATGTTTTGATAAAGATGCCTTGATGATTTGTTGGTGATGAAAGTGTTCAGGATGCACAAACTAAGGGGGAGCCTTAGTCATATGAAAAGGATGCTTGGATGCACAGATTCAGGGGGAGCATTGGCTTTGCTGAGTATAATGCATTGTTGGCATTATGATGGTTCTGAAATATGTTCTCTTTCTTGAGGACTTTCTGGTGTTGGTCTTAAATGGTCATCTTTGTAATTTGTTGAAAAGGTCTTGTTGAGACTCATGTTGTAAAATTGTAATATTCAGTCATGTAAGGACTTGTCTATTTTGTAAACCGACTTGGTTGGGTAGCTGAGTCAAATTTGTAAACCCACTTGGTTGGGTAGTTGAGTCTCATATGTAAATACACTTGGATGGATAATTGATGTAAGTATGAGTCTTTGGTGATAGGAAGTTCATAGAGTCATGTACTTCATTGACAAATATGTTTGAAGATTCAGCATGAGCTCAGGGGGAGCTTGGCCACTTCAGCACATATCAGATCTGCAGAATGTTTCTTCCACATGAGGAGAAAAGGGGGAGAGTGTTGGTTTTTGATCCGCCCTTTGCCCTTGATGTCAAAGGGGGAGAGTGACATGGTGTTTGAATGAAGAGAAGATATGACATTTTTGGGAGAGTGACATGGTACCTATCTGTTGTGGTAACCAAACACCATCGTGGTTGCCATCAAGTCCAAAGGGGGAGATTGTTGGAAATATGATGCAGAGTGTTGTCCTTGATGGCAACCCACTAAATGAAGATGAAGACATGTGACCGTTGACGGTGTTGTCCTCGATGGAAATCCAATTGATGAAGTTATTCTTGACTTGATGAACTTGGTAAATGATGTAAATCTAATATGAAAGGATGTTTGTTAGCAATATGATGCCGAGTGTTGTCCTTGAATGGCAAGATGATGGCAACTTACTTGATGAAGTTGTGCTTGATAGAACATGTCTTGATGAACTAAATCTGATGTATCTACAGTGAGTATAGAAGGCAATGAAGAAAGGAATTCAGCATGTGATAGATCTATGATAAAAAGAGTATGTCTCTAGGCATACGCAGATTTGTCTAGGGGAAGTCGCGTATGCACGCGGAAAAGAACGTGCCAAGTCGCGTATGGGCTAAAGCGCTCAAAAAGTGCAAAACCAAGGGTAACCACCATGGTATTGACCCATCGTATTGGGTAATGATCCGCCCAATTGACCCCGTCCAGGTAGTTTTGGGCTCATGGTATTGTTTTGGCCCATGGTATTGAAAAAGGGGCTCATGGTATTGAAAAAGGATAAACCTATATAAGGAGAACATATTCATTGTGCATAACATGAGTGTGGGTGCAAGATGTCTGAGCTTGAATGAATACTTCTCTCTGGAGTATATCTGAATGGAAAGGGTTACAATTGAATGAAGGATTTGAATGTATGATGCACCAATGAACGAGTGATGAAGAAGGGGATCTAGATCTGAAATATACTTGTATTTGCTAGATCTGTTTATGGAAGGCTTGGATCTGTGATGAGGCGAACATCTGTCTGAAGTAAAGGGTTGAATCTGAACTGAATGTCTGATCTGAAGAAGCATGCAGCTCTGTAATGGTTGAAGATCTATACGCTACTTTTCCGCGGAGGAAGCGCGTATATACGCGGCTTCGCTGAAGAGAAAGCGCGTATGCGCAATATAACTTATCATAAAACAAATCAAAGGAGAGTATCTTGTGAATTATGCTAGACTTAGCCAATACAGAGTAACTATATTAGACTTGATTAATTGTTTTATTGAAACTAACTTTGATGTTATTCCAAGGAAGAAGAATATGCAAGCTCATAGTTTGGCTACTTTTGCTAGCACTTGCAGATTACCTTTTTAGCCAAATCATCAGTACACTATAGAGGTAAGACATAGGCCAAAAATACTAGATAATTTGAAATATTGGCAGATCTTTTCACAAGACTCTCAAATCTATAATTTTATGAATGCTAAGGGAGAATTCCAAAACTGTAGTATAGATACTGACTGTACAATAGATTATACAATAAATAGTGAGTTAGATGTAAATGATGTAGATAAAACTGAATCAACTAGATTTACTGGAGTAGAAATAGATAAATTAAAGACAGTAGAAATAGAAGAATTGACTAATGATGAATTAGAAATTTTGAACCTTAAAGATAACTTTTTGCCTAAGGAATTAACCCCATTAGAAGATCTTTTTTACTCAAACTATGTAGCTAGAAAACCCAAAATGGAGCCTTTAAGATCAAACATAGAAGAATGTAACATAGGAACAGAAGAAAAACCTAAGCTCAAAATATCCAAAACATTACCTCAAGCTGAAATACATTAGTTTTTTTAAATAATTTCAAGATGTCTTTTCCTGGAGTTATGAAGACCTCAATTTTTATGACACCAACATTATTCAACACAAAATACCCATCAAAGAAAATCAGAAGCCCTTTGAACAAAAGCTTAGGAGAATCAATACTGTTCTCATGCCATTGATTGAAAAATAAGTAAAAAGATGTATGAGGCAAAAATCATAGCACACATTAGATATTATGATTGGGTCTCTAACTTAGTTCCCACTAGGAAGAAAACAGGTTAAATTAGACTTTGTGTTTATTTCCAAAACTTAAACAAAGTGCCACTAAAATATAACTATCCTCTCCCTAAAATGGACCACATTTACAGAGGGTAGTAGGGTCATCCGAAAATTTATTACTTGATCGATTCTCTTGATACAACCAAATCCTAGTCCAACTTGAATAACAAGAAAAGACAACATTTACCACTCCCTGGGGTAATTTCATGTATATGAAAATTCCCTTTGGACTGATGAATTCTGGAGCTACATTCAAAAGAGCTATGGACATAGCTTTTGCAAAGGAGATACATGAATTTTTAGTCATTTATCTAGGTGATATCAAAGTATTTTCCAAAATATATAATGAACATCTAGATCATTTGAGAAGAGTTTTTATTAAATGTAGAAAATTTGGTATTTCCTTGAATCCTAAAAAGACACTTTTTGGATTAGAAGAAGGAAAAATCCTGGGACACATAATTTCAAAAGAGAGAATTAGAATAGATCTAGCTAGAATAGAAGAAATTTTAACAATCAGTCATCCTAGAAACCTCAAAGAATTACAAGCATTCTTAGGTAAAATGAATTTTCTTAGAATATTCATCTAATCTAGCGAAACTAATCAAATAATTGAATAACATGTTAAAAAAGGATTCAACACTTAAGTGGAAAGTAGAGGCTAAACAATACTTTGAATCAATTAAAGAAGCTCTCACTAAAACACCTATCCTCATAAGTCCTAATTTCAAAAAATATTTCATAATTTTTTCTTGTGCTTCAGAACACACCATTGCAGTAGTTTTGTTGCAAAAGAATGATGAGGGTTATGAACAACCCATTTCTTTTTTTAGCAAAACCTTAAGAGATGTAACACTAAAGTACACTATTATGGAAAAACAAGCACTTGCTTTAGTGAAAGCTGTAAAATATTTCAGAGTGTACATTTTATACTCCCACATAATTTGATATGTTCCAAATTCAGTGGTAAAGGACATTCTAACTCAAAATGGACCTAATGGGAAAAGAGGCAAATGGATTGCCACAATACTGGAATATGATATTGAAATAAAGCCTACAAAATTGATTAAAGGCCAAGGTTTAGCCAAACTCATGGCTGAATCAAATTGTCGAGCCTTAGATATAAATTTCATTGGTGCCCTAAATGATCAGGAAGAGATGGAGACTCCACAGATCAGTGAAGATTTTATAGATTCACCCTAGTATTCATACATTATATTTGTTTTACTCAACCTACAAGCTCCTCCTAGTTTATCTAGAACTAAAGGTAGATTCTTAAAAATGCAAGAAATGAAATATTGTACCATAGATAATGCTTTATTTTGGAAATATCATGGTGGCATTCTATTAAGTTTTTTATTAAACATGAAGCTAATAAAGTTATGCAAGAATTTCATGCAGGATACTGTGGAGGACACCTTTACTGGAAAACAATCGCTGATAAAATTTTCAGGGTAGGTTTTTACTAGCCCACTATTTTTGAACATGTTAGAAAGTATGTGACCTCCTGTCACAAATACCATATATTTTAAGGAAATAAGAAAATCTTTCCATTACCCCTAAAACCTAACTCTACCAAAATGCTACTTCAACAATGGGGTCTTGACTTCATTGGTGAAATTCACCCACCCTCCTCTGCCCAACATAAATGGATATTAACAGCCAATAATTATTTTACCAAGTGGATAGAAGCCATTCCTTCTAGAAAAGCTACAAACTCTGTCATTATCTCATTCCTTGAAGATAACATCCTTTTTAGATTTGGATGCTCATAAAATCTCATTACTGATAATGCTGCTGCTTTCAAATCTAAGAAAATGGTTGAATTTTGTAACAAATACCACTCCCCCCTTGGCCATTCAATTTCCTATTACCCTCAAGGTAATGAAATTGTAGAATCCTCAAAACAAAATCCTGGTTAATATCATCAAAAAGCTGTTAGAAGATAACAAGAAGACCTAGAACAAAAGGTTGGTTAATGCCTTATGGGCAAATCAAATAACTACCAAAAATTCTATTGGTGCATCTAGCTATCAATTTGTATATGGGATGGATGTTGTTTATCCATCCTCATTGGCAGTGCTAGTGATGAAAATAATTCAAGAGCTGCAAATAGAACAAAATTACATCTAAAGGAAGATAAACCAAACAATTCTTTTGTAGAAAACCAGGGAAGAAGTTTATATCAAATCACAAGTGATCCAAGACAAAATCAAAAAGATATTTGATAAGAAAACTAAAGTAGATGAATTTTACATAGGTGATAAAGTACTCAAATGGGATTCTAGAATAGAAGACAAAGGGAAACATGGTAAATTTTATTTTCTATGGAAAGGCCTATACATCATTTATTGTTACAAAGGTAACAATGCATTTTTCTTGAAGGAGTTAGATGGAAAAAATCTACCAGGTGGACCAGTCAATGGTAGAATGCTGAAGCATTATTTTTCACCAGATTAACCATTAGTTCTTTTGTTTTACTTTTTTCATTGTAAATAACATTGCAAAGTTTATATGGGATTGGATGTTTATCTTGAAAAGTTGAAGCCTGAAGAGAAGGCCCTAAGCTTTAAAAGGTATAACATCATATGATTGAATAAAGGAAAGTTTAGAAAGTAGTTTCAAGGAAAGCAAAGTCAAAGTTCCAAGGTCACTAATCTTAAAGTTTTTGACATCTCACAAGGAGATGTCATCCCCAATTGGAGCCACTGTTAGGGTCCTATGATAATAGGGATCATAATTTTGAATTGACTATGTTAAAGGTCTTGTAATATTGTAGATACTTTTCTTTTTGCAAATGTTTTCCCATATTAAAAAATGAAAATAGGGTAAGTATTAAAAGAAAAATCAAAGGACTAAAAGAAAAATATCAAAAAAGAATATAAAGTATGAACCCCACAAAAAGAAATAAAAATAGATCCTGAAAGTGTTGCACATTCAAATGCCACTACTCTTATTTTAGTTACTTATAGAAATAAAATTGTGTGCAACTTGTCCAAAATGCCACAATTCATGAGGATCAAACAGTTTAATCTTGATTCATTCATGCTTTTAAATTTCATGTACTGATAGTTAGCGAATAAGGAACTGGACAAACCATTTAATCTTGACAGATCAATAGTTAGGTAGAGAATAAAAATGAGCTAATCAGTTTAATCTGAGCTATTGGAAGTTATAAGTCTAGAATTAGGTTATTTTTCTTATCAAAAGAAAAAGAAAAGGGCTAGAAAGCTCAAATGCACCCAATAAATGAAGTAAAAAATGTTGGGGTAAATAAAGGGTAGGTAGATGCACTTTTTCAAGTCATGGAAAGCATCAATTGGTTCATCTCATATCACTAATATCCCCCTAAATCCCCTTACCCTTGCTTAAAACCTTATTGCCACTCTTAGAAGGAATTTTTCCTTGTGAAATACCTCTTTCCCCTTTTTCTAACTCTTCCCCCTTATTTTACCCCTTTTCCCTTCCTAAAACCCCTTTCCTTAGTTAAAAGACACATTTTCCTTTGAAAAGTAACTTCCCCTTTTACTAATTCCCTTTTTCCAATTAAAACATGCAAAAACCCACTTTGCATAGTTTTAAATCGCTAAAATATTATATCGGGCCCCACTGCAAAAATCCATCCCCGATATTATTTTAACTCATCCCAGTGTATCGTTAACATCCTTCTTTATATATTTTACAACCCCCTTTAATCATTTTAGCACATAATTTATATATATATCCCTTGCTTTTTTACATTAATATCCCGCATATATGATCCTGGGTCCCACTTTTAATTAACCCAATATTATATATTATAACCCATCACATATATAAAATTCCTCCCCGCTAACAATAACCCCTCCACTATATTTAACCCAACCCACTTATATTAAAATCCCCCCACATAACGTATTCCCCTGTCCCACTTATCAAAACACCCCATCTCATCCATCTGCCCGATTCATCTGATTAGATCCAACGACCAATATAAGCTTTTGCACCCTCAACAGTTCAAATTTTAAAGCCACAGGGGTGGGGGAGGGGGGGGGGGGGGGTGTTTGCAACCCTGCCCATTTGCCATGTGACAGTCCTACACTCCATCGTACTCCCCAGCCCAAAACCACTTTACTGCCTTTTTCGCGTGCGATAAAACACTAAAGCATCCCCATGCCTTTTAACGAAACCACTGCTCTTTGAATTCAACCCCGGGCCATGTGATTTATTGAGTCTGGTCAAAAAGTATTAAAACTTATCGTTAGTTGTCTATTCTTGGTTGAAATTGTGAAAAATAGTCCACGAAGCCTTTGCCGACCTATTTTGAAGCCTATTGCTACCAGAACCTGTGCCGACTTAGTTTAAAGCTTTGCAGACCAGAATTAAAGCCTCTGCTGCAGCCATAACCCCATCCAAATACCAAAACTTCATTTCCTGGTAATCCTAAGACACCTAATACCATTACTTAAGCTCATGAAAGTAATAATTGATAAATTAAAACAAGTTAAATGGCCTCCCAAAGCATAATAAGTTAGATGTTGAACACACTCCTCTAACAGACAAAGACTTCAAAATCAGTGATACAGTCATTGATTTTAACCTCTTGGAACTCCACGGCTGGAGCCGTAATAAATTCACATACCAGGTTGATGATATCCACCTCTAGGTTTCAAACCTACCCAGGTACATCTTCCCACAGACCTTTCAATTCCCTAAAATCATCAGACTCTGCCAGATCAATTACTTTCCCAATGAAAGATCCCTAGTAACCCCTAGCTAAGAGATTCTATTCACAATCACTGCAGAATCTATAACCAAGATGTTATAGATCCAACACAAGCCTGATGAGGCCCCATTATCAATTGGAATCCTCACTGAGCTATATCTGAAGCTGGACTTTCCCAAGAGTTTCCAAATATTCCAAACCTTCCTACCTCAATCAGTAGAAACTCCAAAGAGTAACCCTCCATACCCAGCTTCCATTTTTTCAGAGAGAACCAGACAGATTGTCACAATGCTATCATGCATCTTAGGGTACTTTACTGATGAATATGTAGATGCTTCTAGCCTAGTTTTTCTGTCCATGTTATACCAAAGACAGCGTCCAGCTTCAACATTTAACTTTGCTCAATATCTATCAGATGCCATCCATGAGTAACTAGTAAAATTACCAGAGGAAGGAGTGTTTAGATATTCGTTGGTTTTGTTTCATTTGTTCTTGTATTTCCAAAATGAAAGGTTTGAAATTAGCCTCCAAAAACTGGACACAAAGGGTAACCCCCAATCTGTATTCTTTTTGACATCCCTGATCAGAAAGAATTCCACAGAATTTAGCTACAAAGAATTCATTGATTCATTTGTTCATCCAGTTGTCAACATGCTAAGAATTAGCATTCAACATAGGGTCAGTGAAGAGATAAAGAAAGTATTTCAATTATCAGATCAAAGTAGAATAGGAGACTGGTATTTATACCAGAATGATACTAAAATTAGGGTGTATGGAAGCCAACTCACTCCATACAAGCTTCCAAAATACCTCCCAATGAGGTTATTTGCATTAGAATACATCAGGTAGATCCTAAACTCAGATGAAGTTAATTTCTTGTTAGCAAAAAAAAAACTTAGTTTAAGATTAAGAACCAGCTTGGTCCTTTCATTTGCAATAATATAAATGTTAGTCAACAGAAGATAAGTGTTTACAAGATTCCAAGTTCAATAATAGTTTCAAATGCCAGTATGATCCTTTGGGAGTCATCAGTAAACTAAGAGTCAAATTCAAATTGACTCCTTTTGTTCATGAGTCAAAACCAGAGACTGAAAAGTATTCCAACCAGTCAAAGTGGTTGGAAAATAATTTTCAAAGAGGTGGATAAATAGGTTGATACTAGTTCCATCCTGCATACTCCAACCCCACAAGACAGGAACTCAAAGAGGCCAAGAGAAGAAGGTTCTTATTCCGCTGAAACCACTTCTGACACCAAATTCAAGTTAATGTACAAGAAAAAGGCCAAACTGAATCCAGTGATTGAACAAGAAAAGATAATTGACAGAGTTGAAATTATTGATACAGATATAATTGTCAGGGATAATGCACCTCCCACAGTTTCAGAGGAAACACATCAGCCATCAACCTCCAGTGCACAAATTATTCAGAAACAACATAATGCAGAGGTTTCTTCATCAAGCAAACTAGTGGATAAGGAGAAATACATAATGGAGAATTACAAAGAAATCAAATTGAAGAATGAGGCATTGAAAGCTATGACTTATGCCCAATATTTGAAATGAACTCCTAGTGACCAGAACATGTGACTTTTAGTCTTTGATTACAAAACTATGAAGATGAAAATGACCTTTTTGTAGCCAACGGTGCAGGCTCAAAATAATCAGTAGACTACAAGAAAAAAACATTTGAAGTTATGGCTAAAGATGTACATCCAATAGATCAAATTGAGTTTCATAAAGAAGTAGGAGAAATGATCTATTCCACTATTACCAACAAAGCTATGAGTGTCCAAAAACTACAAAATTCTCTAGAAAATGTCAGAGCACAGTTAAAACTAGAGAAGGCTTCTTCACAAGCCAAGGATAATAGAATAAAATCACTTGAATAATTGGTCATGGAGGTTGGATATGATCCAAAGAACATAAAAGCAGCTGAAGAGATTATCAAGAAAAAGAATGCAAACATAGTTGCATTGAATAAATAGCTGAAATTATCTACCACAGAACATCCTCAAATTAAAAAAAATTTAGAGAATTAATGTCAGAAATATGAAATGATGAACCTCATCATTCAGTTGACAGCTCAAATGAAAGATATGTAGAATTAAATGGACAAATTAGTACATGAAAAGAAGGCCAAAATGGAAGCAATTACTGTTACTTCCATTCCCATAACTTCAACATCAACTTCAGTAGCTACAACAGTCCCAACTACTACAACAGTTCTAGTGACAATAGAATTTTCGGCAACACCAGCTACTACACCAACAATAGATTCAACAGTGCCAACAACCCATACCAATGATGAGGCAAGTAAATTGATTAAAGCCACACAAGGTATGTCAATCCAAACAACTGATATTAATAGACTTAAAGAACAAATAAAAACTCTAGAAGATGAAAATATGTTGGCTCAAATCATGTATACATAAGAAACATAGAAACCAAATAGGTTGAATGAAAGGATACATAAGTTAGAAAAATAACTAACATTGAAAGAGCCAGTAGCCTAGGAAAAGCAACAAGTATGGGAAAATATCATTAAATCTATCAATGATGTTTGGCCTTCTATCCCCGTTATATTTGAACAGAAAGATTTGATAAAAGAAACAAGTGAATCTATTCAGAAATTCAAAGAATAACTTGGAAAGAAACCAGAGGAGGCGAGTGAGATAATTATGTTTCTCAATTCTAAGAACAAGCATGAATTAGAATAAATTGGGATAAGTGACATAACAGAAACAATCTTAGAGGTAAAAAAGGTAATTTCCAAGAGGAACATGATGACACAACTTAAAGACAAGTGTCAAACTATGGAGCTTGCAGTGAACAGATTCATAATCAAATTTAAATTTTGAGGCATAAAGGTCTACCAAATCCATTAGTAATCAATGACAGGCTAATGAGGGATGAAGATTATGACAGAAAGGTCAGAGAAGTGGCTAAAGAACATTCCAACAATTCCTCTATGAAAGGAATTCCTACAGGTAAAGTACTCTATCAGACTTCTGAAAATCTCTTTTACCTCCAACATGAGGTAAATCATCTCTTTGTAAACATGCCTACATTTACCAAGTACACTGAAGCAGATGAGATTGACAGAAGGATGGTAAAGATCAAACTACCAGATGAAGAGGCTTGGGAAAAATTATATGATTTACTGTGACAGGTAAAAGTAAAGCAGGTAAGAGAGAGACAGGTTTAAAGATGAAGATAGTGAAAGACAAGCAACGTAAAAGCCAACTAGCGTAAAGGACAAAAAATATCAAAGAAAGAAACAACAAATCCAATAAACAGGGACAACTTGCATTTAGTTATATAGGTGTCTCTATCTTCTTGCACAAAGATATTTTATTTCCCTTGAAAAAATCCTAAATCAGTTTTAGAATATTTTGTGTTAAGTTTTGTATAAAAACTTCAGTAATTCAAAGTATTGAAGGTGGATTCCTGAACATTTCTATAGTTGTAATTGATATAAATACCTGAGGGTTTGTTGTACCATTTTCAAGTCAACAGACAAGACAAGTAATAAAGGCATTTCATTAAAGGATTCATGTGTTGAGCTACTTCAGTGAAGTATATTTCAATTGTTCATTGTTATTTTCTTAAGTATTCCATAAACTTGCATGTTTTTCAAAATTTAAATGTTATAATAGGAATATTATTGCAAAATTTGTTTAAGTTCACTTTGTTCTGAACTGTTATTCATTTTAATGTTTTGTTATGATATCTGGATCTGAGAATCCTTAGTTTCTCTCCCATCATGATTGACCTCATTCACCTTCCTTCATCATCTGGTTTAAGGAATCCTTAACTGCTCCTTGATCCTGATTGAAAACTACTTCACCATTCAGCCTTTAAAGATCTGATTTTTCTCAGCTACCCTTCCCTGTGAACACTTCATTTAGAACTTGATTCTATCCTATTTTCTTGATACATTTACTTCATAACCCAATGGAAAATATACATACATATATCCATCTAAAACAGTAATTCTGCCAACAAATCAAAATCAAACCAAATCAATCTTATATAACTAGCCTAAAATCAATTACAACAACAAAGTTGAATCATTAAGGAAGAGCCCTCTCTGAGCATTAAGAAGGCTAGATCCTAATCTCCAAAGTGGTTTATAGCTACCTCTAATATTTCTTTAACACACATAACAACCCTGGGAAATTTTTGAGTGATAACACAATCTTTGGCATAATAAAGTGCTTCAATATTCTTATGGATTTCCAGACTTCGCACTTTAGGGGAAATATGTTGCATGTCACTTTTTCACCATGACACTTGACGGTTAAAATGGATCTCTCGTCATCCAGACATATGTTTCAATGCAATCCCTTGCAAGTCAAACATTTATATTCCTTGACCAAAACATGAATTTTGGGTGAATGGTTTTTTAACCTTTTTAGCATGACTTTCTCACATTTCCTGGTCGGTTTATGTGCATGCACAATTTCTTCCATTGAAACTTGCACATAATTTCTCTCTATTCTCCATTACAGACTGCGCACACGAATCAATGAAATGTAAAAATTAAAAGTAAGTTCTAGAAGCTTATTTTTCATATCTGTTCGAGCCAAACCCCTCTGAACATGGAGCTAACTCCCTTGGATCAAGGAACCCTAATCCCACTATTAATGGATCTCATCCCTCTTTTTTGGATATGAAACCTCCTTCATTTTTCCTAGAAATTGAGTAGAGGCTAGAGGGTTGGGGGGTTCACAAAAGGTAGTCTTATACTGGTAATTTTGGATTGTGAAGCTTATCATCCAAGGAGAAGGATTTGAGACATTTGGGAGGAACCTTCATGACATCAAGGCAAGGTTGTAAGAACATTATTTTATCTCTGAATTAATAATTTGAATAATTTTTCTCATTGTGTTATCTTATTGGAATTATGAATGGTCTATACTCTTTGTGTATTCATTAAAGGTAATTTCAATTTCTAATCTCCTTGATCATTAGATTAAGCTTCTTTTAGATCATTATATTGCATATGCCTTTGATCCCTTGTATGTTTGTGTTTGTAGGTTTCATCAAAGCATTGAGGAGCTATAATGGGATGGATCAAGGATCTTCATTCAGAATTTTGGAAAGAGGTAAGAACACCACTCCATTTCTCTATTTTTTATGATTTAAACGAAGTTATCTTAGGGAAATAACTATCCTCTTATTTTTTTGTTTCTAGTATTCCTTTAGGATTCTAGGGACATCGCTTCTATCCGTAGAAGGGATTTTTCTGTATAGCAATACGTTTCTTGCATTATATCATAATAAATGATACACTTAATTAAAAGGGTCATATCTATCACAACTCAAGTATTAGAAAATTCATGTAATCTCTAAGCCTCATGTTTACCCTACAATATGTTCATATAAATATTTACAAGTTGTGCTATCTTATATACATGATTAGTCTAATTTCCTTTCTTTTAATGGAAGCTATATTTGTGTGGTTTTCTGTGGTTTCTTTCTCATCATAGCCAACAAGTCACACACCATCCATCATGCTCCAACAACTACCTTGGTTGATGCTTCGAAAAATACAAGGCTAAACAGGTTCTGCTTGAGCAACTGCTCCACTCAAGGAAGGGACTTGCTACCTCGTAGCTCTTCTTATTTATGTGTTTTTTATTTTTTTTTATTTTTTTTCATTCATATGAAGTTTTACGTATCCAATTTTAAAGCTTCTAAGAATTTTTTGTGGATCAAATCATTCGCTTTTTTACTGGAAGGTCAAATTACTTTGGTATAATTTGTGTAACGTTTAACCTTCGAAGACAATAAAATATTATTATTAAATACTCAATGTATACATTATTAGGCTAAATAATCTTACATATTTGACAATATTGATAATATATAATATGAAATTCATATTTGAAAATGGTATTAGTTATAATATATAAAATAAAATAATAGTTTTATGGTATTAGTTATGATATATTGTTGAATGCATTTTTACTGATGTCAATTGAATATAATATTATTTTTTATACCTTTAACTTTTTAAAAGTCACTTTTTTATTTTTTTGAACATAATTTTGAGTAATTATGATGATTTATCGAGTGTTATGTTTAGAATATAGGTTACGATGTAAAAATGGATCATTTTGACTATGAGTAAACTTTTATCACTTTTTCGGGCTCTCAAAAAATAAGAAAAAGTGAAACCTTGGAGTTATATTTTAAGCCCTTTTTAGACTTTATAAACATGAAAAGATTGCATAGTACTTGACTATTTTTGAACTCGTAAAAATAAATGAATAGTCATATATTTAGTATAAGTTTACCCCTTTTACAGAATGAATTAGACTATTTACAAAAAAATGTATACATTGACTAAGCATGGTCAATAGAGTTCTCTCGTGCATCATTTTATACTTTTTTGGGCTTGAGGGACTAAATTTACGAAAAATAACATTTGGATTTTACTTATTTTTCTCTTTTGACTCCCTAAAAATGAAAAACACTAAATTTAATTTTCTTCGAACTTGTTAAAAATATACGCTGAAAGAACTGAATTGGTTTTATTTTCGTGTATTTTCAAACTATTTAAACAATAAAACAACATTAATTTAACCCTACACTGGACTCGTAAAAATAAATAGTGTAGGACTCGTCAATCATGATGGGACCAAACCACTCCTTTCCTAGGGTTCGTAAAAAACACTTTGTTGGACTCATCTGAAGGATGAGCTTACAGGACAAGCAAATGTTAACCTCCTCAAGCTTGACAAAATTAAAGAGGTATTTTCCAGTAATGGTGTGGGGGAATTGGGAAAATGTATTCATTATTGCATTCATTTAAAGGTATTTTTTTACTCTTGAACATGACAATTCATCACACTTGTGTGTGGGTTGGATAACAAATTTGTCTCATAGTTAATCGAACCTCATTGAAATTCTTTAGTTAGTTTTGGGTATTATCATTGATTCAAATGCTTCTAAGTCAATTTTCGTGTCACCATGTGTTCAAGAAAAATTCAACCTCAATTCATTTTCCTTTGTAAATATTAGCCCTCATTCATGTCGACCATCCCTGAGTCAATCCTTGCAACACAATTATTCAACTTAACATGAAGTTTCCTATCGTGGGCCCTCCTACGATGGATCATTTCCTATCGACTTTAGCTCACTATCTAGGAAGTTGGTCTAGAAATAATTTTCAGTACCTTGAGGCATGTGTGCCTTAATGGCAAGTTTCTCGCCTTCTATGATATGTTCTCATCATTTACCTTTCATCGAGCGATTCTATGAGTGGTCGACTAGAGATCACCTAATCACACTTCATATATTGTTTTGAGAGTACCTTGAGAGCGATTATTTTTATTGGTGGTTCATCTCACACTTGTTAATGGTTCAAATCATTGATTGGTAATCAAGTGGTATCAACCTTGTTTTACTTCAACACTTTTTTTCACATGGTCTGATTTGTACAACGGATCAAGAGATGGAGATCAAGACCCTGGATCTAGTTTCATCCATCCAAGATATGAGGAGTTACGTATTTATGATTATGTAGATATATTCATAACTGATGGTTGTGCCAATACTGTGTCTATTATTTATATGTTTCTAGGCTATTTATGTACTTGTTCATTGAGTTAGCTTTGCTTTAAGTATGGGAATGCCTACCTCAGTAATGATTATATATATTTTCATTGTAATCCATGAATGTTCATTGCAAGTTTCCAACCATTGTCTCTGATCCAATCTGTTAGGGTCCTATAATAATAGGGATCATAATTTTGAATTGACTATGTTAAAAGTATTGTAATATTGTACATACTTTTCTTTCTGCAAATGTTTTCCCATATTAAAAAATGAAAATAGTGTAATTCCTAAAAGAAAAATCAAAGGACTAAAAGTAAAAGATAAAAAACGAAGATAAAGTATGAACCCCACAAAAAGAAATAAAAATAGATCCTGAAAGTGTTGCACATTCAAATGCCACTACTCTTATTTTAGTTACTTATGTAAATAAAATTGTGTGTAGCTTGTCCAAAATGCCACAATTCATGAGGATCAAACAATTTAATATTGATTCATTCGTGCTTTTAAATTTCATGTAATGATAGTTAGTGAATAATGATCTAGCCAAACCATTTAATCTTGGCAGATCGGTAGTTAGGTAGAGAATAAAAATGAGCTCATCAGTTTAATCTGAGCTATTGGAAGTTATAAGGTTAGAAGTAGGTTAGTTTTCTTATCAAAATAAAAATAAAATGGTCAGCAAGCTCAAATGCACCCAATAAATGAAGTAAAAAATATTAGGGCAAATAAAGGGTAGGCAGAAGCACTTTTTCAAGTCATGGAAAGCATCAATTGGTTCATCTCATATCACTAATATCCCCCCTAAATCCCCTTCCCCTTGCTTAAAAACCTATTTACACTCTTAGAAGGCATTTTTCCTTGTCAAATACCTCTTTCCCCTTTTTCTAACCCTTCCCCTTTTGCACCCATGCCCATTTGCTGAAGAAACATTTACCGGAGAATATTAACTAATTAATGAGAGAAATAATTAAACATAACCAACAACAAATCATAAAAAGAAACACAAATTTTTAACCAGGAAAAATCCCAAACTCTGGGGAAAACCCATCCTAATGAAATTTCATTAGCCTTGGCCAAAACCCTAGCCAATCCAGCTAAGTGAGCCTTCACCACTCACATCCAGGCCTACATTACAATGAAGTCCTTTGAGCCTTTTATAGGCTCCATTACATGAAATACCATGAGTTAAAAACCATGGGTGCACAATACCATGTGCCCCAAAACCATCACTATTTAACTCGATCAAAATTGACTATAATCACAAGTCAATTTACCTAACATTCCCCCCTTAAACTTGACTTTGGGTTTCCTGACTAAATCCAACCAAAAGTGCTAAATGAGACAACCCCTCTCACTCTAGCTCATCCCCCCTCAAATTTTTTAACCAGGGTAATTGTTAACTTGACATCCCCCCTATCACCTAAGTCTAACCCAGACTTTACCAGTGATTACCCAGGGGTACGCATGCCATACCAGGTCTTACAACAGTATGCCCATTTACATGTAAAAATTAACTCTATTATATATTTTTTGTTTTTTTTTTCATTGTTGCTATTCTTTGTATGACCATTCTCTACATTCATGATGTCATCTCCAAAGAGGACATCATACATGAATCTTCCCACCAACGATGCACCAAGCTGGATCAGATTGTGCATCGCACAACAATTCATAGCATGCCCCGCACGCAACCCGTTCCTTGAACAAAATGTTGTTCACTGTGGAATTTCTTGCCTACAACATGACGATAAAGGAGAGAGCTCATCCCTCCAAATGGCCCCAATATCCTCTTCTGTGGGTCGTTTAACCACAAAGCCTATATGCAAATAATGCAGCCTTCACACGAATTTGGTGTCGATGATATAAACTTCGGTGCAACCAACTGCCATCATATGCAATGCCAATCCTTGTTTCAATTTTTGAGTCCTGCTTATTCAATTACCTCCTGGCTCCCTTGGCCTCTCATGAGATAGGAAACCATGGCACCTATCAGCCTCTGCGCTCCACGTCATGGCTGCCCATTTCATGGATGTTGCCACTCCATTGAATTTAACCACTGTTATCACTATAGTCCTCAATACTTCACTGGGCATCAACACAAGTGCTGTAATTTGTGGCATGGTCATTTTCCATTGTCTATCGTGCAAGAACGTATACTTCCTGAAACCATAGCAGGAAATCCAACGAAATTCCCATATCTCCCTAAGTTTCACTTGAGTGACTTGGATACAATGAATGGATTTATCTTCCCATTGTATCTGTTGCTCTTGCCATTGTATTCACCACCCTCAAGCAGCTTCCATGACCTTGCTAAGTCTCCATGGCCACCGATCTAACTTGTGTGAAATCTATACACATGTTCCACCTCCTTAAAACATCAAAATATTCCTTAACGTTGATATGTGATGTAGTATGTTCAAAGGTATATCGCTCTCTCATCCTCTAGGTGGAATGATCAACAAAACCACGCACTTATTTTGTCATGCGAATCACAATGCGTTGCTCTGATCTAGCCCGGGCTCTCCTTTCAAGCCCATATCCTTGGCCACGTCGAGAGTTGACCTGATCACCTGAAACAATGATGGCATCGATCTTGTTGCTTACTAGATTCCCCGTGACATTTGCAGACCACCAATTTCTCTATTTGCGCACTTAACCTCCATCTTTGACCTTCTCATACTAGCATATTATTACTACTAGTCACCAGATCTGGGCAATGCCACCACCATTTTTCTCTTTCTCCAATGAGAAACCTTCCATGGAATTCCCATGGAATCAGTCAATCGGATATTTCCTGTTTCCTAGCAACACCATGCTTTGTATGGATAGATCTGCAAAAGGCTGCATTTATTTCTCCATTCACAGGCCAATAAAACCCTTGGCTACAAAATCATCCCTCTGAAGCCAAATATGGCTCCGATACCAAATGAAGAAACATTTACCGAAGAATATTAACAAATTACTGAGAGGAATAATTAAACATAACCAGCAACAAATCATAAATAGAAACATAGATGTTTAACCGGGAAAAACCCCAAACTCTAGGGAAAACCCATCCTAATGAAATTTCATTAGCGTTGGAAAAAACCCCGTCCAATCCAACCAAGTGAGCCTTCACTGCTCACATTCAGGCCTACATTACAATGAATTCCTCCGAGCCTTTTATAGGCTCCATTACATGCAATACCATGAGCTGAAAACCATGGGTGCACAATACCATGTGCCCCAAAACCATCACTGTTCAACTCGGTAAAACTTGACTATAATCACAAGTCAATCTACCTAACATTTGCCATGTGATAGTCCTATAGTCCATCTCACTCCTCAGCCCAAAACCACTTTACTGCCTTTTCGCATGCGATAAACCACTAAACCATCCCTATGTCGTTTAACAAAACCACTGCTGTTTGAATTCAACCCCGTGCCATGTGATTTGTTGCCTTCGGTCAAAAAGTATTAAAACCAGCCCTTTACTGTTAGTTATCTATTCTTGGTTGAAATTGTGAAAAATAGTCTAAGAAGCCTTTGTCGACCTATTTTGAAGCCTATTCCTACCAGAACCTATGCCAACTCAGTTTAAATCTTTGCAGACCAGAATTAAAGCCTCTTATGTGGCCAAAACCTCATCCAAAGACCAAAAATTCATTTCCAAGTAATTGTAAGACACTCGAGACCATTAATTAAGCTCAATAAAGTAATAATTGATAAATTAAAACAAGTGAAATGGCCTCCCAGAGCATAATAAGTGTAAATCCTCTACAACCACCTGTAGTAGATGTTGAACACACTCCTCAAGCAGACAAAGACTTCAAAATCAGTGATAAAGTAACTGATTTTAACCTCTTAGACCTCCACTACTGGAGCCATGATAAATTCACATACCAGGCTGATGATATCCACCTCTGGGATTCAAACCTACGCAGATACATCTTCCCACAAACCTTTCAATTCCTTGAAATCATCAGACTCTGCCAAACAAATTACTTGCATAATGAAAGAGCCCTAGTAACCCATAGCAAATATATTCTATTCACAATCACTGCAAAATCTATAAATTAGATGTTATAGATCCAACCCAAGCCTAATGAAACCCCAGTATCAATTGAAATTATCACTGAGCTATAGTTGAAGCTTGACTTTCCCAATAGGTTCCAAATATTCCAAACCTTCCTACCTCCATTAGTAGAAACCCCAAAGAGTAACCCTCCATACTCAACTTCCATTTTTTTAGAGAGAACCAAACAGATTGTCACAATGATGTCATGCATCTTAGGGTACTTTACTGATGAATATGTAGATGCTTCTATCCTAGGTTTTCTGTCCATTTTCTACCCAGGACAACCTCTAGGTTCAATATTTAACTTTGCTCAATATCTATCAGATGCCATCCATGAGCAACTAGTCAAATTACCAGAGGAAGGAGTGTTTAGATATTCATTAGTTTTGTTTCTTTTTTTCTTGTATTTCCAATCACAAAGGTTTGCAGTTAGGCTCCAAAAACTCGACATAGAGGGAAACCCCCATTCTGTAGTCTTTTGGAAATCCTTGATTAGAAAGGATTCCACATAATTAAGCTACAAAGACTTCATTGATTCATTTTCTCATCGAATTGTCAACATGCTAAGCACTAGCATTCAACCTAGGGTTAGTGAAGAGATAAAGAAAGTATTGCAATTATCAGATCAAAGTAGAACAAGAGACTGGTATTTATACCAAAACCATACTGAAATTAGGGTGTATGGAAGCCAACTCACTCCATAAAAGCTTCCCAAATACCTCCCAATGAGGTTATTTTCATTACAATACATTAGGAAGATCCTAAACTCAGATGAAGTTAATTTTCTATCAGCAAAGAAGAAAACTTAGTTTAAGATTAAGAACCAGCTTGGCCCTTTCATTTGAAATAATAGAAATGATGGTCAACAAGCAGATAAGTCTTTACAATATTTCAAGT
Source organism: Pinus albicaulis (assembly GCA_034641835.2). Lineage (NCBI taxonomy): Eukaryota > Viridiplantae > Streptophyta > Pinopsida > Pinales > Pinaceae > Pinus > Pinus albicaulis. The sequence goes on from JAXQQM020059959.1 coordinate 375,448, forward strand.
TCAGTAATAGTTTCAAATGGAAATATGATCCTTTGGGAGTCATCAGTAAACTAAGAGTCAAATTCAAATTGACTCCTTTTGTTCATGAGTCAAAACCAGAGATTGAAAAGTATTCCAACTAGTCAGAGTGGTTGGAAAATACTATGCAAAGAGGTGGATAAATATGTTGATACTAGTTCGATCCTACATACTCCAGCCCCACAAGACAGGAACTCAAAGAGGCTAAGAGAAGAAGGTTCTTATTATGCTGAAACCACTTTTGACACCAAATTCAAGTTAATGTACAAGAAAAAGGCCAAACTGAATCCAGTGATTGAACAAGAAGAGATAATTGACACAGTTTAAATTATTGATATAGATATAATTGTTAGGGATAATTCACCTCCCACAGTTTCAAAGGAAACAAATCAGCCATCAATATATAATGCACAAATTATTCAGAAACAACACAATGCAGAGGTTTCTTCATCAAGAAAACCATTGGATAAGGAGAAATACATAATGGAGAATTAAAAATAAATAAAATTGAAGAATGAGGCATTGAAAGCTGTGACTTATTCCCAATATTGGAAACAAACTCCTAGTGACCATAACAGGTTGCTTTCAGCCTTTGATTACAAAACCACGAAGATGCAAATGACCTTTTTGCAGCTAATAGTGCAGGCTCCAAAATCATCAACAGACTAAAATAAAATAACATTTGAAGTTATGGCTAAAGACGTACATCCAATAGATCAAATTGAGTTTCATAAACATCAGGAGAAATGATCTACTCCACTATGACCAAAAAATCTATGCGTGTTGAAAAGCTACAAAATTCTCTAGAAAATATCAGAGCACAGTTAAAACTAGAGAAGGCTTCCTCACAAGCCAAGGATAATAGAATAAAATCACTTCAAGAATTGTTCATGGAGGTTGGATATGATCCAAAGAACATCAAAGCAGTTGAAGAGCTTATCAAGAAAAAGAATGCAAACATAGCTGCATTGAAGAAACAACTGAAATTACCTACCACAGAACGTCTTCAAGCTAAAAAAATTTTAGAGAATGAAAGACAGAAAGATGAAATGATGAACCTCATCATTCAGTTGACAGCTCAACTGAAAGAGATGGAGAATGAAATGGAAAAATTAGTACATGAAAATAAGGCCAGCATGGAAGCAATTACTGTTACATCAATTTTCATAACTTCAATATCAACGTCAGTAGCTACAATAGTCCCAACTACTACAACAGCTCCAGTGACAACAGAAGTTTCAGCAACACTAGGTACTACACTAGCAACATATTCAACAATGCCAACAACCCATCCCAATGATGAGGCAAGTAAATTGATTAAAGCTATCCAAGATATGTCAATCCAAACAACTGAGATTAATATACTTAAAGAACAAATAAAAAGTATATAAAATGAAATGAAGTTGGATCAAATCATGTATAAATCAGAAACACAGAAATCAAACATGTTGAATGAAAGGATACAGAAGTTAGAAAAATAATTAACACTGAAAGAGCCACTAGCCCAAGAAAAGCAACAAATATGGGCCAATATCATTAACTCAGTCAATGTTATTTGGCCTTCAATCCAATCTATATTTGAACAGAAAGATTTGATAAAAGAAGCAAGTGAAGTTATTCAAAAAGTCAAAGAAGAACTTGGAAAGAAGCCAGAGGAGGCCACAAAGATAATTAAGTTTCTCAATTCTAAGAATAAGAATTAATTAGAAGAAATTGGGATAAGTGACAGAACATAAACAATCTTAGAGGTAAAAAAGGTAATTTCCAAGAGGAACCTGATGACACAACTTGAAGACAAGTGTCAAACTATGGAGCTTGCAGTGAACAGGTTCATGATCAAATTTGATGTTTTGAGGCAGAAAGGTCTACCAAATCCATTAGTAATCAATGACAGACTAATGAGGCATGAAGATTATGAAAAAAAGATTAGAGAAGTGGCTAAAGAACATTCCAACAATTCCTCTATGAAAGGAATTCCTACTTGCAAAGTACTCTATCAGACTTTTGAAAGCCTCTTTTACCCCAGCATGAGGTAAATCATCTCTTTGTAAACAAGCCTACATTTCCCAAGTACACTGAAGCAGATGATATTTACAGAAGGATGGTAAAGATCAAACTTACAAATGAAGAGGCTTGGGAAAAATTATATGATTTACTGTGACAGGTAAAAGTAAATCAGGTAAAGTAGAAATAGGTTTAAAGATGAAGACATTGAAAGACAAGCAACGTGAAAGCCAGCCAACGTAAAGGACAACAAATATCAAAGAAACAAACAATAAATCCAATAAATAGGGACAAATTTCATTTAGTTATATATGTGTCTCTATCTTCTTGCACGAAGATATTTTATTTCCCTTGAAAAAATCCTAAATTTGTTTTAGGATATTTTCTATTAAGTTTTGTATAAATACTTCAGTAATTCAAAGTATTGAAGGTGGATTCTTGAACATTTCTATAGTTGTAATTGATCTAAATACCCGAGGGTTTGTTGTTCCATTTTCAAGTCAACAGACCAGACAAGTAATAAAGGCATTTCATTACAGGATTCATGTGTTGAGCTACTTCAGTGAAGTATATTTCAATTGTTCATTGTTATTTTCTTAAGTATTCCATAAACTTGCATGTTTTTCAAAATTTAAATGTTATAATAGGAATATTATTGCAGAATTTGTTTAAGTACACTCTGTTCTAAACTGTTATTCATTTTAATGTTTTTTTCTTATATCTAGATCTAAGAATCGTTAATTTTTCTCCCATCCTGATTGACCTCGTTCATCGTCCTTCATCATCCGGTTTAAGGAATCCTTAATTTCTCCTTGATCCCGATAGAAAACCACTTCACCATTCAACCTTTAAATATTTGATTTTGCTCAGCTACCATGCCCTATGAACACTTCCTCTAGAACTTGATTCTGTCCTATTTTCTTGATACATTGATTCCATAACCCAATGGAAAATAGACATACATCTATCCATCTAAATCAGTAATTCCACCAACAAATCTAAATCAAACTAAATCAATCTTATATAACTAGCCTAAAATAAATTACAACAACAAAGTTAAATCATTAAGGGAGAGCCCTATTTGAGCATTAGGAAGGCTAGATCCTAATATCCAAAGTGGTTGATAATTACCTCTAATATTTCTTTAACACACATAACAGCCCTGGGAAATTTTGGAGTGATAACACAATCTTTGGCATGATAAAGTGCTTCAATATTATTATGGATTTCCAGACATTGCACTTTAGGGGCAATATGTTACATGTCGCTTTTTCACCATGACACTTGATGGTTAAAATGGATCTCTCGCCATCCATATGTATATTTAAATGCACTCCCTTGCAAGTCAAACGTTTATATTCCTTGAAAAAATCATGAATTTTGTGTAAAATGGATTTTTAACCTTTTTAGCATGACTTGTGCACATTTCCTGGCCGGTTTATCCGCATGCACAATTTATTCCATTGAAACATACATAGAACTACGCTTTTTTCTCCATTACAGACCGTGCACATGACTCAGGGAAAAGTAAAAACTAAAAGTAAGTTCTAGAAGTCTTGTTGGGAGAATATATTCCAACTAGAAGCTTATTGGTCATATCTATTCGAGCCAAACCCCTCTGAAAATGGAGCTAACTCCCTTGGATCAAGGAACCCTAATCCCACTATTAATGGATCTCACCCCTATTTTTTGGATCTGAAACCTCCTCCATTTGTCCTATAAATTGAGTAAAGGCTAGAGGGTTAGGGGGGTTCACAAAAGGTATTCTTCTGCTGGTAATTTTGGATTGTGAAGCTTATCATCCAAGGAGAATGATTTGAGACATTTGGGAGGAACCTTCATGACATCAAGGTAAGGTTGTAAGGACATTATTTTATCTCTGCATTAATACATTTGAATAATTTTTCTCATTGTGTTATCTTATTGGAATTATGAATGGTTTATACTCTTTATGTATTCATTAAGGTAATTTTAATTTCTAATATCCTTGATCATTAGATTAAGCTTGTTTTAGATAATTATATTGCATATGCCTTTGATCCCTTGTATGTTTGTGTTTGTAGGTTTCATCAAAGCATTGAAGAGCTACAACAAGACTAATCGAGGATCTTCATCCAACATTTCACAAAGAGGAAAGAGCACCACTCCATTTCTCTAGTTTTTATGATTTAAACGAAGTTATCTTATGGAAATAACTATTCTCTTATTTTTTTATTTCTAGTATTCCTTTAGGATTCCAGGGACATCGCTTCTATCCGCAGAAGGGATTTATTTGTACAACAATATTTTGTTGCATTATATCATAATCAATGATACACTTAATTACAAGGGTCATAGCTATCACACCTTAATTATCAGAAAATTCATGTAATCTCTAAGCCTCATGTTTACCCTACAATATCTCCATATACATCTTTACAAGTTGTGCTATCTTACATACATGATTAGTCTACTTTCATTTCTTGTAATGGAAGCTATATTTGTGTGGTTTTGTGTGCTTTTTTGCTCATCATAGCCAACAATGCACACACCATCCATCATGATCCAAAAACTACCTTGGTCAATGCTCCAAAAAATACAAGGCTAAATAGGTTCTGCTTGAGCAACTGCTCCACTCAAGGAAGAGACTTGTTGTCCCATAGCTCTTATTATTTATGTGTTTTATTATTTTTTTATTTTTTTAAATTCATATGAAGTTTTACATATCGAATTTTAAATCTACTAAATTTTTTTTATGGATCAAATCATTTGCTTTTTTACTGGAAGGTCAAATTACTTTAAATAACTATTTATTAAATACTTAATGCATACATTATTAGGCTAAATAATCTTACATATTTGACAATATTAATCAATGATAATATATAATATGAAATTCATATTTGAAAATGGTATTAGTTATAATATATAAAATAAAATAATAGTTTTATGGTATTAGTTATGATATATTGTTGAATGTGTTGTTATTGATGCCAATTTATAGTGATTTTTTTTATGGACACTTGACTATAAAAGATAGGGGAAGTTCTAATAGAGGCAATTGATGATTAGTCAGCGTATTAGAAAGTTACACACTCATTTGGATTTCAAATTTTCTTTGTATCTGAATATCTAACAACTCACCAAGCTAAAACACATCCAAATATCTTTTCACTTCGCATATATACAAGCATTTAGTCATCTGGTTGTGCACAAAGTAAACAATTTTCAAGTGAGGTTGATTTTGGATTTGTTTCCTAGCAAATAGATGGACCCCAGGGAATGGATAGGTGGAAATATGACAATTTCCAATGATGTGACAAACAGGTGACAAAATTTATGACATGGTAGTAGTAGAGTATGATACGTGGAAATTAGAGATGGCATTTTTGGCTGACCAATTAGGTGATTTGAAGGGTGACACGTGGAAGGTTTAGATAAACACAAATACATGTGGCAAGCTAAAGTTAGTCTCAAAAGGTGACTTGGTAAGTGTTGGGCCTTGAAATTGTCTTTTACTTCCATTACATTTTCACTTATATTTCCATATTATCACCTTCACTCCACCTCCATTTCATTACATTTACCTTACCATTACCACTATTGGGTTACATTTATGTTTTTCAAGACTTTATTTATTCCTAGTACTTTTAAGTGAATTTGTGGTTAAAAATTAGAAAATAATATGAGCATAATTATACCTAAAAAGTGGAATGAGTTTGTTGCCATGTGTAGGTAAAAAAGAAGCTTCCAAAAGACTCTTATGTGGCCTCCTAAGGCCATATTCGAATTTGGATGGAGAAGATCATGGGATCATAAGGATATGTGTCTCATTTCCTATATGTATTGTAACTTTAAGAAGACATGTGCTTTATCAATTCCTATTTGGATTGTAACTCCAGAGATATAGGGAGAGATTCATGGAATCTCATTAATGAGATAGCTTCTCATGTTTGTATAAATAGGGGAAGCTTTCTCCTATCCAATCATGTGTAAAATTGGAGTTATGCTCAAGCTTTCAATACAAAATTAGATTGTGGCACCTTACTCATGAATTTTCTTTCATTTTTACTTTTTTTTCTTACATATGGAGCATCTCGATTTACCATCTCTCATACGTTTAGATCAGCTACCTAAAATGTGTGAGATTCATTTTTTTTTATAGATTAAAGTTTATTTGCTTTCTTAGTATTAGTTTTAGAATGACTGTGTAACCTTTGCTTTTATAAAAACATTTCAAGAGGAAAGATTTATCTATTTTTCAATTGGATTAAGTTTGAGGCAATAGAGCTCATAGTTATTTAGTTTCCTTTCATGTTCTGTTATTTACTTTCTTAGATCAAACTATCAATTCATTGTATAATTGAATGTTCCTAAAAGATCAAGCTAAGAAGGTGACTTGTCAGACTTCCAAATTGGGTGATTGAATGTTCAACCTATACAATCATTGAGCTTTACTTTTACATGCTTTTACATTGTTTTTTAGATCCTCATTCAATTGTGTAATTGGGTGTTATTAAAGATCATTTCAAGAAGATGATTTTATCATATTTCTAAACTGAATACTTGAATACCTAATTTATGAAATTATTGAGTTTTCCCTTTGCATGGTTTAATTGCTTTCTTAGATTTAAAGACTAAATTATGATCAGGTTCTTATACATAATATAAAGAGGGCGATTCTATCATACTTCCATATTGGATGTTGGAGTGATTGAACGTACCTTAGTTGTTTTCCTTTACATGCTCTGAAATGATTTCTTAAGATCAAAATTTCAATTCCTGCAAGTGTGATTGCGTGCTATATTTTCTTTTGAATTTGTTTCTTTCTTTTCGTTACTTGATTTCATAGTTTAGTTGAATTTAATTTTCATTATTTGATTTCAATAGATTAGATGAATTGGTTTTAGTTAATTTGTAGTTAGATTTATCTAAACTGAAAGACAATTTCTAGCACATACAGTGCACACATGCTTCACAAGTTTACAAAACCCCCAGGTTGACAAATTAAATGATAGGAAATTATTTTTCCCCAACATTTTGGCGCCATTGCTAGGGAAGTGTGCATAGGAACTAGCTTTCAGTCTAGAGTGTATTTTATTTTTATTTTTAGTTTTTACTAACCATTTATGGTCAGAGGATCTAAAATGCAACCCAAAGACTACATTAAGGAATGGTATCAGAAAGCAATTGCGCCACAACATTCATCAATTATTCGAGAGATCCTTGCGGCAAATCAAAAGATCAAGACGATTTTTCATATCCTTACAAATAATCAGGTACATTTTTTCAAGTTTGGATATGAATATTTCAAAGATTCTAATCCATAAATGGCTTCATTGGAAGCATGAATATACTTAAAAATAAAATAAAAATATATATATATTTTTAGATAGATAAGAAAAATAAAAATAAAACCAAACTTAGATAGAATTTTAGATTTTTTTTATTTTGTTTAAAAAATAAAAATAATAATCAACGTTGATTAATTCATTTTGAATCAATTTCAGTGACACAGTAAAAATCACTTCATTTTTTTATCACCATCAAAAATAAAATTTGTGTGTGAAAATAAGAATTTATTTGATGACGCTGACTAGTATGCTCTCTTCCTGTGCCTCGTTGCGACCTAGAAGATTAGAAAATCAGATCGGTCAATTTAAAAATTGAAATTAAAAAATTCGTTAAAAATTTTACTGGAAATTGATCTACAATTCTATTAAAAATCGTCGTTTGGGTCAAGATCCTTTTTTTAATCGGTTCTTTAACATTTAATGTTTTTCACCCTCTTAATATTTTTTTGATATATTGAATTGCATGTGCACAATTTTTCTTTAAAAAAAAAATTTGCTTTGTTTAAATTATATATATATATATATATATATATATGTATGTATGTATGTATGTATTTTTGAAATGATTTCTTAAGATCAAAATTTCAATTCCTGTAAGTGTGATTGCGTGTTATATTATCTTTTGAATTTGTTTTCTTTCATTTCATTACTTGATTTCATAGATTAGATGAATTGGTTTTAGTTATTTTGTAGTTAGATTTATCTAAACTGAAAGACAATTTCTAGCACATACAGTGCACACATGCTTCACAAGTTTACGAAAGGTTGACAAATTAAATTATAGGAAATTATTTTTCCCCAACATTTTGGTGCCATTGCCTAGAAGTGTGCATAGGAACTAGCTTTCACTTAGAGTGTACTTATTTTTATTTTTTATTTTTACGAACCATTACTGGCCTAGAGATCTAAATGCTAGAAGTAGACTACATTAAGGAATGTAATTTAAAGGGCTGTAATAACACATTCATCAACAGACTAAGAGATCCTTGCAACATATCGAAAGATCAAGACAATTTTTCATATCCTTACAAACAATCAGGTACATTTTTCAAATTTGAATATGAATATTTCAAAGATTCTAATTCGTAAATGGCTTCATTAGAAGCATTAATATACTTAAAAATAATAGAAAAATAGTCTTTAGATAGATAGGAAAAATAAAAATAAAACCAAGCTTGGGTAGAATTTTAGAATTTTTAATTTTGTTTTCGAAAAAACAAAATCAATGTTGATTAATTCATTTTGAATAAATTTCACTGATGCAGTAAGAATAAATTCGTTTTTTTTTTAAATCACCACTAGAAATCAAAATTTGTGTGTGAAAATATGAATTTATTTGATGCCGTTGACTAGTATGTTCTCTTCCCGTGCCTCGTTGCGACCTAGAAGATCAGAAAATCAGATCAGTGAATTTAAAAATTCAAAATTCAAAAAAAAAAACTCATTAAAAATTTTTGCTGGATATTGATCTACAATTATATTGAAATTGCTTGAGTTTCATGTTCTTTTTAACCTGCTCTTTTAACATTTAATGTTTTTCACCCTTAATATTTTTTTGATTTATTGAATTGTATGTGCACAATTTTTCTTTAAAAAAAAAATTTGCTTTGTTTAAATTCATATATATATATATATATATATATTTATATATTTAAAGACTTTTGGGATCAAAATTTCAATTCCCCGCAAGTGTGATTGCGTGTTATATTTTCTTTTGAATTTGTTTTCTTTTCATTACTTGATTTCATAGTTTAGTTGAATTTAATTTTCATTATTTGATTTCATAGATTAGATGAATTGGTTTTAGTTAAATTGTAGTTAGATTTATCTAAACTGAAAGACAATTTCTAGCACATATAGTGCACGCATGCTTCACAAGTTTACGAAACCCCCAGGTTGACAAATTAATTGATAGGAAATTATTTTTCCCCAACATTTTGGCGCCATTGCCAGGGAAGTGTGCATAGGAACTAGCTTTCAGTCTAGAGTGTATTTTATTTTTATTTTTTAGTTTTTACTAACCATTTATGGTCAGAGGATCTAAAATGAAACCCAAAGACTACATTAAGGAATGGTATCAAAAAACGATTGTGCCACAAAATTCATCAATTCTTCAAGAGATCCTTGCAGGAAATTGAAAGATCAATTCAATTTCACATATCCTTACAAACAATGAGGTACATTTTTTCAAGTTTTGGATATGAATATTTCAGATTCTAATCCATAGGTTGCTTCATTGGCGACATGAATGGACTTAAAAATAAAATAAAAATATATATATATATATTTTAGATAGATAAGAAAAATAAAATAAAACCAAACTTAGATAGAATTTTAGAATTTTTATTTTGTTTAAAAAAAAAAAATCAACGTTGATTAATTCATTTTGAATCATTTCGAGTGACAGTAAATCACTTCATTTTTATCACGCAAATCGAGAAATAAAATTTGTGTGAAAATATGAATTTATTTGGCAATGGCCCGAATATTATGCTCTCTTCTGTGCCTCGTTAGAGCCTAGAATTAGAAAATCGAGATCGGTCAATTTAAAAATTGAAATTCAAAAATTCGTTAAAAATTTTACTGGAAATTGATCTACAATTCTATTAAAAATCGTCGTTTGAGTCATGATCCTTTCTTTTAATCGGTTCTTTAACATTTAATGTTTTTCACCCTCTTAATATTTTTTTGATTTATTGAATTGCATGTGCACAATTTTTCTTTAAAAAAAAAAATTGCTTTGTTTAAATTATATATATATATATATATATATATATATATATGTATATATTTTTGAAATGATTTCTTAAGATCAAAATTTCAATTCTTGCAAGTGTGATTGCGTGTTATATTTTCTTTTGAATTTGTTTTCTTTCTTTTCATTACTTGATTTCATAGTTTAGTTGAATTTAATTTTCATTATTTGATTTCATAGATTAGATGAATTGGTTTTAGTTAATTTGTAGTTAGATTTATCTAAACTGAAAGACAATTTCTAGCACATACAGTGCACACATGCTTCACAAGTTTACGAAACCCCCAGGTTGGAAAATTAAATGAAAGGATATTATTTTTCCCCAACATTTTGGCGCCATTGCCAGGGAAGTGTGCATAGGAACTAGCTTTCAGTCTAGAGTGTATTTTATTTTTATTTTTTAGTTTTTACTAACCATTTATGGTCAGAGGATCTAAAATGCAACCCAAAGACTACATTAAGGAATGGTATCAGAAAGCGATTGCGCCACAACATTCATCAATTATTCGAGAGATCCTTGCTGCAAATCAAAAGATCAAGACGATTTTTCATATCCTTACAAATAATCAGGTACATTTTTTCAAGTTTGGATATGAATATTTCAAAGATTCTAATCCATAAATGGCTTCATTGGAAGCATGAATATAATTAAAAATAAAATAAAAATATATATATATATATATATATTTAGATAGATAAGAAAAATAAAAATAAAACCAAACTTAGATAGAATTTTATAATTTTTTTATTTTGTTTAAAAAAATAAATAATAATCAACGTTGATTAATTCATTTTGAATCAATTTCAGTGACACAGTAAGAATCACTTCATTTTTTTATCACCATCAGAAATAAAATTTGTGTGTGAAAATATGAATTTATTTGATGACGCTGACTAGTATGCTCTCTTCCTGTGCCTCGTTGCGACCTAAAAGATTAGAAAATCAGATCGGTCAATTTAAAAATTGAAATTAAAAAATTCGTTAAAAATTTTACTAGAAATTGATCTACAATTCTATTAAAAATCGTCGTTTGAGTCATGATCCTTTTTTTTTAATCGGTTCTTTAACATTTAATGTTTTTCACCCTCTTAATATTTTTTTAATTTATTGAAATGCATGTGCACAATTTTTCTTTAAAAAAAAAAATTGCTTTGTTTAAATTTTATATATATATATATATATATATATATGTATATGTATGTATGTATGTATGTATTTTTGAAATGATTTCTTAAGATCAAAATTTCAATTCCTGTAAGTGTGATTGCGTGTTATATTTTCTTTTGAATTTGTTTTCTTTCTTTTCATTACTTGATTTCATAGATTAGATGAATTGGTTTTAGTTATTTTGTAGTTAGAATTATCTAAACTGAAAGACAATTTCTAGCACATACAGTGCACACATGCTTCACAAGTTTACGAAAGGTTGACAAATTAAATTATAGGCAATTATTTTTCCCCAACATTTTGGTGCCATTGCCGGGGAAGTGTGCATAGGAACTAGCTTTCAGTGTAGAGTGTATTTTATTTTTATTTTTTATTTTTTACGAACCATTTATGGTCAGAGGATCTAAAATGCAACCCAAAGACTACATTAAGGAATGGTATGAGAAAGCGATTGAACCACAACATTCATCAATTATTCGAGAGATCCTTGCGGCAAATCAAAAGATCAAGACGATTTTTCATATCCTTACAAATAATCAGGTACATTTTTTCAAGTTTGGATATGAATATTTCAAAGATTCTAATCCGTAAATGGCTTCATTGGAAGCATGAATATACTTAAAAATAAAATAAAAATATATATATATTTTTAGATAGATAAGAAAAATAAAAATAAAACCAAACTTAGATAGAATTTTAGAATTTTTTTATTTTGTTTTCAAAAAAAAATAATAATCAACGTTGATTAATTCATTTTGAATCAATTTCAGTGACACAGTAAGAATCACTTCATTTTTTTATCACCATCAGAAATAAAATTTGTGTGTGAAAATATGAATTTATTTGATGACGCTGACTAGTATGCTCTCTTCCTGTGCCTCGTTGCGACCTAGAAGATTAGAAAATCAGATCGGTCAATTTAAAAATTGAAATTCAAAAATTCATTAAAAATTTTACTGGAAATTGATCTACAATTCTATTAAAAATCGTCGTTTGAGTCATGTTCCTTTTTTTTAATCGGTTCTTTAACATTTAATATTTTTCACCCTCTTAATATTTTTTTGATTTATTGAATTGCATGTGCACAATTTTTCTTTAAAAATAAAATTTGCTTTGTTTAAATTAATTATATATATATGTATATATATATATATATATATATATATATATATATATATATATATATGTATATATTTTTGAAATGATTTCTTAAGATCAAAATTTCAATTCCTGCAAGTGTGATTGCGCGCGCTATATTTTCTTTTGAATTTGTTTTCTTTCTTTTCATTACTTGATTTCATAGTTTAGTTGAATTTAATTTTCATTATTTGATTTCATAGATTAGATGAATTGGTTTTAGTTAATTTGTAGTTAGATTTATCTAAACTGAAAGACAATTTCTAGCACATACAGTGCACACATGCTTCACAAGTTTACGAAACCCCCAGGTTGACAAATTAAATGATAGGAAATTATTTTTCCCCAACATTTTGGCGCCATTGCCAGGGAAGTGTGCATAGGAACTAGCTTTCAGTCTAGAGTGTATTTTATTTTTATTTTTTAGTTTTTACTAACCATTTATGGTCAGAGGATCTAAAATGCAACCCAAAGACTACATTAAGGAATGGTATCAGAAAGCGATTGCACCACAACATTCATCAATTATTCCAGAGATCCTTGCGGCAAATCAAAAGATCAAGACGATTTTTCATATCCTTACAAATAATCAGGTACATTTTTTCAAGTTTGGATATGAATATTTCAAAGATTCTAATCCATAAATGGCTTCATTGGAAGCATTAATATACTTAAAAATAAAATAAAAATATATATATTTTTTAGATAGATAAGAAAAATAAAATAAAACCAAACTTAGATAGAATTTTAGAAATTTTTTATTTTGTTTTAAAAAATAAAATAATAATCAACGTTGATTAATTCATTTTGAATCAATTTCAGTGACACAGTAAGAATCACTTCATTTTTTTATCACCATCAGAAATAAAATTTGAGTGTGAAAATATGAATTTATTTGATGACGCTGACTAGTATGCTCTCTTCCTGTGCCTCGTTGTGACCTAGAAGATTAGAAAATCAGATCGGTCAATTTAAAAATTGAAATTCAAAAATTCGTTAAAAATTTTACTGGAAATTGATCTACAATTCTATTAAAAATTGTCGTTTGAGTCATGATCCTTTTTTTAATCGGTTCTTTAACATTTAATGTTTTTCACCCTCTTAATATTTTTTTGATTTATTGAATTGAATGTGCAAAATTTTTCTTTAAAAAAAAAAATTTGCTTTGTTTAAATTATATATATATATATATATATATATATATATATATATATGTATATATTTTTGAAATGATTTCTTAAGATCAGAATTTCAATTCCTGCAAGTGTGATTGCGTGTTATATTTTCTTTTGAATTTGTTTTCTTTCTTTTCATTACTTGATTTCATAGTTTAGTTGAATTTAATTTTCATTATTTGATTTCATAGATTAGATGAATTGGTTTTAGTTATTTTGTAGTTAGATTTATCTAAACTGAAAGACAATTTCTAGCACATACAGTGCAAACATGCTTCACAAGTTTACGAAACCCCCAGGTTGACAAATTAAATGATAGTTAATTATTTTTCCCCAACATTTTGGCGCCATTGCCGGGGAAGTGTGCATAGGAACTAGCTTTCAGTCTAGAGTGTATTTTATTTTTATTTTTTAGTTTTTACTAACCATTTATGGTCAGAGGATCTAAAATGCAACCCAAAGACTACATTAAGGAATGGTATCAGAAAGCGATTGCGCCACAACATTCATCAATTATTCGAGAGATCCTTGCGGTAAATCAAAAGATCAAGACGATTTTTCATATCCTTACAAATAATCAGGTACATTTTTTCAAGTTTGGATATGAATATTTCAAAGATTATAATCCATAAATGGCTTCATTGGAAACATGAATATACTTAAAAATAAAATAAAAATATATATATATATATTTTTATATAGATAAGAAAAATAAAAATAAAACCAAACTTAGATAGGATTTTAGAATTTTTTTATTTTGTTTTAAAAAAAAAATAATAATCAACGTTGATTAATTCATTTTGAATCAATTTCAGTGACACAGTAAGAATCACTTCATTTTTTTATCACCATCAGAAATAAAATTTGTGTGTGAAAATATGAATTTATTTGATGACGCTGACTAGTATGCTCTCTTCCTGTGCCTCGTTGCGACCTAGAAGATTAGAAAATCAGATCGGTCAATTTAAAAATTGAAATTCAAAAATTCGTTAAAAATTTTACTGGAAATTGATCTACAATTCTATTAAAAATCGTCGTTTGAGTCATGATCCTTTTTTTTAATCGGTTCTTTAACATTTAATGTTTTTCACCCTCTTAATATTTTTTTGATTTATTGAATTGCATGTGCACAATTTTTCTTTAAAAAAAAAAATTTGCTTTGTTTAAATTATATATATATATATATATATATATTTATATATTTTTGAAATGATTTCTTAAGATCAAAATTTCAATTCCTGCAAGTGTGATTGCGTGTTATATTTTCTTTTGAATTTGTTTTCTTTCTTTTCATTACTTGATTTCATAGTTTAGTTGAATTTAATTTTCATTATTTGATTTCATAGATTAGATGAATTGGTTTTAGTTAATTTGTAGTTAGATTTATCTAAACTGAAAGACAATTTCTAGCACATACAATGCACACATGCTTCACAAGTTTACGAAACCCCCAGGTTGACAAATTAAATGATAGGAAATTATTTTTCCCCAACATTTTGGCGCCATTGCCAGGGAAGTGTGCATAGGAACTAGCTTTCAGTCTAGAGTGTATTTTATTTTTATTTTTTAGTTTTTACTAACCATTTATGGTCAGAGGATCTAAAATGCAACCCAAAGACTACATTAAGGAATGGTATCAGAAAGCGATTGCACCACAACATTCATCAATTATTCGAGAGATCCTTGCGGCAAATCAAAAGATCAAGACGATTTTTCATATCCTTACAAATAATCAGGTACATTTTTCCAAGTTTGGATATGAATATTTCAAAGATTCTAATCCATAAATGGCTTCATTGGAAGCATGAATATACTTAAAAATAAAATAAAAATATATATATATTTTTAGATAGATAAGAAAAATAAAAATAAAACCAAACTTAGATAGAATTTTAGAATTTTTTTATTTTGTTTAAAAAAAATTAATAATAATCAACGTTGATTAATTCATTTTGAATCAATTTCAGTGACACAGTAAGAATCACTTCATTTTTTATCACCATCAGAAATAAAATTTGTGTGTGAAAATATGAATTTATTTGATGACGCTGACTAGTATGCTCTCTTCCTGTGCCTCGTTGCGACCTAGAAGATTAGAAAATCAGATCGGTTAATTTAAAAATTGAAATTAAAAAATTCGTTAAAAATTTTACTGGAAATTGATCTACAATTCTATTAAAAATTGTCATTTGAGTCATGATCCTTTTTTTTAATCGGTTCTTTAACATTTAATGTTTTTCACACTCTTAATATTTTTTTGATTTATTGAATTGCATATGCACAATTTTTCTTAAAAAAAAAAAATTGCTTTGTTTAAATTATATATATATATATATGTATGTATGTATGTATGTATGTATTTTTGAAATGATTTCTTAAGATCAAAATTTCAATTCCTGCAAGTGATTGCGTGTTATATTTTCTTTTGAATTTGTTTTCTTTCTTTTCATTACTTGAATTCATAGATTAGATGAATTGGTTTTAGTTATTTTGTAGTTAGATTTATCTAAACTGAAAGACAATTTCTAGCACATACAGTGCACACATGCTTCACAAGTTTACGAAAGGTTGACAAATTAAATTATAGGCAATTATTTTTCCCCAACATTTTGGTGCCATTGCCGGGGAAGTGTGCATAGGAACTAGCTTTCAGTCTAGAGTGTATTTTATTTTTATTTTTTATTTTTTACGAACCATTTATGGTCAGAGGATCTAAAATGCAACCCAAAGACTACATTAAGGAATGGTATCAGAAAGCGATTGCGCCACAACATTCATCAATTATTTGAGAGATCCTTGCGGAAAATCAAAAGATCAAGACGATTTTTCATATCCTTACAAATAATCAGGTACATTTTTTCAAGTTTGGATATGAATATTTCAAAGATTCTAATCCATAAATGGCTTCATTGGAAGCATGAATATACTTAAAAATAAAATAAAAATATATATTTTTTTTAGATAGATAAGAAAAATAAAATTAAAACCAAACTTAGATAGAATTTTAGAATTTTTTTATTTTGTTTAAAAAAAAAATAATAATCAAGGTTGATTAATTCATTTTGAATCAATTTCAGTGACACAGTAAGAATCACTTCATTTTTTTATCACCATCAGAAATAAAATTTGTGTGTGAAAATATGAATTTATTTGATGACTCTGACTAGTATGCTCTCTTCCTGTGCCTCGTTGCGACCTAGGAGATTAGAAAAACAGATTGGTCAATTTAAAAAATGAAATTCAAAAATTCGTTAAAAATTTTACTGGAAATTGATCTACAATTCTATTAAAAATCGTCGTTTGAGTCATGTTCCTTATTTTTAATCGGTTCTTTAAAATTTAATGTTTTTCACCCTCTAAATATTTTTTTGATTTATTGAATTGCATGTGCACAATTTTTCTTTAAAAAAAAAAATTGCTTTGTTTAAATTATATATATATATATATATATATATATATATATATATATATATATATATTTGAAATGATTTCTTAAGATCAAAATTTCAATTCCTGCAAGTGTGATTGCGTGTTATATTTTCTTTTGAATTTGTTTTCTTTCTTTTCATTACTTGATTTAATAGTTTAGTTGAATTTAATTTTCATTATTTGATTTCATAGATTAGATGAATTGGTTTTAGTTATTTTGTAGTTATATTTATCTAAACTGAAAGACAATTTCTAGCACATACAGTGCACACATGCTTCACAAGTTTACGAAACTCCCAGGTTGACAAATTAAATGATAGGAAATTATTTTTCCCTAACATTTTGGCGCCATTGCCAGGGAAGTGTGCATAGGAACTAGCTTTCAGTCTAGAGTGTATTTTATTTTTATTTTTTAGTTTTTACTAACCATTTATGGTCAGAGGATCTAAAATGCAACCCAAAGACTACATTAAGGAATGGTATCAGAAAGCGATTGCGCCACAACATTCATCAATTATTCGAGAGATCCTTGCAGAAAATCAAAAGATCAAGACGATTTTTCATATCCTTACAAATAATCAGGTACATTTTTTCAAGTTTGGATATGAATATTTCAAAGATTCTAATCCATAAATGGCTTCATTGGAAGCATGAATATACTTAAAAATAAAATTAAAAAATATATATATTTTTAGATAGATAAGAAAAATAAAAATAAAACCAAACTTAGATAGAATTTTAGAATTTTTTTATTTTGTTTAAAAAAAAAAAAATAATCAACGTTGATTAATTCATTTTGAATCAATTTCAGTGACACAGTAAGAATCACTTCATTTTTTTATCACCATCATAAATAAAATTTGTGTGTGAAAATATGAATTTATTTGATGACGCTGACTAGTATGCTCTCTTCCTGTGCCTCGTTGCGACCTAGAAAATTAGAAAATCAAATCGGTCAATTTAAAAATTGAAATTCAAAAATTCGTTAAAAATTTTACTGGAAATTGATCTACAATTCTATTAAAAATTGTCGTTTGAGTCATGATCCTTTCTTTTAATCGGTTCTTTAACATTTAATGTTTTTCACCCTCTTAATATTTTTTTGATTTATTGAATTGCATGTGCACAATTTTTCTTTAAAAAAAAATGTGCTTTGTTTAAATTATATATATATATATATATCTATATGTATATATTTTTGAAATGATTTCTTAAGATCAGAATTTCAATTCCTGCAAGTGTGATTGCGTGTTATATTTTCTTTTGAATTTGTTTTCTTTCTTTTCATTACTATATTTCATAGTTTAGTTTAATTTAATTTTCATTATTTGATTTCATAGATTAGATGAATTGGTTTTAGTTAATTTGTAGTTAGATTTATCTAAACTGAAAGACAATTTCTAGCACATACAGTGCACACATGCTTCACAAGTTTACAAAACCCCCAGGTTGACAAATTAAATGATAGGAAATTATTTTTCCCCAACATTTTGGCGCCATTGCCGAGGAAGTGTGCATAGGAACTAGCTTTCAGTCTATTGTGTATTTTATTTTTATTTTTTAGTTTTTACTAACCATTTATGGTCAGAGGATATAAAATGCAACCCAAAGACTACATTAAGGAATGGTATCAGAAAACGATTACGCCACAACATTCATCAATTATTCGAGAGATCCTTGCGGCAAATCAAAAGATCAAGACGATTTTTCATATCCCTACAAATAATCAGGTACATTTTTTTTAAGTTTGGATATGAATATTTCAAAGATTCTAATCCATAAATGGCTTCATTGGAAGCATGAATATACTTAAAAATAAAATAAAAATATATATATTTTTTAGATAGATAAGAAAAATAAAAATAAAACCAAACTTAGATAGAATTTTAGAATTTTTTTATTTTGTTTAAAAAAAATAATAATAATCAACGTTGATTAATTCATTTTGAATCAATTTCAGTGACACAGTAAGAATCACTTCATTTTTTTATCACCATCAAAAATAAAAATTTTGTGTGAAAATATGAATTTATTTGATGACGCTGACTAGTATGCTCTCTTCCTGTGCCTCGTTGTGACCTAGAAGATTAGAAAATTAGATCAGTCAATTTAAAAATTGAAATTCAAAAATTCGTTAAAAAATTTACTGGAAATTGATCTACAATTCTATTAAAAATCGTCGTTTGAGTCATGATCATTTTTTTTAATCCATTCTTTAACATTTAATGTTTTTCACCCTCTTAATATATTTTTGATTTATTGAATTGCATGTGCACAATTTTTCTTTAAAAAAAAAAAAATTCTTTGTTTAAATTATATATATATATATATATATATATATATATATATATATATATAGATATATGTATATATGTATATATTTTTGAAATGATTTCTTAAGATCAAAATTTCAATTCCTGCAAGTGTGATTGCGTGTTATATTTTCTTTTGAATTTGTTTTCTTTCTTTTCATTACTTGATTTCATAGTTTAGTTGAATTTAATTTTCATTATTTGATTTCATAGATTAGATGAATTGGTTTTAGTTAAATTGTAGTTAGATTTATCTAAACTGAAAGACAATTTCTAGCACATATAGTGCACGCATGCTTCACAAGTTTACGAAACCCCCAGGTTGACAAATTAATTGATAGGAAATTATTTTTCCCCAACATTTTGGCGCCATTGCCAGGGAAGTGTGCATAGGAACTAGCTTTCAGTCTAGAGTGTATTTTATTTTTATTTTTTAGTTTTTACTAACCATTTATGGTCAGAGGATCTAAAATGAAACCCAAAGACTACATTAAGGAATGGTATCAAAAAACGATTGCGCCACAACATTCATCAATTATTCGAGAGATCCTTGCGGCAAATCAAAAGATCAAGACGATTTTTCATATCCTTACAAATAATCAGGTACATTTTTTCAAGTTTGGATATCAATATTTCAAAGATTCTAATCCATAAATGGCTTCATTGGAAGCATGAATATACTTAAAAATAAAATAAAAATATATATATATTTTTAGATAGATAAGAAAAATAAAAATAAAACCAAACTTAGATAGAATTTTAGAATTTTTTTATTTTGTTTTAAAAAAAAATAATAATCAACGTTGATTAATTCATTTTGAATCAATTTCAGTGACACAGTAAGAATCACTTCATTTTTTTATCACCATCAGAAATAAAATTTGTGTGTGAAAATATGAATTTATTTGATGACGCTGACTAGTATGCTCTCTTCCTGTGCCTCGTTGCGACCTAGAAGATTAGAAAATCAGATCGGTCAATTTAAAAATTGAAATTCAAAAATTCGTTAAAAATTTTACTGGAAATTGATCTACAATTCTATTAAAAATTGTCGTTTGAGTCATGTTCCTTTTTTTTAATCGGTTCTTTAACATTTAATGTTTTTCACCCTCTTAATATTTTTTTGATTTATTGAATTGCATGTGCACAATTTTTCTTTAAAAAAAAAAATTGCTTTGTTTAAATTATATATATATATATATATATATATATATATATGTATATATTTTTGAAATGATTTCTTAAGATCAAAATTTCAATTCTTGCAAGTGTGATTGCGTGTTATATTTTCTTTTGAATTTGTTTTCTTTCTTTTCATTACTTGATTTCATAGTTTAGTTGAATTTAATTTTCATTATTTGATTTCATAGATTAGATGGATTGGTTTTAGTTATTTTGTAGTTAGATTTATCTAAACTGAAAGACAATTTCTAGCACATACAGTGCACACATGCTTCACAAGTTTACGAAACCCCCAGGTTGACAAGTTAAATGATAGGCAATTATTTTTCCCCAACATTTTGGCGCCATTGCCGGGGAAGTGTGCATAGGAACTAACTTTCAGTCCAGAGTGTATTTTATTTTTATTTTTTAGTTTTTACTAACCATTTATGGTCAGAGGATCTAAAATTCAACCCAAAGACTACATTAAGGAATGGTATTGACGATTTAACCTTGTTCATCAGGTATTAAAAGGTCATACGACAATCAAAAATCGTGACGATTTTCTCCTTTAAATAATAATTTGTTTTTCAGTTTGGATATTGAATATTTTAAAGGTCCTAATCACCATTAGCTTGTTGAAACATTTAATAATAACAAAAATAAAAATAAAAATATGTATATTTTTGAATAGATAAAAAAATGATATTGACTTGGATGATGCAAAAATTTTATTTTGTTTAAAAATAATAATCGCGTTGATTAATTCATTTTGAATAAAATTTCAATGCTTTAATAAAAATCACTTCATTTTATCAACATCCCAATAAAAATTGCTTTGAAAAATAATTTATTTGATGATCTTGACTAATGTGTCTTCTTGTTGTATAATTTAAATGAAAATTGAAAAATCAGATCCAGTTGGTTTAAAAATACAATTAAAAATTAAATTAAAAATTTTCTTTGATTGATCTGCTAATTCTATTAAAAATAAATACATTTGGTCATGATCACTTTTTATCGGTTCTTTAACATTTTAATGTTTTCACCCTCTTAATCTTTTTTAGTTGTTAAATACTTATTTTTATTTTTCTTTTTAAACAAAAAAAAATTTATTTATTTTTAATTATAACATATATATATATATATATGGATATATATTTAAATATTAACATATATCAATTAAAAAAAAAAAAACTAAAACATTTTATATGAAAAAAATATAATAATAACAAAACATAATTCAAAAAAAATACAAAACAATGAATAGCCAATAGAAAAGGAAAGCGAGAAACATGGCGAGCCGGCCAACGCTTGACATACACATACGTGCAGGCCTCCAATCCATGCAAGCACCCATGCACTACAATAAAAAGGAACCTTCTCTTTTCCATATTCGGTCTTCCTCAAGCAACGTCAATTATTAGAAATCGATTTTAAAAGTTTCAGAGACAGACAATGAAGGTGTATCGGATGAAGAAATTGTTGATGAAGAGAATATTGAAAATTGCTGATGAAGAGAATATTGCAGATTCAATTGCATAGACAGACAATGAAAATGTATCAGATGAAGAAACTACTGATGAAGGGAATATTTTAGACTGCTGATGAAGAGAAGATTGCAGATTCCATTGCAGGTAATTGGAATGAGGGTGATCAATCTGAACTTCTCTGTGAGAGACAAGCCATTACACATCAAATCCTGAAAATAAAAAAAATCAAACCACAACAATTTTAGTTTGTTGCAGAAGTAATTGCTAGAAAACGAAATTGCGAAAAATGCGTAACTGTTAAAAACACATGATTTTAAAACGCATTTTTTGAGAAAATCGAGGCGAATTAGGAAAAAATAAAACATAATATTTTTCGGGAACAAGGAAAATTAGGTAACTCGCCAGCGATTTGCTAGATTTCGCAGCCATTTGGGAGAAATTCAAGGTTCTTCGAAGCTCCATTTTGCAAATTGCGTGAGAAAAAAAACAATTTGTTTTGAACTGTTTAAACGAAGCAAGTTGAAAGAAAAATAATCCAAGTTAATAACAAACTCTGCTCCACATGGCATGTGGTCTAAGAGTCCAATTTGATTTAATAAATTTGATTTTAGACACATATGTGTCTCATCATTAAAAATAATAATAATAATAATAATAATAATATATATATATATATATATATAATTAAAAAATGAAAAATAAAAAAATTTACATATACAATCGATTTATTGAAGCAATTTATAAGATGAAAAATACTTGCAAAATTTGATTGAAATAAATTTTCGTACAAGTACCTTTTTTTTTACCGCTTCAAATATTTTTGACAACATGTTTTTGGAGCACATATGACAATTCAATTTAAGAGTGACTTGCAAAAAAATTGGAAGAATATTTAGATGATTTCTAAATATTTGGCATTAAAAATATAATAATGTTGTTGTGAAGCTTTAACTTGTAGGGAACAACGGATTTTTGTGATGCCAATCATATTACTAAGCACATTGCATGAAGTCGTCTGACAATAGGGAGTTGATTTATTTTTCATGGTTATTTCTTAAAAATGGATTGTTATCAATATCATGAATTGGACTGAATATAACACTTTCGATTTTCCTTTAATCTGTTTTAGTTGACACTCAAATTTTTTCCTAAGAATAAAAAAGGAATTGGTCATTTATTTTTTAACACACTTATGTTCTTTATGTCAGGTTTTTTTTGCAGGTTTTGGATGATCAAATGATCATCGAAGAAAAAAAACTGTGCACAATTGGTCTTCGAAGGACCGATTTCATGAGAAACATAAGAACAAGTCCATGTCCATATCCATCAAGACCATTACCTTTCATCCCTTTTGAATTATAAATCCAACCAATCAATTCAAAGCAAGCCACAATTCAATGGTTAGTTGTTCATTTTCCTTTATTCACATACACTTTCCATTACTTTTTGTCTACTCCTAACCCACAAATAAAAAAATAAGCTCACTTACATGCTTATTGCCCATTGTCATTTTCCATATTCATCTTCCATTTCCATTTTACTTATTCTATCCTTTTCATTTCACAAACAAATCTTGCTTCAATGCAAATTATTGAGTCCATAGTCCTTTGAGTCTAAAATCCTTGCAAAAAAACCTTGAGGCTTGCATGCCTTAATGGCAAGTCTTCTTGCTGACGAACAATGGGAATACATTAATGTCCCTTGTTCATCGGATCTTCTAGGTACTTGACGACATCAAAATTATTCGTACCTAGCAAGATGTGTTTGGGCATATTGACTCTCATTATCATCAATGGTGAGAGTTCTCGTGTTGACTAGTGGCATCCATTAATGTCCACTAAGTCAACAATTTCCTGCTATGTTCGACATCAGAACATCTATTCACATACCAGAAATTATGCCAACGAATTTTGAAGACATGAAGACTATCATTTTCATAATTGTGAAGAAAATAAAGAAGATATGCAGCTACAACAGATCAACACCATTCTACAGCTGTAGAATCAGATGGCAGCTACAGAATCAGATGATAGATGTAGAATCATAGGGTAGTAGCAGAATCATAAGGAAGTTGCAGAATCAGATGACAGCTACATAATAGATGGAAGCAACAGAATCAACACCATTCTACAGTTGCAAAATCAAATGAAAACTGTAGAATCAGATGGCAGCTGCAAAATTAGATGACAGCTACAGAATCATCAACATTTCTCAGCAAATTCAACAGTTTTAGTAGAATAAATAAAAAGTCATCTTGACTCTTTTATCAATAACTTGTACAACCACTTGAGGAGGATTATGATTAGAATTTTGTAGCCACCACACATGCAGCTCATCCATTTTCAAAGGGTAAGTTAAGGTATGTCATTTTCTAACTTTTTACCATAGAATTCCATGAAAATCTAGAATGATAATTTTTGGAAAAAACACTTATTTTCCTCATTTCATAAAATTTCCAATACCATCAGTTGGGGTTGGGAGGGGGTACATTCATATTCAATTTTTTCCACATTCATATCACATTCAAAAGCCCACATACATTCATAAGATATTAACTATTACATTATTATTATGAGCATACAATGGCCTTTAAAAAGTACTCAAAAGATATTTGGATACAAACACAATCATGGTTGTCACACAAGAACCAACCATGATGCAATCCAATAGAAATATACTTTACAACAATAATCAAATTATCATTATGCAAAGTTCAAAGATCAAAATTGAATGCAACAATAAAATATGGTTGTAACACAAGAACCAACCATGTTTCAATTCAACAAGAAAAGAAAAAAAACACTTTGCAGAAGTATGAAGTTATCAAATGATATCATGCAAAGTTAAGCCAAAGCTCAAGGATAAAAAAGAATTAATGTAATAGATTGCATGAGGACATGCAATAGCTTCAATTTGGAGGTATGTTGGGCCTTGAAATTTTCATTTACTTCCATTACATTTTCACTTATATTTCCATATTATCACCTTCACTCCACCTCCATTTCATTACATTTACCTTAACATCACCACTATTGGGTTACATTTATGTTTTTCCAAACTTTATTAATTCCTAGTATTTTTAAGTGAATTTGTGGTTAAAAATTAGAAAATAATATGCAAATACTTATACCTAACAAGTAGAATGAGTTTATTGCGATGTATAGGTCAAAAAGAAGCTTCCAAAAGACTCTTATGTGGCCTCATAAGGCCAAATTCGAATTTGTATGGAGAAGATCATGGGATCATAAGGATATGTGTCTCATTTCCTATTTGTATTGTAACTCTAAGAAGAAATGTGCATTATCACTTCCTATTTGGATTGTAACTCTAGAGATATAGGGAGAAATTCATGGAATCTCATTAATGAGATAGCTTCTCATCTTTTGTATAAATAGGGGAAGCTTTCTCCTATCAAATCATGTGCAAAATTGGAGTTATGATCAAGCTTTGAATACAGAATTAGATTGTGGCACCTTACTCATGAATGTTCCTTCATTTTGACTTGGTTTTTCTTACATATGGAGCATTTCGATTTATCATATTTCATACTTTTAGATCATCTACCTAAAATGTGTGAGATTCACTTGATTTTATAGATCAAAGTTTATTTTCTTTCTTAGTATTAGTTTTAGAATGACTATGTAATCTTTGCTTTTCTAAAAACATTTCAAGAGGAAATATTTATCTATTTACAAATTGGATTAAGTTTGAGGCAATAGAGCTCATAGTTATTTAGTTTCCTTTCATGTTTTGTTATTTACTTTCTTAGATCAAACTATCAATTCATTATATAATCGAATGTTCCTAAAAGATCAAGCTAAGAAGGTGACTTGTCACACTTCCATATTGGGTGATTGAATGTTCAACGTATACAGTCATTGAGCTTTAGTTTTACATGAATCTACATTTTTTTTTTAGATCCTCATTCAATTTTATAATTGGGTGTTCTTAAAGATCATTTCAAGAATATGATTTTATCATATTTCTAAACTGAATTCTTGAATACCTAATTTACGAAATTATTGAGTTTTCCCTTTGCATGCTTTAATTTCTTTCCTAGATTTAAAGACTAAAGTATAATCGGTTTCTTATACATCATCTAAAGAGGGTGATTCTATCATACTTCCATATTGGATGTTGGAGTGATTGAACTTACCTTAGTTGTTTTCCTTTAGATGCTTTGAAATGCTTTCTTAAGATTAAAATTTCAATTCCTGCAAGTGTGATTGTGCGTTATATTTTCTATTGAATTTGTGTTATTTCTTTTTGTTACTTGATTTCATAGGTTAGTTGAATTTCATTTTCATTATTTGATTTCATATATTAGATGAATTGGTTTTTGTTATTTTGTAGTTAGATTTACCTAAACTGAAAGACAATTTCTAGCACATACAGTGCACGCATGCTTCACAATTTTACAAAACCCTCGGGTTGAAAAATTAAATGACAAGTAATTATTTTGCCCCAACAGTAAGTGAAGTGGAAATGATGATTTGGAAAGTTTTGGTTCCCACTTTAGAGCTAAATTTTTTGAATTAATTTAGGTATCCATCCATCCAGGAGTGCACTAAGGTAAAGTGATGGGTATTTGGATCTGAATCCAAAAATTGATGGAGGAAGTTGAAGCTCAGTTATATTTGTTCAAGGTTTCTCAACGAAAGGTGAATGAAAAAATAATCCAACCACCTGGTAATATAGGTGTGAACCAGGTGTGTTCGACAACAAATCGTCAAAATTTCATATTCAAGTGAAGCAAGGGAGATCTATCAAGGTTCTAGGGATTAAGGTTTTGGGAAAAAAGAGGACATCCTAGTATTTGATGATATTCCTGTGTACATAGTGGTGTCAATTAAAAAAATCCCTAGACTCCAAATAATTTTGAATGGTGAGTTAAAACCAAGGTCCCAGCCCCAGATCACAAGGGGATAAGTCTTAGCACTCATAGCCAAAGGATAATAAAAGGGAAATATGGGCATCTAGTGATCCACTTATATAACAAAGCATTCATAATTGAAAATACCCAAATATTAGATTCACTAAAAGAGTTAATTAAACCCATTGTGATAGTGCTCGATGATGAGGAAGGATGCTAAAGGTGAGTAAAGGTACAAGTAAGAAAAAATGTTAAGAAAAGGAGCTAAAATACTCTCGTGCCATCCATAAATAGAAATTATTAATTGTTAAGATATGTGCAGAGTGGTAATTGGAGAATATGACAAAGCACATATGCCATAAAATACTATGAGTGATGGTAGCCCATGCATAAGGAGAGAATAAGTGTGTGGAGAAACCAAGCGTAATGTGTATGTGTGAGAATTGTCCAAGAGAAAAAGAGAATCATTGAGATCCAATTTTGTAAGAGACATGAAATAAAACATAAAGAGATAACACTAGAATATTTGAGAGAAAACATATATAAATAGATTGTGTGTGATCGATAAGTGTGAGATCTAGCTTAGTAAGGAGTGAAGAACAAATAGTTTGGCTGTGCAAAGTGAAGGAATATTTCTAGTGAATGAGAAAGAGAAGGTTTCTATAGAGAAAGAAAATAAAACATAGATATTTGAATTAAATGTTGATGTATGTGCAAGAATTGAAGAAGGTGCATCCAGTCTAAAAATTTGATGCAATAGATATCTAGAAGGTTAAATACACTGGATCAACAAATCCAAAGGGGATTGGCGTATCCTGCAAGTCGATGCTTTAAAATATAAGGGGATTGGTGTATCATGCAAGTTGGTTTTTACAAATATGAGGGAATTGGTGTCTCATATAGGTTGGTGCCTACAAATATTGTAACAGTAGGTTGGTGTCTACTTCAATCAAATAATTAAAAGAAGTTTTTTGGTTTTCTCCTGGATACATATATCCAGTTTTCAATGCTCTTACATGACTAGTGAATTATTTTGTAATTGAAATTTTTAAATGGTAAAATGGTATTATATTGATTTACCCTCCCCCTTCTTAGCATAATTTTTAATCCAAAATTTGGTATCAAAGTGGGTTCCTTCATGAAAATTATAGCCATTGGAAGGTATATCTTGAGGGAATCAATGGCCAGTCATGATGGATCATTTTCAATTATAAAAACTATTTGATGGGACCAATCATAATTTATGGAAGGTAAGAACGAGTGCTTATTTAATGTCCCTTGGTGTTGACATTTGGATGCCTGTTGAAAATGAATATAGAACTCTAGTAAGTTCTCCATTAGATTCAAATGGAAGAAGGGCCTTTACAAACAATGTGAAGATAGTGAATGTAATTATGTGTGGTCTTCTTGAATTTGAATTTTTTAAGGTAATGTCATTGTAAATCTACCAACGATATTTGGGATAAGCTCCATAACATATATGAAGGATAAGATGAGGTGAAGAATGTTAAAATTCAAACACAAAGAATGAGGTTTGAAAGTATAAAATGAATGAAGATGAAAATATTGCAAGATTATTTCTTAGAGTTGATGAATTTGTAAACACCATTAAAGGTATTAATAAAAAGGTTGATGAAGTAGGTTTTAAAATTGAGAATATGGGATGTCCACAACCTTCATTTTTCTGTCTACGTTTCGAGTCTAGAACAAGGCTCATCTTTAGGACTAAACTTACAAAGAAGAGAGGAAAACAAGGGCTATAAATATGGAATGGAGAGAACGTGGGGATATAAAGAGCCAAACAACACATTTTAAGAAATGAAATAATAATATTAATAAATTAATTAAATTTGTTTATAAATTTATTATAAATTATTGTAATTTATTATAAATCCTTTATTATTATTTTTAATCTATTTAATAAAATTTTTAAGAGTTTAATTAAGTGCTAAAAATAAGAAATTTTATTGGTATTTATATAAATTTAATGAGAGAATAAATATATTGGTAATAATGAAATATTATTAATATTAACCATAATATTAATGAGTAATAGTTTATCTTATTACTGGTAATATTAATTAATAATAATAATAAAGTTAAAATCAATACAATTATTCTTTCGATACGCTATTAATTAATTTGATTACTTAAAATTAGCAATTAGGTTAAACATAATATTTTTGCTAGAAAACTTATTATGAAAGATTTTTAGAAAGTATTTAATGGAGGGGGGAGAGGAAGAAAAGGAATGATGCACAAGGGATGGGGATAAGAATTCATACTAATGAAATGAGGTGGGAGGAAACCATACAATTTTTAAAGGGGGATGAATGTGAAAATGAACAATATGAAGGAGAGGGGAGAGGGGGGATGGGGGCGTTTTGTACAATATTAATGGTTGTTATAAATGTAATTATGTTATCAAGGGTCAATTTATAGGTATAGGACTAATGCATATAGGGGATAAAGATAATGGTATGAGGAATAAAATGACGTATAGGAGCCAAAAATTTCAAAGAGGCGGATGAATACGAGGGGGAAGTAGGTGAGGGAGAAATTTGGACCTATAAAAATGGGGGGGGGGGGATGTACAAATGGATGATGGCTTATTCCTTAACAATGGGGGGGAGTAAGGGAATCAAATTACTGCTAACCTCCAAGACCCCATCCCTATTGAGGTTGTGATGGTTTTTGATGATTTCAAGGTCCTCATGAATTTTACACTTGAAATTATGGTTTTCATTAGAGATCACCATGGGGACTTCTAGGAAAATATGGTGACAAGTCTTATCTTCATGCTCTTCCAGTGTTAACCATCGAGTTCTTCCATTTCTGATGTCAGCGTTGTGTTCTTTAAGCCTAATTTTGAAAGACCTTCTTGTTTCACCAATATAACAATATTTGCATGAACAATTGATTTTATAAACACCCTTTTGTTGGAGGTGAAGTAGGTTTTCTTTATATTCTATTTAGATCTCCTTCCATGAGATTCACTGCCAAGATTTAAGCCATTGAGGATATGAAGGACCTAGACTCCTTAAATATTGAAAATTAGAGAAATTTTTAAGTCTAAAATGGGCCTCCTAAGGACGCACGGAATATTATAAAATAAAAGTGTAAATAATAAAATAATATTAGATTACATCATCAAATTTTGGAGGGAAAAAAGAAAAAAATTATTTTTTCAACTCGTATTTTCAACTTATCTGTCTACAATTTAACTCGAATTTCTAGCTGGAACACTCATTGGATGCAGAATTTAATTCCCCATCCAAGGAGTACCTATGTTTCCTACTTTTGATTGACCCCACCACACAAAAAATGGAAAATACATGAAAAAAACGTGATTGCAATAATGCTTTTCGTGCATTCCTCATTCTTCGTGTTGTAGGGACCATCGAAAGTACGCAACATGGGTACTCCTTAGATAAGGAATTAAAATCCACATGCATGAGTGCTCCCACTTGAAATTTGAGTAAAATCATAGGGAGATAAGTTGAAAATACAAGTTGAAAAGGTAGTTTTTTTTTTTAATTATTATTTTTACTTTTATACTCCAAAAATGGAGAATCGTTTCCATAGTTGACATCCTCATCTTAAATCCTATTGTTCTTATAAATTTTAATTTGGTTGTACTTTTTTGTTTTGAGGCCTATTTTGGACCTCCAAATTTCTCTAATAATAACTACACATAATTCTCACATCATGTGAAATGAGGAATACAAAAGAGATCTCAAGGCCAAAGGGGCTTGCCTTCAAAGTATCAAAGAAAATAAAAGAACATCATAATTTCTCCAACCATGAGTCAGATCCAGAGGTAGCTCAATTTGTGAGGAAGCTAAAAAGGGGGCCTGAAGAGTATAAAGGTAAGTTTCGTCTTAAATTTTTTGATTGTGGTAGAATTGGCCATTTTTTTTCTAAATGTCCTTATTCTAAAGTAGAAGATCATGAAAAGGAAAAAGAATATATGAAGGAGGGGGGAGAGGGGGGATGGGTGGGTTTTGTAAAATATTAATGGTTTCTATAAATGTAATTATGTTAGCAAGGGTCAATTTATAGGTATAGGATTAATGCATATGGGGGATAAATATAATGGTATGAGGAATAAAAGGAGGGGGAGGAGCCATAAATTTCAAAGAGGGGGATGAATGCGAGGGGGAATTAGTTGAGGACGAAATTTGGAGCTAAAAAATGGTGGGGGGGTGTAAAAATGGAAGGTGGCTTATTCCTTAGCAGTGGGGGGGAGTAAGGGGATCTAATTACTGCTAACCTCCAAGACCCCATCCCTATTGAGGTTGTGAGGGTGTTTGATAATTTCAAGGGCCTCACAAATTTTATGCTTGAAATGATGGTTTTCATTAGCAATCACCATGGTGTCTTCTAGGAAAATATGGTGACAAGTCTTATCTCCATACTCCGCTAGTGTTGAGGATTGAGATCTTCCATTTCTGATTTCAGTGTCATGTTCTTTAAGCCTAATTTGAAATTCCTTCCTAATTCACCAATATAACAATCTCTTCTCGAACAATTGATTTTATAAACACCATTTTGTTGGAGGTGAAGTAGGTTTCTTTCATAATGTATTGAGATCTCACTCCATGAGATTCACTACCAAGATTTAAGACATTGAGGATATGAAGGACCTAGAATCCTTAAAGATGGAAAATTAGAAAAAATTTAAGGTCTAAAATGGGCCTCCTAAGGATGTAAGGAATATTATAAAATAATAATGAAAAAAAAAAATAATATTAGACTACATCATCAAATTTTAGAGGAAAAAAAGGAAAAAACTACTTTGTCAACTCGTATTTTCAACTTATCTCTTTAGAATTTAACTTGACTTTATAGCTGGAGCACTTTTTGGATGTAAAATTTATTTCCTAATCGAAGGATTACCTATGTTTTCTACTTTCTCTGGACCCTGCCACACAAAAATGAGAAATACGTGAAAAAAGTGATTGCAATCATGTTTTTTATGTATTCCTCATTCTTCGTATAGCAGGGGCCATCGAAAGTATGAAACATGGGTACTCCTTAGATAAGGAATTAAATTCCACATCCATGAGTGCTCGCACTTGAAATTTAAGTAAAATTGTAGGGAGATAAGTTGAAAATATGAGTCGAAAAATTAGTTTTTTTAAATTAATCCTTTTACTTTTTTTACTCCAAAAATGGAGAATCATCTCCATAGTTGACATCCTCATCTTAAATCCTATTGGTTATTATAAAGTTTATTTTGGTTGTACGCTTTTCTTTAAGGCCTATTTTGGACCTCAAAATTTATCTAATGAGAACTACACAGAATTCTCACATCATATGGAATGACAACTAGAAAAGAGATCACAAGGCCAAAGGGGGTTTCCTTCAAAGTATAAAAGAAAATAAAATAACATCATAATTATTCCAACCATGAGTTAGATACAGAGGTAGCTCAATTTGCGAGGAAGATGAAAAGGGGGTCTAGAAATTATACACGTAATTTTTATCTTAAATGTTTTGATTGTGGTAGAATTGGCCATTTTGTTTCTCAATTCCCTTATCCTAAAGTAGAAGATCATGAAAAGGAAAAATTATATAAGAATAGAAGTAGATCTCATAAATATAAGAATGAAAAGTCCAAAAATAATAATATCTTCTATTCCAAAGAAGAAAAATACTCAACAAAAGAGAGAAATGAACAAACATCCAAAGAAGAGTTAGAGGAATGCTTACTCATGGCCATAAAAACTTAATATAATTACAAAGATAATTCGGATCTTGAGTAGGAAGTTTAGGGGGGTGTTGACCTTGAAGGAGAACTTATTAGTTCTATAGATGAACTAAGGAAAGCTATAAGACCAAAAATATGGTTAAATGAACAATTATTGAATGGAAAAAGAAAGAAAACTATTGTTCTGATGAAGAATAAATTAATATCCAAAATTTTCAATTAGAAGAAGAAAAAAGAATTAAAGAAATCCTACTAAAGCAGCTAAGGGAAAATAAAAAGAGTTTTGAAAGGATCGACGATGACAATGCATCTTTAGGAAATGATATATTCAAGAAATATGAAAAGAGAGTCAAATACAAATGAGAAAGCAATCATCCTTTTGAAGATCCAACTTGAAGAGGAAAAGAGAAGAGAACAAATTCTTTGAAATAAAATGATAGAACAAGAGAGAAATTATGAGAGGATTGATGCAGAGGTAGTTTCTCTAAGAAACGATCTAGATAAATGTAGATCTTGAGTGGATATGAACTTAAGATTTGTAAAGGGATCTAAATCCCTTGATAATATCCTCAGTAATAAGAGATGATGTGCCATCAAGATAGGTATAAATTTCAAAAAACACCATAAAATATCAAAAGGAGAGTCAAGCACAAAGTCCCCCCAAAAAAGGAGATCCTATTATCTATGAAAATGTGCTCAAAGGAAGGTCAAGTGAGGTAAATAGAGGCACTAGCAAAGAGAAGATCCATCAAAGAAATCATTCCATCAGCAATACAAATGATATTTGAGGTAAACAAAATAATTGACAAGAAATACATAAAGGATTGAGCAGAACCACTCCTCTACGAAATTAGTACACTTTCAAGTAAACAAGCCACTTTTATTTATAATTTTTATCATGTCATACTTTTGGTCACTAGGCTGAGATAGTCTAGAGATCATAGATATATCAAAAATGAAAATGTTATATCTAATCAATTATTAATGTATAGATATAAAAATTCATATACTAGCAAGAATAAAACATTTTATCCTCTTGGATGAAATATAAATGTTATAGTTGTAATAATTTTGGGCTTAAGGAAATTGAATGTAGAAGCGGATTCATAAATCATCCCAAGAAATAGTTCCGCAAGCCATTTTAACAACAAGAAAATACTAAGAGTTGGATAAAGAAACTAGAAAAATATGAAGAACTTGGGTTTGCATTATATGCTCAAAATAAAGAAGGGAAATGGTAAATTTATAGTGGATTCTCAAAGCACATGATATGGGACAAGAGTGAATTCCTTTTCTTAAAGGAATAAAATTGAGGAAGTGTCATGTTTATCAATAATGCACCAACCAAGATAAAAGGTAAAGGGATTGTTAGCCTTAATGGAAATACTAAGGTTCAAAATGTTTTATATGTTGATGATATGAAGCACAATTTTCTGAGTCTAAGTAACTTGTGTGACCAAGATATTACCTCACATTTCACTAAAAGGGATGTGAAATAAGAAAAGAAAAGTTTGGAAAATTGATAGCCAAAAACATTATAACTCCTAGCAAGGTGTATGTTTGTTATGGAGCCAAAGAAAAATGTTGAATGGGAGAAGAGTATGAAATTTAGTTATAGTATAGAAGAATTGGATATATAATTTTGACAAACTAGAAAAATAAACAACACATAAGCAATCAGGACATGCCAAAAGAATCAAAGCCAAATGATTCCATATGTAAGCCATGTCAGCTTGGGAAACATACAAAGGTCAACTTCAACAAAAAATAATATCCATCATTTAGACCACTAGAGCTAGTTCATACATGTATGTGACCCTACAAGAATCCAAACCTTAAGAGGAGAAAGTTACTTCATACTCTTTATTGATGATTGTACAAGGGTAACATGGATCATGCTACTTAAGGAAAAGTCAGAGTCCATCACAAGTTCAAGGTATTCAAAACTAAAGTTGAAAACAAAATGGACCTAAAGATCAAATTGTTGAGATATTATAGAGGAGGAGAGTTTACCTTACGTGAATTTAATGAATTATGTGAAGATCATGGAATTAAAATAGAATACCTCATAGCCAAAACCCATAAAAAATGGAGTAGTTGAAATAAATATAGATCAATACAAGAGATTGAAAAGGTTATGATGGATGAAGAATATGTCCCAAATACCTGTTTCAGAGAAGAAACTAAAAACAATCTCTACATACTAAAGCAAAGTTCAACTCAGAGTAAAGGGTGATAAGACCCCTTATGAGCTATGGAGAGGCATACCAATTTCATTCAAGCATCTAAGAGTTTTTTGCAGCAAGTGCTACATCAAGAGGAATTAAGATATTCTAGGAAAGTTTGATTCTAGAGCTAATGAAGGAATCATTATTGGTTACTCTTCCATAAGGAAAGGTTACAAGTGTTGCAAAAAAATACTAAGAAATATAGTGAAATGTATTGATGTAAAGGTAGATGAAGCTTTGCCACAAACAACAAAGCCACAAAGAAATGAAGAAATAGACGATACAACAAACATAGATCTCGAAAATGAAGAACAAGAAGAGCAAGATGAAGAAGGAGAAGGGATGGCACCTCATAAGCACAAAGAACCATCCAAGTATGTGCAAAAATATCATCTTGGAAATCTAATTCTTGGAAATAGTGAATCATGAGTTTAGACTAGAAGGAAACTAATCAACACCCCCAAACATTCAAATATAGAGTTATTTTCCAAAATAAAACCCAAAATTTGTAACCAAGATAGTGAAGATATGTTTTGGGTCAAGGATATGAATGAAGAATTAGATTATATAGAGAAAAAATGACACATGGGAACTCGTTCCTAGACTAAAAAAAAAATGTAGTTGGCACCAAGTGGCCTTTTAGAAACCAATTCAATGAATATAGACAAGTAGTAAGGAAAAAATCCATATTAGTTTACAAATGGTATACACAGGTAGAAGGTATTGACTTTAAAGAAACATTTTCTCCTATTGCCAGACTAAAAGAAATAAGAATGTTCAGAAAATTCAAAGTGTATCAAATGGATGTCAAGTGTGATTTTCTGAATGGTGATCTAGAAGAAGAAGTGTACACTGAACAAATAGAGGGATTTTAGCTATGTAAATATGTAGATCAGGTATGTGAACTAAATAAAGCATTTTATGGATTAAATCAAGCTCCCAGATCTTGGTATTCAAGGCTTTATAGATATCTAGAGCATCAAGAATTCAAAAGAGGCATAATAGATAGTAACCTTTATATTAAAATTGATAACAAAATTTTTTTTGATCATCATTGTGTATGTGGATGATATCATTTTTGGAAGTTATGTGGATCAAATGGGTCAACAATTTTCAGCAAACATGCAGAAGAAGTTTGAGATTTCCATGTCGAGATAATTTTCATTTTTCCTTGGGTTACAAGTTTCTCAATATGACAAATGTAGTTTTATCTCTCAAACCAAATACCTAAAGGAAATATTGAATAAATTTTTCGTGGAATATTTTTATAATGTTAGCACACCTATGGTCATAGGGTGCAAGTTGATAAAGGATGATGAATCACGTGATGCAAATTAGACTATGTATAGGTCAACGGTTGGAAATATATCAAATCTAACAACACCAAGGACAGATCTAATGCAAGTTTCAAGACTAGTTGCCAAATTTTAGACTACCCCCAAGGAGATGCATGTGAATGTAGTGAAAAGAATATTTATATATATGAAGGGAACTATTAATTATGGCATATGGTATTCAAGGGGAAATGAATTGACTCTAAAAACATACACAAATGCAGATTGGGTAGGAAGTGTTGATGACAAGAAGATCACAAGTGGCACAACTTTCTTTTTAGGTAACTTCTTAGTGTCACGATTGAGTAAGAAGCAAACCTCTTTCTCATTTTTTATAGTTAAATCCAAGTACATAGTAGAAGTTTCATGTTGCACTTAGATCTCATGGATGAAACAAAATATAAAGGATATGAAGGTAGAATATGCTCACCCTATTCCAACCACGTGTGATAATACAAGATGCATTGGCATTTTCACGAATCATGCCAGGCATTCAAAGGCCAAACATATTCCTATTAAATATCATTTCCTTAGAGATCAGATAACTAATAAAATTTTCAAGTTTGAATATATTTCCACCAAAGAACAAATTGTATATATGTTCACTAAACCTCTTCCTCAAGAGTAATTTGAATATATCAGATAGAGGTTGGGAGTGATGTCTCTCTCATATCATTAGCCTTGTAAGTAAGGGGCATGGAAAATATTAAACACATGCAAAAAATTTTAGACAGTGAGTTGAAGGAGAATAATGATGAAATGGAGAGTTTTCAAAATTTCCATTGGTATAATTAGAATTGGTTGACTTGGCACACACAAAATAAGTATCTAGGAATGAAAATTTTTTATCATCAACCATTAAAATCAGTAGTTGGTACCAGATCACTCATTGGTGTTATAAAATTAGGATTAGTAGTTGTTTTTCGCTCATTATTAGGGGGAGTGTTGGTAGTAAGGAGAAGCATTAGTTCAGGGGGAGTTCAGATAAACAACCATTCATGCTCATTTTGTATCAAATATGCATAATTGGTATCCTAAGATGTGAAACTGGTCTATGATGTTAGGAGTTACAGACACAATGCTTCACCATTGATGTCAAAAGGAGGGAATTAAAATAATTGTCCATTGGATTTGAAATAGAGATAGTGAGTGGAGCAGAGTTTAGACACTGGTACAAATTGAAACTTGGTATAGATCATTTGATTCAGAGCTTGGAACCATTGGTGCAATATTTCTATGCAATTGGTTTAGAGTATTAATTTCATAACTTAGAATTTGTTTCAAAGTAGTAACACAAATTTTATCTAGTGATGCAAAATAAATTAGTTTAGAGCAGCATGAGAGATTGACTATTAGTCTGTTATTGACCCATTGATGCAAAGCCTACAAATTTTCTATGAAGAAATTGGTGCAAAGATTACTTGGTTTCGATATTAAATAAATAAGTGAAATTGGTGCAGAGAGAATGGCACTTGGTTTTTGAAACACTGGAAGGTTGGAAGGTTGCGCTCAAAGTACATGGGAATGCTAAGAGTTATTAATGCTTTAATGTCAAGGGTTGTCATCAATGAAAAAGGGGAATATTTTTAATGTGTTGTCATTGATGTCAAGTTTAGGGGAAGTTACCAATGGACATGTGACTGTCAAATTTAGGGGGAACTTCAAAAAAGGCCATAAATGATTAGTGGGCATGTTTAGCGAGTTATGCACTTATTTAAATTTTAGATTTTTTTTGTATCCAAGCATCTAGATATTTGGCAGCTCACAAAGCTAAAACACATCTGGATATATTTTGGATGTCACATGTATATGGGAATTTGGTTATCTGGGTGTCCAAAAAGTTAACACTTTTTCAAGTGAGGTAGATATTGGATTTACACCTTGGCTAGTGGATGGACCTTGAGCAACGATAGGTGCTAGTATGATTGTTGGCAGTGACATGGAAAATAGGTGATAGAGGTGATGACATGGAAAAAATAGATTATGATAAGTGGTAGGTAGAAATGTGTTTTTGGCCAACCAACTACGTGATTGATGGGTGAGTTGTGGAATGTAAAGGTCAACACAAAGACACATGGAAAGCTTGGGATATTCTCATTGAGGTGACTTAGCAAGTGAAGTGGAAAGTGATCTAGAAAGTGACATGGAAAGTTACTGGTCACAATTTAGAGCTAAAGGTCTTGAATCAATCTAAGTATTTATCCATTCGGGAGTGCATTGAGGTAAAGTGTTGGTTTGTTAGACCTAGATCCAAAATTTAATAGGCGTAGTTGCAGCACGATTCTAGTTTTTTAAGGTGTTGCAATGAAATGTGGATGAAAAATTCATCTAGGCATTTGGTAATCTGGCTGTGAACCAAGTGTGTTCATTAGAAAATGACCCAGATCCTAGATTCAAGTGAAGCAAGGGAGATCTATCAAGGTTTTATTGATTGAGGTTTTGTCCAAAAAGATGAGTTTTGGGTATCTGGTGATCTGCTTGTGCACGCTGCAACATCAAATAAAAAAAGGAACAAACTCTAAATACATGTTGTTGTTGCTACAACGCCCTCCAAAATTTTGTCCTTTATCCAATTTTGGAGCCTAATTTTACTTTAGATGTTGTCATTTCTAGTATTAAGAGTCATTCAATGTGTTTTCTCTAAGTGTTCTGGTCCCTTTTAGAAGAAAACCAAAGTGTCATATTTTGGCATGGCATGTTGAAATGGCAATAAGAATGGCACCCCAAGGGTGATTCCAATTTAATTTTCCCTTAATTAAAATATAAGTAAATTGTAATTCCACATCACATGACAACTTGTAAGTGTTAAATGAGTCAGGAAGACTTAGTTAGCTTAGTAAATTCAAGTTGATGGTCAAACTAGAGGCATGTAGAGGTCACTCTAAGTTTTAGGGAGTCCAGTTGCGGTTTATTTTGAGTTTTAATTAGTTAACTCATTTATTTGAGTTTAAATAAATTTAACCAGTTCTAACTAAGAGAAGATCTAGTGATAGGTTGTTAGGATATTCTAACACATAGGAAATAGTTAAGAATAACTTATTCTAGTGTAGAGTTAGGTAAAGTGTGTTTCTTTACCATGTAAATTTGTAACTTATAATCTGATGGTCACGATTTGCAGTGATCCGACAGTTATCTCTCACCTCAGTATTAATGACACTTGATTCGTGGCTTAACACCCGATTGTTCCATTTCCCTATTTAAAGAGCATGGAGGGTCATTTGTTCGGTAACCGTTTATGAGAGAAACATATGTAAATTTTCTTTTTATATTAATAAATTTCCTGAATTGGCCGCGTTGGCTCAGGCCGTGGACTGTTTCCCTCTTTGAGGGTTTTAACCACGTGATTATACTGGTGTACTGATTTGAGATCTGTTTTTGAGAGGTGACCTTTGATTCTTGATCTAAGGAGCTTACCCTGTCAATTCCTACATGGTATCAGATCTATTTTGAGGGTCGTGTCCGTTGTTGTTCAAAATCCGAAGCCGGTTTGACTGCATGCAAATGTTGTTTTTTATATCTACTCTTTCTGAACATTTTTGGGATTGGAGAACTACTCGGTTGTGTCCGGAGTGTCTGTTAAAGTGAGGAACACCTTTCATTTCATGCGAAAAGGTTTTCGACTGCCCAAGTTATGACAGTTTAGATTTAAAGCATCTATTTTGCAGTTATATTTGTTAATAGTTCTGCTTATTTCCGTATTAAGATTTTATTTATTTACCGGATCTATACCCTCTTCTCTGTGTATGCTCTTTTTTGTGCACTGCATGTGATCTCGGCAAATCAGAAACATGAAAAAGGGATTTTTTTTGCTACGTATGCTCTTTCCCTGCGTCTTTGTGCGATCTCAGGAAATTAGAAATAATGAAAAAACCGATAGTTGCTAGTAAGGCTAACCGAAAATCTAACATTCTTCCATAAGGATTTGCATTTCATTTTTTTTGCTCGGTTTTTGTGTTTTTTTTTTTTTGTGCAAGAAAAGGCACGCACACCAAAGAGTTAAAAATAAAAATAAAATAAAAAACCCTTCCTCCTTTCATACAATAACATGATCCTTTTACTATCTCACTTGGTGAGGGGTTAGTTTATGAGAATAGAGGTCTTGGGCTCAAGTCTCCTTCTCAAGCTTATTTTGTAAAGTTTTTTTTCAAAGGGGCGGATTTTTTTTTTAAATCTGCACTTCATCCCATTCCCATAACTATTTGGCATGTACAACTCAGATTTTTCAAAAGGCATAACTTCTTCATCCGAAAGCTGTTTTTCGAGCTGTTTTTCTTTAAACGGCCTAATTTTTCGAGATATTTTTAGCTTTTCTTAGCCTCAGTTTTTTTTTCATGCCCAGTTATTCTTAACAGCACCAATTATTTCCAATGGCTACCTCACATGGTAGATATACTTAGAAGTAAAGGGCTTTATAGAATAGCCATGGGACAAGAAACTAAACCTTCAAATGATGATAAAGCTGCTAAATGGGAAAATAAACAAGATCAAGTACGAGGATTGATTGGAATG
This sequence comes from Pinus albicaulis, assembly GCA_034641835.2. Classification (NCBI taxonomy): domain Eukaryota; kingdom Viridiplantae; phylum Streptophyta; class Pinopsida; order Pinales; family Pinaceae; genus Pinus; species Pinus albicaulis. Next base: position 416,090 of record JAXQQM020059959.1, read on the forward strand.
TCCATTGCTCAAGATCTTCAATTTAATATCCTTGACATTGACACCCCTGATGAAGCCCTAGAAAAGCTAAAAACTATTTTGGGCATCGAAAATCAAATCAGGGCCCACCAGCTTGAAAATGAGTTGCTTACTTTGGACCCGAATAATTTCTCCTCCATTGAATATTTTTTGTCCAAATTTAAGACCCTCAAAATTATTTTAGAAGGTTGTAAGATAAAAAAGGATGATGGTAGCCTCATCTATTGCATTCTTGCTAAACATGGCCCTGCATACTCTGCTTTTGTTTTCACCTTCCATTCCACCTATTAGTATGAATATTTATTTGAAGTGTATGGAAAAATACCACTTTATGTACGCATAACTTATAGCCCTAACAGTAGAAATGACTGCTAATATATTCAGATATGCAATTAGACGATCAAGACAAATGCTGCAAAAATCTATATCTATGCATTAGAAGACAATAAATAGTAGAAAAATAATATTTACTCCATAGATCCAATAGACAAGACAAGAATATATGCAATGAATAATTTTATTAATGGCACCTGGGAGGAAAACACAATAGGGTTTTCCCTGTTCTCCTCAATGGGATGGGTTCTTGTGAATCCTCAACACTTCACATTTAGAACTTCTCTCTCTTGGTGGTCTAGAAAACACAGGAAAAAATGGAAAAGTATGGCTATGATAATGGATCAATAGCCAGACCAAGTGTTGAGATCCAGAGTGATCTTTAGGCAACAAAAGGTGACAAATGAATGGGAAAACCCTTCTATTTATAACAAAATATTGAGTTAGTATAGAGATTGGTGCATAATTAAAATATTATTAACCAAATCTAGATCCACCTTTTATGGAATATTTTATTATATTTGTTGGAGGGAAAATGAATTTGACTTGAGTCAAATCCCCTTATTTGTAAAAATAAATAAATAAATGACTTATTTATCATTTTAAGGATGTGATTAAGTAATAATAAATAAATAAATGATTTATTTATCATTTTAAGGATATGGTTGAGTAATAATCAAATAAATAATGATTTATTTAATTATTTAAGGGTGAATTAGTCATATTTAACAAAAAATATTATTTAAATAAGATTTAAATAATTATTCTTAGAAAATAATAAGATAAATAATGATTTATCTAATTAATTTCCTTGTTTTGGGTTAAATATAACCAGAAATATTAATTAAAATACTGTCTAGTTAATTATTTCTTGAGGAAAAACAAAAAAAAATATATTTATTTAATATTTCCTTATAGGGTTTCCTGTTTAGACCATAAACAACTTAATAAAGGTGATTTACTAAGTTGTTTTCATAGTGAAAGTAATTTTACTTGGAGTAAAATTGGTCTTACATGATGTACTTGGGTCCATCTAATGATAATAGGTTAGATGACCAAAAAATGGTGTAAGAGATTGCCCCCAAGCATGCGAGTGTTAGGAGCTAATCGTATGACCGAAGTACATTGCAAGAACTCAATCACTAGACATAGAAGGGGAAGTCAAAGAGAGATAAGTATAAGGTAAACCAAAATGTTTAAAGAACTAGACCTTGAGGAGGCGACTTGCAGGTGCAAAAAATCTTTTTAATGAGTGAGTACCTGCTATAGGTGGCAGGGGAGGCATACCTATGCCCGCTGAGGCAATATTACAAAAAATAAGGCACCCGGAAAACCACGGAACGTAATAATGAAACATATGCTAGCCTAAACATGAGCCAGATAAATAACATGATAATGAATCCCACATACATATTGTGCCTAGGATAACAGCTAGGAATGTACAATAATATTTGAGTACATGAGATATAAATACAACCTAGATGCCCCTGAAAACAAGAAAGGGCTCTAAATATCTGACTGATACATTCGAACAAAAAGGCGCTGCAAGCGGCTAAGGACGACATCATCAAATGTATGGAGTTGCATCAAAGGCTGTAATGAAGATGTCATTCGAGTGTGTGGGGGGCTACCTATAGGGCCACCCCCTCATGATGTCTGATACATCTCAGACACACCCGAGAATCACCGATGTCAGCTGCTCCATCACTAAACCATTGAGTATACGGATCTTGATCATGTTGAAAGGAGCTGGAGCTGAGAAAAAATCAAGTCAAAGGGCAATAAGGAGTCTCTTTGCCTGATTTGAGGCACCGAACAAGAGTGGAAGCTCGAACCAAGGTACATCGCCCTATAGACCTATCTTCTAGAATGAATGAGCTGATGTCGATAGAAGGAGGTCCGCCATAGGTGAGGAAAAAAGGGATCCTCAACTAAGGCACAAGAGTAAATAGTTGACAGATTGACACCAATGATGATGATGAAATGGGGGGGATTGAGTAGCGAACGAACGACTTCCCTTGTTAGAGCATAAATGGCATGGATGACCTGGCAGTCACTGACACAATATCATGAGGGATAGGAGACAATGGGACTAAAGTTCATAATATGCGACACGAGAGAGGGACCAAGCAATGAATGATGGAGGACTATGGCGAGATGTAAAGGGACTCGGGATAGACTCCATGGAAGCAATGATGACTCTACTCGGATGCTCTAAACAAGGGTGACTCGATGGTGTTTCCACATATGTAAAGGGTCCAATGGGGACCATAAAAGTGTGAGTACAAGATGGTAACTCACGATGAAAGTCAACACGAGCATGGACAAGTATGGAGGCAACATGGTGCCCCCAGTATGAGTGTTGCAAGTGAAGAAATTCGATTTTGAGGAAGGGTGAAGTGGCGCTTCTTGGAAAAAATGTTTCCTAGTGAAGTATCAAATGAAAAAAAATAATAGATACCCATTTGAGGGCTTGGTGAGATATTTCCAATGGTATATACAGTTCGTGAAATTAAGCTACGTTTTGGTCATAGTAAGCGAGAGAAAAATCAAGGGTTTTATTTTAATAAGGCATTTTCCTTCTAGATTCATTTATTTGCCGATTGAGCTGTGGTGAATGTCGTGAGGAGAGGAGGCCTTAAATCTTGCGACAATTGTAGCGGATAAATCGACCATTGGAATTTGAGATCTATCAGTTGTAGGTAAGAGGCCTAATCTTACTCTTTCATTTAAGTGGATTGAAAGTTCATTTTAGGTACCCAGAGCTCGTGAACAGGCCATGTCACACTTTTTGGGGTTTGTACTGCGACTTGGGTAGCAGGTTCTAGGAAGAAAAGTGCAACCTGTCCCTAGAAATGACTTGAATAGTGTGACCTAGCAGAAAAAGGGGTTTTTAGTGTTGTTTTTGGCTGAGATCTGGGATTTTTATGGTTGAGGGGCATAGGTGCCCCCAAGCATGTTGTGGACATGCCAAAATGTATTTAGAAAAAGGGAAATCTAAACACAGTTTAATCATGTGGTGCACCATCTGTTTTTGGTATGGTTGCGCAGTTTGAGAAAGGAAATAGACGATTACCAATCTCTTTTGACACTGCATATATGAATCAAATGGACTTTAAGTTTCTAGGTTGGCACACATGGTGCTAATATCCCAAAGATAGTATTTGGGATAATGAACTGATGTTCTCCCAGAAAACCTATAGGTTGGTCAACCACACTGCCTATGAGATTTGGTTGCTGATGAAAAAATGAAGGAAGGATGAGGGGTATCCTCCCTGGAGTGATCATGAAGTGATATGGGACTCTAGAGGTTCTTCTAAATGTGGAAGAATAATGGGAATAGAGTCGTCATGACTATATTCACTAGGAGAGTGTTAAAGAATTGCTTCTCCTGGTCTCTCCAATATGAGTGCCCCCCTTACCCAAACATTAGGTGTCAATGTAATGGACATAAGGTGCATGTGATTCGAATGCATGAATTCGATGTAAGGGGGAATAGATAAAGTCAGGAGTGGTGGCTACTTCCATAATGTCATCATCGTAATAGAATATGGGGTGACTGATGGAAGAAAGACCACCTAACATGGTGAGGTGACCTTACTCCTCCTCATGAGAGGAGAGGTTTGTATGCGTATCGTCACTCGGGGTGACAAAGGAGGAAGCAGAAAAAGGATCTGCCGATGTTGAGACTAAGGAGGGTGTCGAGGGGAGGTCAGATGAAACATCAAGGGGGACTTCCCACGAAGGACCCGTGATCTCCACATCATAAGGGGGAATGCGAATGGGAGCAAGATGCGAGGATAAGGGAGCAGTTGACTTATTACGCTCGGCCTCGAATTGGCATAAGGATTCTAAAGAGAAATGATACTCTTTGAAGCAAGGGAAAAAGTGAGTATAGTGGCCATGAAAATCACACAAATCACAGGGGTGATTTGTGCGCAATGGTTTGAGTTTCAAGATTGAATCAGGTATAGTGACATATACCTCTGGGATATCAGATTCCGGAAATGTATCGTTGACCATGGACTTGAGGTGAGGCAACTCCAGACAAGTATGGGTGGCGTGACCAACAACATCACACAAATCACACTGGGTGGTATGCTGTGGAGGCCGAGAAGGAGCAGGGTTTGTTGGGGTGGCCTTGTCCTTTGATTCCCTCTTGCGAGCTTTGCCCTTCCTACCCGAAGTGGTTGCAATGGGAGGTGGTTCCTATTGAGGTGAATAAGGCACTGTTTTAGCGGGAGAAGTCATAGGGACCAGTTGAATATGGGTCAAAGAAAGATAAGGTTTAGGCTGACCGGGTGAGGTGGCGGCTGGAGGATCGAGGTACCCGATGGGAATCCCAAGAGTTAGGTTAGGAAGATAGAGGGTGGCCATAAAAGGTATAGTGTACACTCTTGATGGGGGAGTGTTATAGCATCATTTTTCACCCTCATGTGATTCATGATTGTCTCTATGGCCTTGGGTACCCATTCCCACAGACTTGAATAAAATTCATAAAAAGCAGTGTTAAAAATCCCATACGAGGGTATGCCCAGACTTTTCTGCATGTATATGCGAGTCCACATGTACTTTTCCATGTATGCCATTAAAATCATTAAAAAATATATAAAAATTCCTATTTTCGGGCTGGGTTGATGGTTACTCCAGTAGTTCAACCACCCCAGCACGTGGCCAACTGTTTCCAACTGATTGAAACTAATTTGAGGGAGTATAAAAGCCCCTCATGTGTATGGCCTAAGGGAGAGAGAAATTTTATAGATATTATACTCTGTTGGAGCCCCAATTCAAGTCTGAATTCCCGTGCCTCCTGCACTTTCCCAGATTTTTACAGGAAACCCTTGTTTCCTAGAGATGTTCATCAGCTCATATGCCATCTCAAGTGCACAAGTCTTGAAAGTATCTTAGCAAGGCAAGGGCAGGACGGATCTGGACGACGGTCTGTTTGAAGATTATGGAAGGATTCAGGTGATCTCTCCACTTTTTATTACTGTACATGCTATTCATAATGAAGAAGAACCATCTTGTTCCTGAAGTCAAGTGTTAACATCTACTTGTATATGTGAAAAGATTATTATTTAAGCATTTATTATTGTTTACATGATGTTTCACATGGTTTTCACTGACATGTAGGGTAATTATATGATGTACAACTAGATTTCCGTGCACGTTTCTTCTTGGTTTTCAGGTTAAGGAGGAAGAAGGGTTGCTGGGGGTTTGGACCCCGTGGGATCTACATCAAACGTAGGATTATGGGTGAGTTCTACTATCGATGTTATCTAGTTTTTAGCATACAAGTGTGGTTGTGTGAGTCCTTCTTGAATAGCATGCCCTGATCTGTGGAGGTTTTGACCAAAAAAACCTCTAGGGTTTTTTTTCCCGAAACAGAACTGGCGACTCCACTGGGGATCGCATTTTTGTGATTCCCCTGTTGGGTGGTTTCAGCTGTTTTAAAGGTTTCCAACAGTTTGAAACATTATTACCAGTCCAGTTAACTTTTTCTCAGTCAGACTGAAGACCTGGTTCTTTATCCAGGCTTGATATTTTTTATTTTTCATTATTTAACTTTTCATACGCGAGTTTGTCTATACACAGACGCGTATACACACAGTTTTCTTCAAAGGAAGTCGCGTATACGCGGGTTTCCTTTGACACAGTCACGTATGCATGCTTGTTTCAAAACTGTCAAGTAGCGTATGCTTGGGAAAATTTTGAAATTTTTGATTTCTTGACTTTTTGGTCTTGTCTGCCTGTGGAGACCTATTCCTGTAGTGTCTTTATATCCTCTGGATTGTGTTGATAGTGGTTATTGGTCTTTTTCTCTCTTGTTTGAAGACTGGCTTATTAGGCAAATCTTGTTTTTAGTGCTTGCATTTCTGGTTCGAGTACCAAGATCTCTTTCTGGGGATTCTTGGCTATTCTGCTTAATCAGAACAGAGAGCTTTTGCTCATATACTCTTTCCTCATTTTATGTTTTGCTTTGCACTTGGATTTTTGCCTGCTTTTGGTTAGTTTTCTTGAGTTCATTTGACTAGGTCTTGTTGCAATTCTTGAAGAATCTTTCTTGGTTCTTTGAATTTTTTTTTTGCAGCAAGGTTGTACTATTCTTTTGGGCTGAGTTACTGAGTTTCTTGTCTTCTTTTTCTCATATAAATCTTGCTACTAAGTAGCCCTATAATATTTGGAGTATTTTTGAAGTTTTGCTTGAAATTCAGAGTTGTTTGACTTGGGATTTGATAGTTTTCTTGGTCTCTTCGAGCTCTTCTTTTTTATAAAAATTCAAAAGCTCAAAAAACATTTTGTTTTGTCATTTGCTTTTGTTTTACATTTTTTTTTTTGTTTTGTTACATCTTTTGAAGCTTTGTTGAGATTTCTTGCCTTTGGTTTTTGACTTGATTTTGGAAAGGAATTGTCATTGGTTTCTTCCTCTTGTTTTCAAGCATATTTTGATGTCTTCATATTGAGAGTTTCTACTTTTGGAAACTAGTTTTGTAGACAATCAAAAAGTGATAGAACTGAAGGATTGTTGGGAAATTTCTCTTTGCTTTGTTAGGATTTTCATCTTAGAAGTTGCATGCTCTTAGTTATTTGCATTAGGTGCACTTAAGCATTTGTAGTCATTTTCATAGATTTTGCGAGTGTGAGTTTGATATTTGAAAAGAAAAATATATAATCTCGTAGAACCCGTGTAGAAATTTCTTTTCATCGAAAGGCAATTACTGCATTTGCAGGTAGTTTGGTTTTCATTAATTTCTTTTCTGCGTCACAAAACACCACGAGTTTCATTTCCGTATCCCTTTGACTTAATATAACAGCCGATTATAATAAGCGCTATAATTTAAAAACAACTAGCAAGTTTTTTATTAAGTGTCATACACCAACTAGCTAGGTTGTAGGACCTTGGATTAGGTGAGTGGAGAGTTAACTCTCCAAGGCTGCTCAAACAAAAACATAGAAGTTTATTAATTGAGTGAAATCCAACTCTGTTAGGTGGACTGGGAAATCTCTCCTCCAGAGAGTCAAGTGCGAGGGGAAGTGAAGGCCGAGAAGAGAGATACCCCCTCTCTGATTTGTTGGATCTGACCTCAAGACCGTTATGCCCGGCTTCTGACACGGATTGGTGCCCATAGTTGCCATTCCTAGGTTCCACATAGGTGACTGTGGGGGGGAATACCCGTGGTACCTGAGACACATGTCGTATCACTTCCAGCAGTACTTCTGGGGGGTGCCCTTGCGAAGCTTGGGTACTTGTGCCGGCAAAGGCTGTTGTTAGGAGGTCAGCGTAACTGTTTCTATTACCTTCGCTAGTAGGCCTGGGCCATAGTTATCCCAGACTACTTTCGGGAGGTCCTATTCTTCGCTTTCTTGTATTTTGGTGTCTGGTCCTAATCACCCGAAGCGGAAATACCTGAAGGTTGTTTTCTTGATTGTATCTCAGGGATTTTTTGTAGTGAGTGCTCTTTGCTCCTAGCTTGCCTAGCTTTATACTTTTTTGAGTCTAATTAAAATTTTTTAAAGTGGCTGATCAAGCACCTCGTCGATCGAGGAGAATCCGGGGGTTATCTCCCGAGAGTCCAGAGCCTTCTTCAAGAAGGCATAGGAGTAATTTAGCAGGTGAATATCACCCTGTGGCATCTGACGCAGTGGAGAGAGATCCTCCACAAAGGATTGAAGGTTTTGTGATTGGCTCCGGTGTTGGTTCCGAGAGGAGCGTTCCGCTCACCTTGAGAGTATTATTTCCGCAGGAAGAAGAAGTAAAAGTAGAGGAAGTACCTCAACCCTCTGAGTCACTTCCATCTCCTCTTCCTCCTGATTATCCGTTCATTGTTCAGTACATCGGACCTGAGTCTGCAAGACCAGAAGATCCTCCATATTATTCATACCTTTCGATGGCCACGACTGGGAACGCGGCTTTAGCTGTGAGTGCTGCAGGCATTCAGACTCCTGCTTCTGTAGAAGGAGGAGGCACAATTGCTATATCTTTGATTGCTTCTAGTACTGCTGTGTTTGGCTCTGGTTTCACCCAAGCACATGCTTCTCAATCTAGTCCCTTTTGTTTTGGAATGCCCACTAGTGGAATTCCTTCATTTTCCTTTTCCGCTGCTGCAGCTGGATCTACACCCATGTCTTCCATGACTAGTGGATCAACTTCTTTTCAAGGGTTCCCCTTCGGAACTGGGCATATTCCTAGTTTGAATCCTTCTTTAGGGTCCTTTCCGTTTACTTCTCAGACTCATAGTTTTAACCCTTGGTCTGGTGGTCATAATTTGACTACTTTTACAGGTTGGAACCCTATATTCACTACAGCGGGGGCAAGGAATCAGTTTTACGCTGGTCACCAAGGGAATGCTTCTTTCCCTTCGTCGAGTGCTTATCATAATTTTTCCCCTCTTTCTAATGCCTGGAACCCCTATCAGGGGCTTTCCTCTTCATTCAATACTTCAGGAGGGGGAACTGGTCCGGTCTATGGTAACTATGCGTTGGGAGGAGGTTCTTCTCCTTTTTCTACGAGTTCTTTCTGGCAACCTGGTTCCTTATCAAATCCAGGGTATTCTTTTCAGAATGTAGGGAATTCATCCCATCAAGGATGGAATCCTCAGACTCTGCCTCGTTTACCTTTTCTGGCAATGTTAAACTTGCCAGATCTGTCGAAATTGACGAATGATCCGATCTGGTACAATTCGGGGTGGCCTCCGGTTCCGACCAAACTACCTTCAGACATTCCAAAGTTTGAAGGCAAGAATGGAGAGGACCCGGCCGACCATATCACCACCTTCCATTTACGGTGCTCTTCTAACTCCCTAATCGATGATTCGATTAGGTTGAGATTGTTTCAACGCACCTTAACTGGAAACGCTACCAAGTGGTAGCTACCAAGTGGTATATTGAGTTAACTGGGGGAAATTTTGTTACATTTGGAGATCTAGCTATTACATTTCTAAATCATTTCCAGTTGCCTGTCCGTTATGACGCCAGGACTGAAATCCTAGCTAATTTTAAGTAGGACGACACAACCCACATTTCTGACCATATTCAGGAATGGCAGAGAAGGAAGAGGATTATTAAAGCTCATATTCCAGGAGAATTCCTTTTGGAGTGGTTTTTGAAATCTCTGCAGTCAGATATTTCTAAAGATGTATCCCTGTCTGGGGTATTTTCTGAGGAACAGGCTATTTTTAGGGCCCAACAGCTGGAACTGATATATTCTCAGTCTGGAGTCCTTCATAAATATTTTCCCAATGCTCCTCGCTCCAAATTAGATTTATCCAATACTAAGCCTGGTCCTCATAGTGATGGACTTATTAGGTCAATCAATAGTGGTGCAGCTAACCTGCTTACTCAATTGCAGCAGTTGTCTATACAATCTGCTCCTTCTGGTCAGGCTATGCCTACTGATTCATCGCCTTCCCAATCTTTGTCGGTAAATTCCATCCAAACTTCCGATCCCAAAGGAAATCAACAATCCGAAGGAAAGAAGAAGGGACGAAATAATAAGAAAAAGGGAAAGAATGGGAAGGGTAATGCAAATAAAACCAACGAGCATGTTGGTGAGGGTCCAAAGGATAAAAATAAAGTGAAGTTTCCATGCAAGTTGTGTGCTAGAGACCATCTTACACACCTTTGCCCTAAAATTCAGGATGCGCAGCGCTTGTTAACTCAGCAGGGTTCTTCCAGTTCCCAGGCTGTGTTGACAAACCCTTTTCCCAAGGGAAACAAATAGTTGTTGGCGCGAATCAAAATACTAGGGTTTCCTCTGGGGGCACCCAGAAAGGGGAAATTCCATCAAACATATACATGATGAGTGCTCACATGGATGTTGCCACGAGATCCCGTGATTATGGCAAAGAAGAGTCTTCGAAAGCTAAGGGTGCTCCTGATGCTACTGAGCCGCTTCATATTACGAGGCCTGCTATTGAGCCTATACCTCGGATGCCAAAAGCATCTACTAAGCATACGAAAATTAATCCAAATGCTAGGGCTTCCCTTAACTACTCTATTGTGGAAGATCTGGCGCAGAGTCCTTGTGCCATGTCGGCTCTTGAGGTGCTCCAGTCTTGTCCTTCTCAGCGCAGCGCTCTGCTCACTACCATTGGGGCTGTTGATCCAAATAACTCTCTTATGATTACATTTGATATGCCTAATTTTAAAAAGAGACCCCCCCATAATATGGCTTTTCATATTAAATCATCATACCGGAAATGTAATATTTTTTGGACGGTCATTGATGAGGGTGCTTCCACATGTGTAATGTCTCTCACATGTTGGAAGGGAATTGGATCTCCCGCAGCTGTTCCATCTGCTACTCTTCTGACTGCGTTTGATGGTCATTCTCACAGACCGCATGGTATTGTCCCAGCTTTGCCCATCTGTGTTGGGGGAAAAACTGTAAATATAGAGGTTGAGATAGTTGATGCAAGCTTGGACTACAACCTTCTATTGGGAAGAAACTGAATTTATGAGATGGATGCCATTGCATCTTCATTATTTCGGATTATTGGTTTCCCTCACGAAGGGAGGATTCTTACGGTGGATCAACTGGACTGTCCTCCTGTAGACCTGAATGCATCTACTGACTCAACTATTCCAAATTTAGATAATACCAAGGTGCCCGTTGAGAATTTAGGGGTTGGAATGTATTCTTCCTTGATGGGTACTTTTGGTATTCCACCTCCTACGGTTCATATTAACGTAATTTAATCCTCCAGGGCTCCTCTTCGAAGAGAGTTCTTTAGAACTCATTATTTTTCGGACCCTTGGACCTTGCCTTCCCCTACCGCCACATTAGCGGAAGGTCAAGTGGGTGGAATGGTGTTTCCCATGTCTGCAGCTGAGATTTCTTATCAGTTTATTATTGACTCTGCAGAGTCCATCCCAGCTCCTCTTTCATCGGATGAGTTGGATGGAGATGTGGCTCTGGCTTGGACACTTAATTCTTCTTCTGCCCAGGATTGCCTTGATACCACTCTTCCATCTGAAGAGGCCATCCTGGAAGCTATGACTGGTATAGATCGACCGTGGGATGATTTTCATCATTGGTCTTACTTTTTACCTGATTTGAGCGAAGTCGAATCAAGCTTTCCAATTCCTCCGTCTCCTGGTCCTGTTCGCCTAGTCCTGAACCCTTTAGCACCAACACAGGTATATCCTGAAGGGAACATGACTGTGATTTCTCCAACTATCCCAGTGAACATTTCCAGGGATCCCAATGTTATAAAGAATGTCTTCATCGGAGCTGAATTTTCCCCTGAAGAGATTCAGATTTACACCAATCTCTTTAAAGAGTATAGGGATGTATTCGCTTGGTATTATGAGGAAATGCCTGGTATAGATCCATCTATTGTCTAGCATGAGATCAAGACTTACGAAAATGCTAAGCCGGTGAGGCAAAAAATTCGTCCGGTCAATCCTAGGAAGGCAGCAGCTATCAAAGCCGAGGTGGAGAAGCTGCTCAAGGCGGGATTCATTTTCTCTGTTCCTTTGACTGAATGGGTTTCAAACCCTGTTCCCGTAGATCAAAAACAAGGAACAATTCGAGTTTGCATGGATTTCAGAGACTTTAATAAAGCATGTCCTAAAGATAATTACCCCACACCATTCATAGATCAGATCATCGATGAGTGTGCCGGTAACGAAATTTTCTCCTTCATGGACAGTTTCTCCAGATATAATCAGATTACTATATGTCCTGAAGATCAGCATAAGACTGCCTTTATTTGTCCCTGGGGTAATTTTTCTTACAAGAAGATGCCTTTTGGTCTTAAAAATGCTGGGGCTACGTTTCAGCGGGCCATGTCATACGCCTTCCACGACATCAAACAGATTATCGAGGAATATTTGGATGATTTAGCTGCTCATTCTCGAAAGAGAATGGATCATCCTGTTCACCTTCGTCAAATATTTGAACGATGTCGTTTCTACAAGATTAGGTTGAATCCGAATAAGTGCGTTTTCGCGGTTACATCCGGTCGGTTATTGGGATTTATTGTGTCTAGGGAAGGGATTAGGGTAGATCCCTTCAAGGTTGAGGCAATACTTCAGTTGCCTCCCCCGTCCTCTATTCGTCAACTTCAAAGTCTACAAGGAAAGGCTAATTTTCTTCGGAGATTTATCATAAATTATGCTAAAGTTACCAAGGGATTTATGAGATTGTTGAAGAAGGGAGTTCCATTTTTTTGGGATGACTTCGCTCAACGCTCATTCGATGCTTTGAAAAAAGCATTGACCTCTGCTCCTTTATTGAGTCCACCTGATTATAGCAGGGATTTCCTTTTGTATCTTGTAGCAGCAGAATCTACCATTGGTATGGTTCTGGTTCAAGAAGATGATGCTCTTGCAGAGCATGTTATATACTATCTTAGTCGACAATTGGTAGGACCTGAACTCCAGTATAGTCCGATAGAAAAATTAGCTTTAGCAGCTGTTCATGCTGTGTAGTGACTCAGACATTATATTCTTCTACGAAAAACTTATGTTTTGGCAGCATCCAATCCATTTTAGTTTGTCCTCAGTAGGCGAGTGATTGGGGGCAAATACAATAGATGGATTGTGATTTTGCAGGAATTTGATCTTGAGTTTATGTCTGCCAAGTCCAAGAAATCATTGGTTTTCGCGGAATTGATCTCCAAGTTGCTCTGTGGGGAAGAGATAGTCTATGATGAATCCTTCCCGGATGAACATTTGTTTCTTATCTCTCCACAGGATCCTTGGTATGGAGATATCATTGTGTATCTTCAGACTGCAAAGTTTCCCTCTACTTTTTCGAAAGATGAGCGTCGTAAGTTGCGTCACTTGGCTAAGAATTACTTGATCATTGGTGATGCTTTATACCGTCGAGGGGTTGATTCAATCCTGAGACGCTGCTTAACTCTCGAAAAATCTGAGGCTATGCTCAATGATTGCCACAGTGGAGCTTGTGGTGGTCATTTATCTGGGCTTGCTACGGCCCAAAAGATCTTGCATGCTAGGTACTTTTGGCCTTCGATTTTCAAAGATTGTATGGAGTCGGTCAAAAAGTGTCATCCGTGTCAAGTTTATACTCGAAAAATGCGCGCTCATCCAGCTCCGCTTTTTCCAGTCATTACTGTCGATCCCTTTACAAAGTGGGGTATTGATTATACTACTTGTAACCCGCCTTCGGCTAAAGGTCACAAGTACATTATTGTAGCAGTAAACTACTTTACGAAGTGGGTCGAGGCTATGCCTACTTTTGGGAATGATGGTGAGACTGCAGCTCTTTTTCTTTTCAACCAGGTTATTGCTCGTTTTGGTATTCCTAGAGAGATTGTCACTGATCATGGCAGTCATTTTCAGAATAGCATGATGGCTGAGTTGGCTCTAAAATTAGGTTTCCGACAGGAGCATTCATCTCTGTATTATCCTCAAGCCAATGGGCAAGTGGAAGCCGTGAATAAATATTTGAAGACAATTTTTCAAAGGACAATTGATAAAGCTAGATCCAACTGGAATATTATGCTATATCCTGCACTTTGGGCATACAGGACGTTAGTGAAAACTGCAACTGGCTTTACTCCGTTTCAGCTAGTGCACGGGTTGGAATCTATATTTCCCATTGAATGTGAGATTCCTTCTCTTAAGTTAGTTGTTGAACTTCTTCCTGACACTTCTAGTCTTGAAGAACGTCTCCTTCATCTGGAACATCTCGATGAGCAGCGTCGGGATGCCGCCATGATGAATGAAGCACATAAAAACCGAGTTAAAGTTCAGTACGATAAGGCGGTCAAGCCTAGGGTTTTTTCGGAAGGTGACCTTGTTTTGGTCTATGCCCAAGAAAAATATGCCCTGGGGGCAGGAAAATTTAAGTCTATGTGGTATGGCCCCTTCATCGTTAAAAAAGTCCTTAAAAAAGGAGCATATACCTTGGTTGATTTTCAAGGAAACGAGTTGCCAAAGCCTAGAAATGGGCTCTATTTGAAAAAGTATTATGCCTAGGCTTTGGCCTGACATTTTTCTTTTTTATATAGTAGTTTTACTTTGTACATATTGGGTTTCTCGATCTTTGATGGGATGGTGATGTTTTTTGATCTGCTTTGGCAGGTTGTGTCGGATGTCATGAGTCATTTTGGTTCCACCGATGGTGCTAGTAGACACACTTGGAACTTGGCTTCCACAGCTTGGGTCCTTCATCATCCATCCGGTCAGCTGTTAGTATCAAGAGGAGTCTGCATTGGTCCTGCTTCCATAAATACAATAGAATACACTACAGTTATTTATCTACTCTCGTAGGCAATATCTTTGGGTCTTGATTCATTAGTAGTTTTCTTGGACTCCCAGCTGGTGGTGTCGTAGTTGAAAAATACTTATCGGGTTCGAGATCCATTTTTACTCCGGTTGTTCTTGAGGGTACGTTACTTACAAAGATCATTTCAATTTTTAACTTTCATTCATATTCCTCGAGCTGAAAATTGGATGGCAGACTCATTAGCTAATCAAGCAATTGATTGGAATATTAATCATTCCATACAATAAAATTTAATCATCAAAAACATCATACAATTTTATACATTTGTCACATCACATCAAACATCGCTGTATATATATTATCATAGTGTTCAAAAACTATACAAAATTTTGGATTCATAAGTCATACAAAAAATTGGGCTTATGCCCGATCATGTTCAGTCTCAAAAAATATACAGTCATCTGATATATCATATCTATCTACTCCTGTGGTCCCTGCCCAGAAGTTGTGTTCCTATAGAACACGATCGCGGTGGCAACTCAGCGGAATAACCATACCCAGTCACGGGGTACTCCTACCACCCTTCTCTGGATGGCTTCAGGTTGATCTTCCACTGTAGCCATAGGTACTTGGCGGGTTAACCCCTCCAAGTTCCTCTGTACAGCCTAGAGGGTCATGTCTGGATCTACTATATCTGCCTCACCTCTACGACGCTTATGTCGTGGGTAACCCTCAAGTCGAACTGGTCCAATATCTGTATCATGATCATTATAAAATTGTAAGTCATTTTGAATCCAATCAAAAACATGTTTTTTTTCCACATTTTTTCATACATATTGAAAAAATCCAAAAAAAATTATATAAGTCAAAAAATTGCAAACTTACCGACTGTGCCCCATGCCGCGCCTGGTGGAAGGACAAGGTCTGGATCACCACGAAAATCCATCCCGGCATAGGGATAGTCCTCCACAGCGATGATTTGTTCTCCCCACCATTGGAATAACTCATCATCCCAAGTGGTTCGGGGAAATTCACTTCCCCCCAATCTCTTCATCAAGTCAGCCTATCGGGCAATTCTTGGGTCTCTCGGGATGCTGATAGAAAATATCACTTTGGGTCTCAGCCCAGGAATCTTCTCGAAGAATAATGTCATCAAGATTGTACCATATCCAAAAAAATTTGTCTTTACTTTTCAGATAGAAGTCAATTGTTGCTTCATGTTCATCAGTAGAGCTGTGCACCAATCATATAAATGAGTTAAGCATTCCACTGCTATACTCATTTGAGTCCTGTATGCTTGGTGTAGGGAAGCAGATCTCGCTACCCTGCCAATGGTAAAAAGGAGAATTTTCATGTGCAAGTCTCTTAAATCTTTGATAGAAATTTGAGTTCCAACTTTCTTGGAACCCTCTATGCAGTAGACGTGGACATAATCTTCCACGGTTAGCCCTCCCAAAGGCTTACCATGCAAGTCTACTAGCTCCCCCCTTCCGGAGAGTCCAGTAATAAAATAGATATCTTCAACCTCGATGCATATGGGCATTTGATCTATTATGAAGCAGTCTTCTTCCGGTTCCCAATAGTTCATAAGCATTTCGAGCAACCGGAAATTACTCTTCATATTTGGCATTTTGAAAAACTTGAGCAATCCACAATTTCAGAGAATATTTAGTGATACGTGGTCTTGCATGACTTCATTTTCAATGGCACTGTGCTCACACTCTCTCCAAGATATAGCCATCCTCCAAAAATTCAATAATTTTTTCATTAGATACGCGTTTTTTCATTTTGGGTTGCGCATACGTGACTCTCTTTGTGCACAGTCGCGTATATACGCGACTTGGTCATTATAAAGCCGCGTATGCGCAAACCTGTGATTTTAAATAAATAATTCTACGGTGAAAATTCCTAATTTTTAACTTATGAATGGACAAAATGAATAACAAGGATGAATTAAGAGCTTACCTAAAAAATTCGGTAAAGTTTGATGGTCGATTGCTCCTATTCTGACGAAAAAGGATTTTTCTCCAGAGCACTTTTTCCCAAATCAGCAATGTAACAATGAACCAAATATGAGGTAACTTGTGTATTTATGCCCAAAATTGAAAATTTTTTGCAAAAATTTGTTAAGCTTATTTTTTCAATCTCTCTTAAGCTGCATAACCTGGATGCTTGGAAGTGCCCAGATTGGTATATTTTCAGGTACATTTTGACGAATTTGAGATTTTTCCCGGTTTTTGATCCATGATTGCTGACTCGTCATGGTAGGTATATGATCTTCACTGGCATATATGTTAGGGAATCCACTTTTCGTTGCATTTTTCATACTAGCCTCCATTCTGATCACTTGCCATAGGATCGATCCCATCAGGTCATGAGTATTACACCCATTTCACTCATCGATTATTTAATCATGACTTGGTGGTAGAGCCTTCCTTTACATGGGCTTCCTAGTTAGTTCCTCACTATCACTTGTTGCCCATGCTGCATTTTATGTAGGCTCGGGAGTCCTCTTTAGTCCCGCCATGACTTATGTGTTGAAGCTTCATTCTTCTTCTTCCTCACTATCATTTTTCTGGCTATTACCTTAGAGGCTCCCTGGTGTTTTTTGAGTTGTATTACTGCATTGCATATTGGCTACTTGTTTATCCTGGCCTTTAGCCGGCTTCATTTGGACTCAATGTTTAAGCCAAATTTTGACCTTGACTGTCTGTACAAGTCAACCATTACATGCATTTGGCTATCGTGACTTGACACCCTTTTACCCATGGATGGAACATTCCTCTGAGTATCGCTTACCAGTTTCCGCCACCTTGCATTGAGCATAGGATCGTTCCAATCCCAGAAACTAGTGCATCTGTTTCTTGATACTCGTTCTATCCATTGTACCATAGCATTCTTTTATTCTTTTTCAGGATTATTATATGAAAAAGACAAAAAAACCAAATATAACAAAAGGAGCAGGAACAGGATATAACTTCGTAATTTGATGGCAGTACAGTGTCAGTTTGTCGCCCTTGAACAAAGCATATACACTTATATCTTTCCTCCATTTGGGATGGTTTTAGTTTTTGACCTAGGTTCAGCCTTTGCCTTGTTTCACTAGTCAGTCCTCCCCCAGTTGGTTATCTCTTCCAATCATATGGAGAGTTTGTTTTTCCTCCTGCATAACAGACTTATACAGTGTCACCTTTTACTGCCATGGTCATCACGAGTCGTGATTTTGTTCAAGGGAAGTCTAACTAGAGTCGGCCATTCTGCGGTGTCTCCTAACTCATTATTCATTCGGCCTTCCCAGTTTTGTCAGTATATTTTTCTATCACATCAGATGTTTTGGTATTCTACTTGTGCTATTTTAAGAAGGTCTCCATTGACTTCTTGCTGGCGGGTTTGTCTCTTATCGACTACGACACATTGCTCTGAGAGAAAACATAGAGCTGCACCCTGGCCCTATTTCCATCATTGATAGGTGACCTTGTGCTCAGCATTTGATCATCATTATGGGTCTTTGACTGAGTGGTTTGCCCTGTGTTTGACGTCAGCATACATTATCACACTTGGGATTTGTGTAGTACCTTGATTTCCATTTCACCCTATTGGTGGATATCTCGCCTCTGTATCAGCTTTCATTATTGGTTGGTTCAGAGGGTTTCTTTCGTGCGCTAGCTTCATATTGTGCATGTCGGAAATGTACTTTGGTTTGGTTCCGTCACTCTACTTCATCTGATTCCTTCCAAATCTTGGCCTGCGGGTTACACTCGCGCTGGACTGATGTGGGATGCCTTAATTCCTTCCTTCCAGCAGATCTTTTCCCATCGACTCCGACTCATTGCTCTGGGAATAAGGTCTAGAGTCTTTTTGTCAGTACCTTAGGGTTTGCAGTCATCAGTGGCAAACTCTTCGCTATCGACAGTGGGGACTCATCATTGCCTCCTGATCGGTAGATTCTTTCAAGTGTTCGACTTCAACTCATTCATTCGCACTTGTTAGATTGTACTAGGGAACCTTGACACTAATTTTCATTATTGGTGGGTTGTCTTGCGTTGGTTAATGGTTTACATTATTGACCGGTAATCCAACGATTTCTCACATGGTCGACTTCAGCTCATTTATTCCCATTGTGTAGAATTGTGCCATAGTGATCGGTGAAGACCTTGAGTTGCATCAGCATTTCTCGGTTCACTTTTGACAGTCCATTCAGTTTCTGCCAGTGATGTCGTTAACCCTTATATGTTGCAGTGTCAGTACAGCAGCATCCTATATGTTGGCTCCCGAGTTGCGTGATTGTACCATGTGTTCCACCCCTTATGATTTGGTACTTGGAGATTTAGTTACTTATATGATCAGACATCCAGTTTCAGCATCATTGATCAGCTTTCTATATGTGATACTTAGACATTGATTCTGACTTGTACTTCCGAGCCATGCTCAGATGATTCATTGTGTACTTTTAGTTCAGCTATACTTGTATACATTTTGGATCTATTCTGTACTTTCGATATGATGTATTTTTGACTGAGCATGGGTATGCCCGCCTCAGCATGAGTTGACTCTTTATTTTCTTTCATTGGTTTTTGACAGGCTGAAATCTGGTGAAGTCCTCCCTTGTCCTTGCGAAGTTCTTTCTATGTGCATAATACATTTCGGCCATCATGTACCCCTTCTGACCTCATATATTAGGGGGCATCTGTTATAGCATCATTTTCACCCTCATGTGATTCATTATTGTCTCTATGGCCTTGGGCACCCATTCCCACAGACTTGAATAAAATTCATAAAAAATAGTGTTAAAAATCCCATACGCGGGTATGCCCAGACTTTTCCGCGTGTATACGTGAGTCCACATGTACTTTTCCACGTATGCCATTAAAATAATTAAAAAATATATAAAAATTCCCTATTTTCGGGCTGGGTTGATGGTTACTCCAGTACTTCAACCACCCCAGCATGTTGCCAACTATTTCCAACTGATTGAAACTACTTTGAGGGAGTATAAAAGCCCCTCATGTGTATGGCCTAAGGGAGAGAGAAATTTTATAGATATTGTACTCTGTTGGAGCCCCAATTCAAGTCTGAATTCCTGTGCCTCTTGCACTTTCCTAGATTTTTACAGGAAAACCCTTGTTTCCTGGAGATGTTCATTAGTTCATATGCCATCTCGAGTGCACAAGCCTTGAAAGTATCTTAGCGAGGCAAGGGCGTGATGGATCTGGACGACGGTCTGTTCGAAGATCGTGGAAGGATTTAGGTGATCTCTCCGCTTTTTATTACTGTACATGTTGTTCCTAATGAAGAAGAACCATCTTGGTGCTGAAGTCACGTGTTAACATCTACTTGCATATGTGAAAAGATCATTATTTAAGCATTTATTATTATTTACATGATGTTTCACATGGTTTTCACTGACATGTAGGGTAATTATATGCTGTACAACTAGATTTCCATGCACGTTTCTTCTTGGTTTTCAGGTTAAGGAGGAATAAGGGTTGCTGGGGGTTTGGACCTCGCGGGATCTACATCAAACGTAGGATTACGGGTGAGTTCTACTATCGATGTTATCTAGTTTTTAGCGTACAAGTGTGGTTGTGTGAGTCCTTCTTGAATAGCATGCCCTGATCTATGGAGGTTTTGACCCAACAAACCTCTAGGGTGTTTTTTCCCGAAACAGGGAGCTAGGAATGGTATCTGACCAGAGGGGTAATGACCTGGCGGGATGGCTCCAAGGTGGTTGAGGCCTGGAGGAACCGTTCCTGGAGGATAAAGGTGTTCATGAGTACCATATGAAGGTAAAGGGCCAGGATAAGGAGGTTCAAAAGGCTGATAACAGGACATCATGAAAATCTGGTAATCGGGGGAAGCAGATGGAAGAGGTTGAGTGGCCACCTGCCCTTCAGGTGGTTGGGTAGCCACAAATCCCTATTGAGGGAAAGGATCTGTAAGAACAACTAGCTGACTAGGTGCAGGACTGGGAGGAACGGAAGGGATGGCTTGCTGTCCTCTCAATGTTGCTTGAGATTCCCATAGCTATCACATTTTTGGCAGAAGAGGACAATCATACGTATGATGGCCATAAACACCACAACAAGAACAAGCCTTGTTCATACGAAGAGGCTTGTCTTTCTTGGACTAAGTTCCTTGTTGTTGGTTTGTAGTGTTAGGAGTATTACCTTGATGATGTCCATGATTACCAGAGGCAACTTGATTTTGATTGCCTTTCCTCTTCCTCTTTGAGGGAGGAGGATTAGTCGTGCCCTGCTATGCGTACACCTATCCTGGAGGGGGTGCTGGTTGCTGTTGCAGGGGTTGAGAAGGCAAGGGAGGAGGAGGTGCTAATGTTGTAGGAGCTGGAGTAGCAAGCTATGGATACGTATAATAAGGAGGTTGGGTAGCAGTGTGGTAAACAGGAGGTTGGGAAAAAGGAGGAGGCATGTCATATCCTAGATATGTGCTACCAGGAGGGGGAAAAGTGCCGGAGGAGTTGGCCCCTCCTTGAGAGAAACCATAGCCCATGGGAGGTTGATAATATGGATTAAAAAGAGCTCCAATGATACTGTCGATGGTGTGAGATGCCCCTGGTGCGTTGGCACCACCAGGTCTGGGAAGATCAGGTAGGACGGTATAAACGTAACCTGACTGAGCATAAATCAGGTCATATTTTAACGCAATTTGGAGAGAGACTTCTTTGGTTTGAGAAAATTTCGATGCGACGTCTTTCCCAATAGGCGGCAAGAGAGTCCTAAGGAACCATTCCATGTAGAGAAGGTCTTTGAAAGTAGGGGCTCGACATAGGCTCCTTCTTCTCTGCCATTCCTGAACATGCTCGGATAGGCGGGTCGCAGATGACTGACGGAAAGAGGTCAAGAGCTCAGTACCAGTGTTGCAACAAAGGGGAAGCTAGAAATAAGACAAAAATCCCTGGCCAGAGTCGCAAAGGTGGTATGAGAGGAAGGGGCCTGATCGACATACCACTTAGAAGCTTCATCTGTAAGCGTTCGTTGGAACAGCAGAAGACGAACAGAGTCATCGGTAATGGAATTAGATGAACACCACATGTGGAAAGATTGAATATGATTTGAAGGATCTTATCCAGCAAGACCTTCAAACTTTTGGATGTCTGAAGGGATCTTTGTTGGCATAGCAGGCCACTTAGCATCATGGTGTATAGGTTCGTTTATCAACTGGTCAAATTCGGGGAGGCTAAGGCCTGCCATGAAAGGGAGCAAGGGTGTAGTCGGGGTAGTGTCCGTTGCGGTCCCACTAGTGGTATTCCTGGCGGGAGGGCAGGGTTACTACCAGTATTAAGTCTTGCACCAGACATGGTGAAGGTGACAGGGGAAGAACCGAAGGCAGAATGAGAAGGCGAACCCAAAGGACCGAAAGAAGAGTCTGAGTGTGGACTCGGCTGAGGACTAACTCGAATCCTATGCAGAGGAGTAAGTCTCTCTATCAGAAACTGAGGATGAAGGCCAAGAAGTCTCTAGGATTAACACCTTGGTGGCACAATGTTGATGACACAAACACGACACTAAGGAAAAAGAGACCGACAAGAGCAAGGAGGTGCAGGATCAACTGATTACAATGTCGAAACAAGGGAAGAGAGGTGTAGGATCAATTGATTTCAATGTTTTAGAGTCTTTGCTTGGCGGTGTTAACCAAGCCCTTTTTCACTTAGGGTGTGTGTGTAAAAGTGTGTAAATTTTAATTTTTAAATGTAGACATTTGTAGAGAAAAGAAAAAATGTGCTATAGAGCTGTGAATAAACCTGCAAATGACATAGGCCCACAACACAGAAAATAAACAACTAACAATGCAATAATCTAAACCCAAGGAGGTGGGTCTCCCAAAAATTAGTCTATAGGTGAGAAAAAAACTAATCTAAACACACTTAAATAGGTTAATAGATATTGGGTCAAGAGGGACAGAGATCTAAAAGACAAAATCTGCTGGAAAGTGGTGCAGAAAACAGCAACAAATCAGAGGAAAATTGCTGTAAAAAGAGGTGGCGAAAGGCTATCTCGAGGAGGAAAGCGGAGTGCCCCCTAATGGAAAATCCAAAAAAAGCTAAATGGGAAGATTTGGATGGATAACAAACCGATCTGATCTGAGGTGGATCTGAAGATGAGGTATCAGATCTAAAAAAATGGTTGAAGACTCTGAAATTTCAGACAACCTGCAACAACAAACACTCTTCCACAAAAAGTGGAGGGTACTGAATCCCTAGGGGGCTACATTCCCACTTATTTGAGCGAAACAGAACAAGTGTGGTTCCAAAACAGGTGGAGACGGAGGTTAGACAACCATGAACGAAGGCTTAGTAGAACCTAGTAAACTTTCAGAAAAATCTCTGCAGAAAGTCCAGGTCGTAGTTTTTGGCCTGTTTTCAGCAGAGGTCGCACTTTTTGGGCTGTAAAGTGTGCCCTGGAGGTCCTGGTCATAGGTTTTGGGCAGAAAAGTGTGACTTGCACTTCTGACACTTTTGGCAATAGGTTTCAAAAAAATTTGTTGTCTCAGCTGCGGCTGATGTCGTTCACCTACGCAATGGGTCCGAAAACACGCGGAAGTTAATTTTTTTTATATTTTTATGGTTTTATGGGTTAAAACAACATTAATAATAAGCAAAACAAGGGGTTGAAGAGAAATCCTAGGGCTTGAAGCAGCTAGATATGCAAGGATCAGAAAAACGACAGCGGTCGTAAAGGTAAACCTGTGTGGAGTCGTTAGTTGTTAGTATGAATCTTTATACAAAGTGTATGAAAAAATACCACTTTAGCTACGCATAACTTATAGCCCTAACAGTAGAAATGACTGCTAATATCTTCAGATCTGCAATTAGACGATTAAGAAAAATGCTGAAAAAATCTAGATCTATGCATTAGAATACATTAAACAGTAGAAAAATAATATTTACTCCATAGATCCAATAGACAAGACAATAATATATGCAATGAATAATTTTATTAATGGCACCTAGGAGGAAAACACAAGAGGGTGCTCCCTGTTCTCCTCAATGGGATGGGTTCTTGAGAATCCTCACCACTTCAGATTTAGAACTTCTCTCTCTTGATGGTGTAGAAAACCCAGACAAAAATTGAAAAGTATGGCTATGATAATGGATCAATAGCCAGACCAAGTGTTGAGATCGAGAGTGATCTTTAGGCAACAAAAGGTGACAAATGAATGGGAAAACCCTTCTATTTATAACAAAATATTGAGTTAGTCTAGAGATTGGTGCATAATTAAAATATTATTAACCAAATCTAGATCCACCTTTTATGGAATATTTTATTATATTCGTTGGCGAGAAAAGGAATTTGACTTGAGTCAAATCCCCTTATTTGTAAATAATAAATAAATAAATGATTTATTTTTCATTTTAAGGATATGGTTGAGTAATAATCAAATAAATAATGATTTATTTAATTATTTAAGGGTGAATTAGTCATATTTAACAAAGAATATTATTTAAATAAGATTTAAACAATTATTCTTAGAAAATAATAAGATAAATAATGATTTATCTAATTAATTTCCTTGTTTTGGGTTAAATATAACTAGAAATATTAATTAAACTATTGTTTAATTAACTATTTCTTGGGGAAAATCAAACATGTATATTTATTTAATATTTCCTTATAGGGTTTCCTGTTTAGACCATAAAAAACTTAATAAAGGTGATTTACTAAGTTGTTTTCATAGTGAAAGAAATTTTACTTGGAGTAAAATTGGTCTTACATGATGTACTTGGGTCCATCTAATGATAATAGGTTAGATGACAAAAAAATGGTGTAACACCACTAGAGAAGCCATCATTTCTTCAGGAACCACCTACAAGAATCTCTGTTTTGATGCCTTTTGTGATTCTTTGATAAGAGAACAAGAAAAACTTTTACACCTTGGTCTTATCACTATTGGAAACGCTTCTAAGAAAGCCTTAGCAGCCCAACAACAACCATATCAAAAGAATCCCAAGAATCAGTATCCTAAAAAATATGGTCCCAAACCAAACAAGGTCCCTAAGCAATTTTAGCTGCAAATTGAAAAATCAAATCACCAAAATAATAAGGCAAATCAAAACAAAGGGAAGAAGACAGATAGACATTGCAAATTTTTCAATCTGGATGGTCGTATAGAGTCCAGATGTTTTAAGAAGATGGAAGCCTTAGAAGCAGAAATGAAGAAGCACAACATCAATTTGGAGCACTCTTCACCTTCATCTTCAGGCATGGCACTTTCTGCTTTTGGTTTTCAAGCATCAAGATCTGGTTATGCATTAAATGTATCTTCTTCTTCTCCTTCTCATGAGTGGCTCATTGATTCTGGAGCTTCTTACCACATGGCTAAAAATAAATCCATGTTTTCTTCTTTAAATGATTGTAACATAAAACATATTTATGTTGGTGATGATAGATCTCTTGGTGTTGTAGGATCTGGAACCATTCATCTAGATAATGGTCAGTTTAATGATGTAATATGTGTTCCTACCTTGTCATGCAACCTTCTATCTGTTTATCAGATAACTCATTCAAGTGAAGGGAAAATAGTAGAATTCTCACCTCATGATGTTGTAATCAAGGACCTCAAAGATCCTAAACATATTTTAGCTACTGGCATTGTTGATGATTCCACAAGGTTGTATAAGTTTAACAACTTTGGGTCGTCATCTCTTCCCTCTGTTTTTGTTGCTCATAATGATGATGTGAGAAAACTTTGGCATGAGCAATTTGGTCACTTAAACTATCACTCTCTTCAAACTCTATGTAATTAAATATGGTGACGGGCCTTCCTATGGTCTCTTGCTGGGATGGTTTTTTCTCCGTATGTGTACTCGGAAAGCATCATCGGGATAGTTTTGACAAACGTGCCTCTTGGCACACTTCAGCCCCTTTGCAGCTTGTGCATAGTGATTTTTGTGGTCCACTTCCTGTTGTTTCTTTCTCTGGTTGCAAGTACTTCTTAACTTTCATTGATGATTTTTCCAGACGCACTTGGGTATATTTCTTAAAACTCAAGAGTGAAGTTTTTAACATGTTCTTGGCCTTTAAGGCCTTTGTTGAGAAACAATCTGAACATCAAATTCTTAAGTTAAGATCAGACAATGGAGGAGAATATGTTAACAACAAATTTGTCAACTTCTGCACTGAGCATGGCATTCAATTGCAACATACCGTTCCATATACTCCACAACAAAATGGTGTAGCTGAAAGGAAGAATCGCACCTTAAAAGAAATGGCTAATTGTATGCTTCAATCTAAAGGACTTGGTCTCAATTTTTGGGCAGAAGCCATTAACTGTGAAAATTACATAGTAAATCACACTCCTACTAAGGTTTTAAATAATATAACTCCAGAAGAAGCTTGGAGCTCAATCAAACCAGATGTAAGTCACTTTCTTGTTTTTGGAAGTGATGCTTGGGCCCATATTCCAGATGCGAAACATAAAGCCTTAGAACCTAAGAGTGAAAAATGTATTTTTGTTGGATATTCTGAAGATGTCAAAGGATATAGACTTCTTCAACCAAAATCCAAAAATATTATCATTAGAAGAGATGTAAAATTTTATGAAAATATATCGGCCTGCAAGCCTAGTTCGGCAAGTGTGCCACCTTTAGCATGCGAGCCTAATTCGACATATGTGCCACTTCTCTCTCTCTCTTCTATTTTTAATAGCATTCCTTCTAGTTCAGATGATGACAGTGAGGAATAAAATCCTCCTCCACCTCTTGAAATTTTCCTTATACTCCACCGCTTCCAAGATGGGTCCACTCTACTCAGGATGCAGTAGGTTCTCTTGCAGGTGACCCTGCCGATCGACGACATACACGTTCTCAATTCGAAAGAGATTCTTCCTTATTCTCTCAAGTTCCAGAAAAACTTGATCCAGAAAGCTTTGAAGAAGCCTCCGGTCATCTAGATTGGGATGAAGCTATGAATGAAGAGTATTTTTCCTTATTGCAAAAAAATAATTTGGATCTTGTTCCTCTTCCAAAAGGAATTAAACTTGACAACTGCAGATGGGTTTAAAAAACCAAGTTTGGACCAGATGGAAAAGTGGATAGACATAAAGCTCGTCTTGTTGCTAAATGATTTTCAAAATTTGAAGGCATCGACTATACTGAAACCTTATCCCCTGTTGCCAAAATGAATTCTATCTGCCTTGTTCTTTCCCTTGCTACCTCCTTTAAATGGGAATTTCATCAGATGGATGTTAAATCTACCTTCTTACATGGAGATTTACATGAAGAAATCTACATGGAACAACCCCCTGGCTTTATCCAAAAAGAATCCAGCCTTGTTTTTCGCCTTAGGAATTCTCTCTATGGTCTCAAACAAGCTCCTCGGGCTTGGTATGCCAAAATGGATAGAGTTCTCTTAGATAATGGCTTTTCTAGGTATCATTCTAACAATACTGTCTACACCAAGAAAGTGGGTAATTCCTTTACCATCCTTGTTCTTTATGTTGATGATCTTATCCTTACTGGTAGTGATCCAAACCATATAAACCATGTGAAGTCTAGCCTCAAAAAAAAGTTTGAAATGAAAAACTTGGGACACTTGCATTATTTCCTTATTCTTCAAGTCTTGCAATCCAAGGAAGACATTACCCTCTCTCAGTCCAAGTATGCCTGTGATCTTCTACACCACTTTAAAATGGAAGACTGTAAGCCTGCCCCTTCTCCCTTTCAGTCTGGAGTGAAGTTTTTAGTCAACTATACTACCCCTGAAGTTGATGCTACCTTATACTGTCAACTTGTTGGTAAAATTTTGTATCTAACCCATAATTGTCCTGACCTTTCCTTTACCGTTGGTCTTGTTGCTTGGTTTATGCACCAACCTCATGAAAGTCACTAGAAAGTAGCTAAAAGAATACTTCGATATATTCGAGGTACAGTTCAGTTCAAGATTCATTACAGTGTAGGAGCATCTCCATTTTTTATTAGTTTCAGTGATTCTGATTGGGTTGGTGACCCTGATGATCGAAAGTCTACTTCCAGATATGTATTCACTCTTGGTTCAGGACCTATTACTTGGTCTTGTAAGAAACAAAGTGCCATCTCTCTTTCTTCAACAGAAGAAGAGTATCGTGGTGCGGTTGAAGCCAGCAAGCCATATGGCTTCTTCATATCCTGTCTGAATTTGGTCTTCATCAGCAACATCCAACTACACTTTGGTGTGATAATCAGAGTGCCATTCAACTATGTAAAGATCTAGTTCAGCATCAGCGTATGAAACACATTGAACTCCACATAAAATTCATCAGAAAGCTCATTCATGATCGTGTTCTTGAAGTGTAGTACTGTCCAACCGATGATCAAGTAGCTGATATCTTTACAAAGGCTCTCACAGAAGCAAAGTTTACCAAACTTTGATCCATGATTGGAATTCAGGAAAGTTTTCATTAAGGGGGGATAGGCTCTAATGCCTCCTTCCTTCTTCTATTGTGTCACTTTTTTAAATCCTTCAATCCTATCCCAATTTTTTCTTGAGGGGGGATGTTAGGATATTTCGACACATAGGAAATAGGCTCCTTTTGTGTCACCTTTGTAAATCCTTAAATCCTATCCCAAGTTGTTCTTGAGGGGGGATGTTAGGATATTCCGACACATAGGAAATAGTTAAGAATAACTTAGTCTAGTGTAGAGTTAGGTAAAGTGTGTTTCTTTACCATGTACATTTATAACTTATAATCCGACGGCCATGATTTGTAGTGATCCAACAGTTATCTCACACCTCGGTATTAACGACACTTGATCCGTGGCTTAGCACTCGATTGGTCCATGATCTCTATTTAAAGAGCATGGAGGGTCATTTGTTCGGTAACCGTTTATGAGAGAAACATATGTAACTTTTCTTTTTATATTAATAAATTTTCTGAAGTGGCTGCGTTGGCTCAAGCCATGGATTGTTTCCCTCTTTGAGGGTTTTAACCACGTGATTATACTGGTGTACTGATTTGAGATCTATTTGTGAGCGGTGACCTTTGGTTATTGATCTAAGGAACTTACCCTATAAATTCCTACATAGGTCCAGTGAATTAAATGTTATTTAATTCACATAAAATGATCAATCATTTAATTGATAATTCACTATAATTAGTTGTTGCATGCCAGTTCTAAGGAAGGGCCAGTTGAGATTGGAGTTAAAGGGAAGATAACTATCAGTTATATAATTAGAAAATTTTACAGGTCATGCATGAGGTCATAAATATGCCTTGGATGTATTTCACAATATATTTATGGGAATTTCCTAATTAATAGGGGCTCAATTATTCTAGGAATGCATGAGCAAGGCTGGTTAGGCATAGGCAAGGACTTGGTTAAATATTAGACGAGTCTTGCTTAGATCAGAGTGAAACAATCAACATAGTGCAGTGGTTTCTCGAGAAGGGAAATAACATTGTATTGTTTCATGTTATTGAATTTATGAAATATATATATAGCAGGGTTTTTAGCCAAGGATTTCCCCATATACATCTTGTGTTGTGTGATTGATAATTATTTCTCTTACATGTTTATGTGATTGTGCGATCAAAATTGATTTCCACAATTTGTAGAATTGATTCAGTATTTTGTTTTAGTACATTAAAATATCAATTGAACCTATTTATATATTTCTGCATGGTATTAGAGTAGGAATCACAATAGAAGAGAAGAACCATAGTTTATTTTGAACAAGTGAATCAAATTTTTAAATTTATTCTTCAGGACCAACAACAGATCAAGATGTCTTTCATTGGCTTGAGACTCAAATATTCCCTTAAGCTTAATTCGAATTACATAGCATGGAAGGACAGAATGGATGTACTACTAGAGGAAAAATGACTGAAGGAATTCATAGACAGTGATATTCCCCAACCCGCAATAACATATTCTCAAATTCTTGATGCATGGAAGAAGAGTGTAGAAAAGGCAAGAAGGATCTTGTTAGGAGTTCGACATCATATTTTCTAAAACCTCCATGGAAAGGAAATTCCTTATGCTATGTAGAAGGCCCTCACATATATGTTTCAAAATATAAGTAACCAAAAGAAGCTGGTGCTGAAGGACAAGAATGGAAATATCAAGATGGAGAAGAGTGACATGATCCCAAAATACTTGACAAAGTTCAATCTATGTCAATATGAACTTGGAAGTGGTGGGGTGATAGTTTCCCAAGATGATTTGGTGAGCCTAATACTTCTAGGCATTCCAAAGAGATGACATATCTACTAGGACCTGATGAATGGGAGGGAGAAGCTACCAGAGTGGGAGCAATTGTGGTTTGACTTGGTACAAGAAGAATTTCGACGGAACACTAGAGATGGTCCTCATCAAAGACTGATGATGAGAAGAAATTTTCCTTTGATGGAAAGGTGAATAAGGGGAAAGGGACGAAATCCCATTCCAAATCAGATTCAGGCTAGAAAGGCAAGGAGCGAGACTTGTCAAAGATAAAATGCTTTCACTGTCATGAGCTTGGACACTATGCTACAAAGTGTTCGCATAGAATACCGACAAGAAGTCCTCAGGAGGAGAGGTAGGTGAATCACTTGCTTCAAAATTCAAGTTGGATTTCACCCCCATCACATGCATGGTTTCATTAGTGATGGGTTCTATGTGGTACTTAGATAGCGGACCATCTTTCCATATGACCGACAACAGAGAATTCTTTAGTGAATTGGAGGAGAAGGATATATGAATGCACATCGAGATGGGAGATGATGAGAGGTATAGCACTATTGACACAGGTAAAGTTATCTTTTAGAAGGATTCATGTACTCATCTCATATTAAAATATGTCATGTATGTTCCTAGTTTAAAGAAGAATTTGGTTTTCATTGCTATGTTGGAATACCATGGCTATGATGTGATATTGAGTTAAGGAAAGGTTTTCCTTCGTCACAAACCCATGGGACAGGTGAAGAATATTAGGGTTTAAGTAAAGAACCTATACAAACAGGATGTAGGAGATTGTGCTACCTTGAGCATGAAAGTATAGAAGGTGGAGAGACGAGACATCGATGAGTTATGGCATAAGAGATTGGGCCATCTACACCATGGCGCTTTGAATATCATGCAACAGATTTCTACAGGACTTCAAAAGGGTGCACTTGCATATGCAAAGGGTATATATTGGGGAAGTATATCAAATCCACCTTTCATGATCAGGAAATTCGAGCAAAGGCGATCCTTGAGAGAGTTCACTCAGACGTGTGTGGACCATTCTCAACAGCTTCCACAAAAAAACATAGATATTATGTTATTTTGTAGATGATTTTTCATGAAAGTGTTGTATTTTTTCATGTAGAAGAAATATTAGATGTTCTCCAAGTTTTTTGAGTTCAAATCACTTGTCGAGAAAGAAACATGGAAGAAGGTGAAGGATGTAAGGAGAAACAATGGTGGATAATATGTCTCTAACAAATTCAAGAAGTTTTTTGCTTTAGAAGGAATTTCAAGGGAATTGATAGCACCTCATACCCACAATAGAATGGGATTGCAGAAAGGAAGAAAATAACTATTGTGGGAGAAACATGAGCTTTGTTGCATGATTAGGGCCTACCATTGCATATGTGGGTAGAAGCACACTATACAACAGTATTTGTGTAGAACATAAGTCCTCATCAGATACTTGGGATGAGTACACCAGAGGAAGAATTTTTAGGTACTAAGACCAGATGTGTCGCATTTTAAAATTTTTGGTTCATCAATTTATTTCCAAGTGACCAAAGATGCCAAGAAGAAGCTAGAGCCAACAACTGATTTGGGGATATTTGTGGGGTACACTGATACACCTCACAACTATTGGGTGTACTTACCAGCACACATGATGAAAGTGGTCATAAGAGATGTGAAATTTGATGAAGAGAAGGTCATGCAAATTTCCCTTGAGAAGGAGCTTCAGTTGCATGCAGTTGAGGAGCTCTTTCCTCCAATGGAAGAAATTCAATATGTGGAGCAGCCACAAGAAAAGGTGCAGAGAGTGGAAGGACCCACTCATGCAAAGATATCCCAAGATGGAAGGAAGCGCACTAGAGAGGCTGACAAGTTATTGCTTGATGCTAGAGAAAATGTGGGAGAAACCACATCACAGTGCAGGAAGAGAAGGTCCCCAGAGTAGTACACTGGATACATGGCTATTATGAGTGAAGGTGTAGAGATAGAACCATCCTATTTTGAGGAAGCAGTATGGAAAAAAATTTGGGTTGATTCCATGGTTGAGGAGTATGACTCCATTATCAGAATCAATGCATGGTAAGTTGTCCCAAGGTAAGAGGGGAAGTCAGTTGTAGGATCCAGGTGTATTTACAAGGTGAAGTAGGTAGTAGATGGGAGTGTGGAGAAGCACAAGACCAGTTTTGTGGCCATATGGTTCTCTCAGGTGGAGGGGATTGATTATGATGATACATTTTCACCAGTCGAAAGGTACTAATCAATCAAATCCATCCTTGCACTCTTAGTGTAGATGGGATGGCAGATACATCAGATGGATGTAAGTACATCTTTCCTCAATGGAGTGATTGAGGAATAGGTGCACATTGAGAAACTAGAAGGTTTTGATACCTTTGATAGGGAGTCACATGTGTGCGAACTCAAGAGAGAACTGTATGGGCTAAAGCAAGCACCTCATGCTTGGTACACCAGGATAAAAAACTCAACTATTTCACTAGGTTGGGCTTCACCAAGAGTGAAGCATATGTGAACCTTTATCATATTTTCGTAGAAGGTAAGCTCTTGATTATTGTACTTTGTGTCGATGATCTGATACTAATAGGTGATGAGAAACTCATCAAGTCTTGCAAAGAGGATCTCGCAAGATAATTTGAGATGAAGGACATGGGGATATTGCATTATTTCTTGGGATTATAAATATCGAAAAGAGATGGGGATATATCTTTATCTCAGGGAAATTATTCCAATGAGATTCTCAGGAAGTTCCACATGGAGGGAAACAAACCCATGGATACTCCTCTATCAGGAAACTGGAGGAAGGAGGATGCTACTTCAGGCGAGGTAGTATTTGCTACTATCTATAGGAAGCTTGTGGGTTCACTCATGTATTTAGTACACACGACCAGACATATGCTATGTGGTTAACCAATTTATTCAAGCTATGGTTAATCCTATGAATATCTTTTGGAAGGAAAGAAATCATGTGTTGAGATACCTCAGAGGCACTACATAGTATGGGATATGGTATAGATCAACATACAGAGTAAAGCTTAAAGGATTAATCGATGTATTTTGGGAAGGGATTCCATTCAACAGGAAGAACACATTAAGGGGCATATTTAACATAGGATCAAAAAAAAAATCCTGGTACAACAGGAAATAGAGATCAGTTGCACCCAGTTCAACAAAGGTAGAGTACATGGTAGCCAGTCAGGAAACATGTGAGTCCATCTAGATGAGGAAGATACTTGTTGGTTTTTTTGGTCAATAGATGGATCCAAAGATGATTTATTGTGATAACCAAAGTTGCATCAAACTCTTGGTTAATCCAGTTTTTCATGACAGGTCCAAGCATATTGATATATGGTATCACCATCTCATAGATTATGTGAAGAGGTGGATTATGGCATTAGAGTACATTCCCACGGAGGAGCGAGAAGCAGACATCTTGATGAAGGCATTGTCAAGTAGAAAATTCTAGTTCCATAGAGGCAGGATTAGGGTAGCAGACAATCCGTTTCTTGTTGAGAGGGAGTGTTGAAATGGAAACAATAATGGCACCCCAAGGGGCCTTCTAATTTAATTTTCCTTTAATCAAATTAGAAGTAAATTGTAATTCCACATCATGTGACAAATTGTAAGTGTTAACTGGGCTAGAACGACTTATTTAGCTTAGTCAATTCGAGTTGAGGGTCAAACTGGAGGCATTTATAGGTCACTCTAAGGTTTAGGGGTTCCAATTGCAGTTTATTTTGAGTTGTAATTAGTTAACTCAATTATTTGAGTTAAAATAAGTTTAACTAGTTGTAACTGAGAGATGAGATAGTGATAGGTCTAGTGAATTAAATCTGATTTAATTCACATGCAGTGATCAATTATTTAACTGATAATTTTCTATAAATATTTTTTGCATAACATTTATAAGGAAGGCATAGTTGAGATTGGAGTTAAAGGGAAGATAACTATCATTTGTATAATTATAAAATTGCACATGTCATGCATGAGGTCATCAAGATTCCTTGGATGTATTGCACAATATATTGATGAGATTTTCCTAATTAATAGGGGCTCAATTACCCCAAGAATGCATAAGAAAGGCTGGCCAGACAGAGACAAGGACCTAGTTAAATATTGGGCCATGCTTGCTTAGATCAGAGTGAGATAGTCAATGGAGTACAAAGGTTTCTCAGGAAGAGAAATAACATTGTATTGTTTCATGTTCTTGACTTTATGAAATATACATATAGAGGGGCTTTTAGCTGAGGCTTTCCTGAGATACATATTTTGTTGTGTGATTGATAATTCCTTCTCTTAATTTTTTATGTGATTGTGTGATTGAAATTGGTTTCAACAATTTGTGAAATTGGTTTAGTATTTTTTTTAGTACATTACAAGATTAGTTGAATCTATTTAGATATTTTCTACATGGAAAGCATCACATATCACATAAACGTAGCTTTAGTTCATTTCAATGGGTAACTTTGGTGCTAATGAGTCATACTTATCACATAGACATGTATTATACTCATTCCCAAAGTTGTATGCATTTTTGAATAAGTGTCGTCATTTTCGTCACACAAGTGTCGTCATTGTCATCGCACAAGTGTCATAATTGTCGTCACAAAGAGTAGCTTTAGTGTTGCGCTTGGAAAAATTTATCGCATTTTCGTCACATTTCGAGAATTATGTTTTCCATGTGTTCTAAGTGATCAAGTTTTTTTTTTTTTTTTTTTTTTGTTCACTTTAACTTCACTGATCCTGCATTTAGCCAAATTTGGAAAAATTCATGCTAGAGAAACTTGTCCTCACTCAGCCTTCCTGAAATGCACACCGTGAAGTATCAACCCTCAATCTCATGCCTTGCCTCTTGGAACTACATAATGTGCAATTCCTTCTTTCCAGAACTGCGCACTCAGCAGTCTCAGTGCTCAACCCTGACCCTTGAGATCCAAAATTGTAGAACATTGCCTTCTAGTCACCTTCTTATGCACACTACATAGCCTCAATCATTAATACTATAGCTTGATCTCCTAAACTATGCAATTTCACAAGCCCTATGCATTTTTCCCTTTGAACTACGAAGTGGGAAAGCTCAAGCCTCAAGCCTGCCTCCTTGAGCCCCTCAACTGTGTAGTTACCTTGCCCTATCCTACCTGAGCTATGCATTACATAGTCTCAAGCCTTAGTCTTGGCCCCTGACCTCTTCAGTTGCACAATTATGTAATCCTTGAGCCGGTCTCTTAGCCCAACACCTAGTTCCATCTCAGTTAGTGATTGCCATGAAACATGTTAGATTGGGAGTTTATCAGACTAATGTCATATTTTCATGAGTGGTTTCCAGTTGCAATTATTATATCATGTCATGACAAGGTGACGAATAAGGATACCATGCTAGAAGACACCTATGTAGCTACAAATACAAGTTGATCAATGGAGAAAAAACAAAGGGACACCAGGTTGCAACAACAACTGGATATCGAGATCATATTGGAGACTCCCTATCTTCAAGGCTTATGGAGGAGGATGAAGAAAATGTACCATATTTGAAGAATACGTAAAGAAATAATTAGAAAGAATGGATTGAAATTTACAGATCATAATGTAATTCCATGCCATCGATGTGATGTCATGGCTTTTCAAGGTGTCATGTTAAGATGTATATGAGTCATCATTTTCCACATCATTTGTGGATTATGTAATTTTCAATATGTGATAAATGCAATGTCAATTATATGTCCAAGAGTCATATATAGAATGTGAAAATTCATGAAGGAGTCAAAATGTCATAGAGAAGTCAAAAAATCATGAGGGTAGTCCAAGAGTCACAAGCGAGGTGAATTCTCACCTATTTTTTATATATACAACTTCATAGTTCATGCAAAGTAATTTTCACCTTAGCTCCTCCTACCAGGAATTAAAGACAAAGATATTTATTTTGGAGGAGCATGTGGTTGCTCTAACGCTCCACTATTGGAGCTAGTGGTGTTAATTGTACTAATGTATCTTGGAAATTTTTCTTACTTTTCGAAGCTCATTGAGGAAAAATACTTTCATTTTTATGTCATAAATATTGTAAGTCTATTCTTTGAATGTTTGCGATGTATGTTGTTTTCATATGTACTAGGAAATTAAACTATTTCGGTGCCTTTGGTACTTGTCTTGTAGAAGGTGTGTCATATATTTTTTAACAATCATTGCTTCTATGTGAACTATTTTTCTAGTTTATCAATGATTAATTCATATGTATATGATCGCATTTATTTACTGGATTATTACTATTACTCTTCTTTTAAAGGCTCACTCTCATTTTCCCCTTCGGTAGAAGAACCTTGATATATTCTGCAATTGAAAATTCCACAAGGTATACTCATGTGTTCACCTGAAAGTACATGTACATTACTCTATTGCGCTAACCATTGTAGAGAAGGAAAACCTCTAAGAACATCGCATTTAGGCCTCATTTCTAGAAGGGCTCCTATACAAAATAGTGTGAAGTCTGACTGGGAATTTTCATTGGGGAGACCCCCTTGTTTGGGGGTATCCAAAACTATCAACAATAAATTAGAAAGGTCATTTAATTTTAGCTTCCTAGCCTCAAGTCATGAGGATATAAGTTCTCAATAGTCAGAGCTAAAGGATAATAAAAGGGAAGTTTTGGGATTTGGTGATCTACTTATGTAAAAAATCATTCACGGTTACAAAGCACCATATACCAGATTCATTGAAACAGTGTTAGGTCCCTATATTACTATTATAGTCCATTATTGTTGTTAGTGTCACCCCCGTATTGTTATACCCCTGTAATCCCAATATTTTTATTATTATGCCTTTACATTATTATTGTTAGGTCGGCTAGGATTATATTGTGACCCCATGGACTCCTATATATAGAAGGAGGTTTTGGTCATTTGTACCATCCAAGAATTGTGCATTTATGTAATGTATTGGAGGTTTCCCCCTTGAAGTGGATATTTATAAGGCATTGATCTTTCTTTTCTTCTATTTTTGGAGCTAGTTTCATAACATTTGATATCAGAGCTTTGGATTCAAGGGTTTGTCTTCTCTAAACAGGTCATCGTGGAATTTTCACTAAAACTCTTTTTATATAGAAGTTTAAAAGGTAAATTTTTTAAAGAGAGAATTCAAAATCCTGATGAACGTCATGTAAAAATTTCAAATCTTGGTTCACAATATTTTTGGAGATATGATCTGTGGAAGTTAGGGTTTTTTCAGGCTTCAGGCTCCCGAATTTCACTTGAAACAGGTCATTGTGGCATTTTTGCTATAAATTTTTTTATACGAATGTTCAGAATCTAAAATTTTTATAGAGCGAAGCCGAAATCCTGGGGAAATTCCTGGAAATATTTTAGGTCTTGTTTCGAAATATTGTTGGAGATATGATCTGTGGAAGTTAAGGTTTTTTCAGGCTCCCGAAATTCATCTCAAAGAGGTGACCGTGGGAAAATCGTCATAACTCTCTCTCTCAGTGTCAGATTGGAATTTTTTAAAAGGTGTCTGCAAGTAAACTAATTTCAGTTTCCTTTGTATCAATTTTAGAGCTGAAGGAGGAAACAATGACATGTTGCACATCGTACAATTTCGCTTTACTGAACTAGTCCATAATTAGGTCATTGTGGGAGATTGGCCATAACTTTGACTTGAAGAATCCAAATTAGGTCAGACCTATGGAATTTGAAAGAAGATTCACAGGGCTACTACAAGGCTGAATTTTAGATATTGAAGATCTGAAATCACATAGATAATTCAGTTTCAATATCGAGCTCCTCAAAATCAAGAAAAAGGTGTGTATTTTTTTCGAATTGCATAAGTCTTGAGTGAAAAATCAGTTTGAAGTGATTCCAATGGCATATGGAAGCATATATATCAGTATTTGGTTCTAAAATGTGACCTAAAAATAATTCAACACCCATTAAGCCTCCAGAAAGCTATACTATGACTCATGAAGAGGAAGAAGCGCAACATGACATATCAAAATTACAAGAGCAAGTGCACCAAATTTCGTTCTCTCAAAGAGCAACAAAAAATGAAATGGAAGTTTTGAAGAAAGGCATGGAAGCTAATATGGATGGTTTGAATAAAGGCATGGATGGTTTGAAGAATGGCATGGAAGCTAAGATGGATGACATGAAAGACAACATGGAAAACATGAAGAATGATCTAAAAGCATACATGGAAGGCTTGATGACAAGTTTAAAACCAGAAATGATTCCTAATGGCGAAAATATAGTAGAAGAACCTCATGATGAGAACAAAATAAATGTTAATCATGATTTCATAAGCTCTAATGTTGGCGGGAAGAACCACCATATTCCAAAAATGGATATGAGGAAGTTTGATGGAAAGGATCCTGTAACATGGATACTATAGATGGAGCAATATTTTGATCTCCATAACGTGCAAAACACACAAAAGGTACGCATTGCAACTTTACATTTAGAACAAAATACATTTGTATGGTATTGATGGATTTTCTCCCGTAAAAAAATTGTCATTTGGTCAATTTTTACGGAGGAAATGATAGCACATTATGAGGATACAAAGAGCAACACCTTCTTTAGCCAATTGATAAATCTCAAACAAAAGGGTTTAGTGGGGCAGCACATTGAGGACTTCCAAAAATTGAATATAAAGGTAACTGATATTCCAGAGGAACACAGGATTGATCTCTTCATAGGTACTCTAAAGGATAACATCCAACATGAAGTTCGTGTTTTGGAACCTGATTCATTGGAGAAGGCATTCAGGTTGGCAAGAAAAGTTGAATGTAAAATTATAGCGACAAGGAAGCCTACCACTCAATTCTATAAAGAAGGAAGTGTTGCTACGCCTAGATTTCCACAACCTACAAGGTTGACACCACAACAGTTGGAAGAAAAAAGAGCAAAAGGGCTTTGCTACAGTTGTGATAGCAAATACACTAAAGGTCATAAGTGTGCTGAGAAGAAATTATTTTACATAGATTGTGAAGAGGAGGAAGAAAATGAAAAAGAAACTTCAAAAGAAGAGGATATACACCAAGAACCAACCCTAGAAGAAGAAGAAATGAGTCTGACCATATCGTGTAATGCATTGTCATGAATTACCACTCCTCACTCAAGATAGAAGGACATATAAAGAACAAAAATGTAATAGTGTTGATTGATTCGGGTAGTACCCTTAATTTTATTGATTGTAAGGTAGCAAGGAATTGAATTGTTTCCTATACCCAACACCAGAATGTCAAGTGATGGTTGTAAATGGAGGAACTATAAATTGCTCTAGAAAATGCCATAATATCAAGCTAACCATGGGGAATATGTATTGAATAGTCCAATGATTTCCATTCCAATGGCTAATGTTGATGTTGTACTAGGAGTACAATGGTTACAATCTTTAGGGGCAGTAACTTTTATTTTTCAAGAAATTTTCTTGAATTTTTTTTTGGAAGGAAAGGAAATCAAATTATGGGGTATCGTAGGGAAGCTAGGAAAGATAATAAGCTCTAATGTCATGACAAAGCTTCTGAAGAAAGAACAATGAGGCAT